>OY282642.1:139525983-140125983 GCA_958299015.1 Tetanocera ferruginea
ACGCAGCCCATAAACAACGTTTAGGACGAAAAATTCATTCTGAATAAGGTTTTTTTGTTCAACGCCTGCTTAAAATTATGTAGCCTTTAAAATGCTTTCTGTGTATATACTTGTATATATATCATTTTATTTTTGATGTAATGGGTTGTGGTTTTAAATAGGTTCAGAAAAAGCTGTAGTAGCTGAATGAATTATTAGTTATTATTAGTAATTAATTATTATTGTAATTGCATGTATTTTAAAAAGAATTTTTACAAAACTATGTGTCAAAATAGTAATTCCTTTTTTTTTTTTGTTAAATGTTAAAGGTTATAGGTTTGTTTATTCTGACACAATAATTGCTTAGTATAACAACGAATACGAAACGTTACTGAATTACAATTTAAGCAAGGTTGCCAGGAGCCTGAGTAAATCCTAGTAACTAAACGTGTAACTAAGCAACTGTTGAACGACCGTTTAAGAAAATCCAATGAATAAAACTAATTACTCTCTTTGAACCCATAATTGACTCAAGGTAAACGTTTTCGTAGAAATAAATAAATTATTAATATGTGTTGTGATCAGAATTCGAAAACACTCACAGCTTCTGCTAGAGAACTCGAGTTTCCCTTCTGTAGCGGGAAATTAAATATATGAAATCCGTTCAGTATTTAACATTTTATAGCATTTTGTATGTAAAAGTAAAATACTTACTTATATAAAGCCGTTATTTTCTCAAAAACTGTTATTTTCTCAATTATTGGAGCCAGAAAATGTATCTTTCGTTTGGTATTATCCCAGGATCCCGAGCTGATTTCACTCACAAAAATCCCAGGATCGGTGCAAATAAATCCTGAGTTTCCAAAACTAGTTTTAAATATTTATATCATTATTAGAAATACCATTTGATCAGCTGGTTAATTTGAAAAATTAAACAAATTTGATTAACAGCAACAATTAACCAACGCGCTTTTTTAACAACAAATTGTTTCTAATGTATCAACTGTAGTTTATTGACATGTACAAGTGTTGAAAAATTAATTTTTTCCCCATAAAACCAAATCCGTAAATAAAACTTCAGTTTGGTTTTATTTTTGAATTCGGTCGATGCTGGAGATTATTTGATTTTTCTAAGGTTTCTTTTTTAATTATTGAAAACTAATTGATAGACTAATTAATAAGGACTTGTTAATGAAAAACAAAACAAAGCTGCGTTCCCCTGTTTATCTTACCGGAAGTGATCTTTGACTAAGATATAGCTAAGATCTAAGACTAAGATCGCTCTTTGTGTAATTACAAAGAGAAAGTGACGTTTAAAAATTTAACCCGATTTAGCCTGGACTTTCAAGGATTGAGAGCGAAAGAGCAGCAAATGAAGTGGTTTGGCTTTAATACATTGTTTATATTATAAATAATATAATGAATTTAACACAAAATAGTACAATGATTGTAATTATTAATTTAAGTCAAAATATGTTCATAAAACATATTAAAAAAAATGTATATATTCATATATATATATTTACAAAAAGTGCTCAACAATGACCCAAAAGTATATAGTGAACGCTTCTGAGTATTGTTATCTAGCAAGTAGTGAAAATTCGGTAGTGAACACTACTTTTGGTATGAATAAACATTTTTAAGCAAGCTCTATTTTCGAATTTCAAACTTAACGCTGCAAGACAAGTATTGCTTAAATGACTCGTTACATAAGTAAGTAAGTGCTGTCGCTAATTTTGGTTAGTCTGCAGAATAAAGTATCTACCAGTTTTTTAAGGGTAATGAGAAAAATCTTACTGAAACTCTGATGTACGTGTGACATTCTATCACCTTCTTACGCAAGTATTTTGAAGAGCAACCAATCATATAGCTTGCTCGCTTACTCATGTCAGCTTTAACGAAAATATTGGTTACACCTAATGGAAACGTGTGATTTGCTGTCATTAGTGGTATTCATGCAATGCCGAAAACGTGCCGAATATGCCGAAAATCGGAAAAAGCGTAAACGCCGTATATCAACTGTCAAAATTTCTATGGAATTTGATATACGCAAAGTTCCCAGTTTTCCTCACGATTTTGATGAGAAAACAGCGCCGAAAACTTTCGGCAAAGAGTTGTTGCCACCTTTCAAATATTTATTGCAAACTATAAACTTCTTACTCAACTTCCAACTTGAGAATCCTTTAAACGACAAATTGAATGTTGTCAGTTGTTGAATAATAAAATAATTTATCTGGAATTTCGTTGTCTTCACCTAAATTATGAAACCATTTATTTATTTATTTATATATTTACTTTTCAGCTCATTTATTAAACCAAAGTGGCCACTTTTGCAATATAACTTTGAACAGCTAATTGATATACGCCACTAACCGAAAAATACAAAAAGGTTCCTCATGCAAAAACAGCGTATATTTTCCGATATACGGCATCGGAAAATATTCGGCATTGCATGAATACCACTATTGTCTTACGGAAATATTTTAAACCACACCGAACATTTAGTCTTCTCCAATAATATCAATATTTTGTATTGAAAAAGTGTTAAGACAAAACTTACAATATTTAAATGAATGATTGGATATTATATTATGGTTATAAATAACATATAAGTATAAAGAATCAATTTAAACTTAATTTGAAACTTAGCTTAACACATTTGTACAAAATATAAGTTCAGTCACATTTTAGGAATAATCAGCCCCTAAAAAATTTAATGGCAATGTGCTTGCTTTTCAATGTGCTTTTAAATTCTGAAATTAAACGACACACGGAACTCTCAATTTTTTGTATTCTTGCATTGTCACTAAAAAATATAAATTAATAAGTAAATTTAATTATATTATTGAGCACTTACTTATCTTAAAATCACTGCGAATTATTATTTGGATGAATTTCGTGTTTTTTTACCTATCAGGATTTTTGGAAACTAAAGTGAAAATGGCGTACTTGATGGACGCGTCTTTCAATGTTCTCTGTCTCGCATATGCGACTTTACACAATACGTTAAGTTCACTTCACTTTACATCTTCACTTTCTAACATGCATCAAAAGAAAAACAAATGTGTAACTAGTAGGTTCGTTTGAGTTAGTTGTCAACAAAAAATTTATAAATGTGTTGGAGTTTTGGTAAGCCTTGTCTTGCAGAGAAGTTTTCACTTCTTTTTTAGAGGGGATTTCTACAATGAAACTCGTCACATGAGAATTTCTGAAATTTTTCTTTTCAAGTTTCATCTTCAAATTACATGATGAAACTGCGTTGCAGAGACTTTGCTTTCAAAATTTCATCAACAACGAAAATATGAAACTATAACGTCTAAAAAGTTTCATGAACTATCAAAAATTCAATTTGAAAATTTAATGCAATAAAAATAAAGTTGCTTCATGAATTATTTGGTATAAAGCTCAAAATATAATTGTTAAACATGTTTTTTTAAGAATTGTTTACTTAAATTAATAAATGTTAGCAAAAAAAAACAAGGAACTGTATGAAGATATAGAAATATGAACTTAAAAGAAGGTAGCGAAGAAATCGCAGGAGAAATCGAACTGGAGTGTTTCGCTTGAGCAACGTTTCCGAAGAATACATTGCATTTTAGTAAAATTACTTAACGCGATATCTCGAGTTTCTACATTTTCAGGCAATAAAAATGTTGCTAACAATTCAACATTCTCACAGGACAATCAATAAACAAATCGAAAACTATCTTCGTGGGCAAATCTTTTTTTTTAATAACATTTAGTTCTATTTCTACGATTAAAAGTAAAAAAACATTAGCGGTATTCACGATCTGGAGTTTATGGTCTTGTATCTGTATTTTTGATAACCCAACTAACAATTTTCCTTCCAATTTTAAACTTATAGTATGATTTAATGTTATAAACGTTGTATAGTGCTTCAATTTCGAAGAATTGCTGTTATAGCAGTGTTTACTGGTATAAATCATTGCAAGAACATTCTCTGAATCTACTTATTCAGGGTTTATAGAAAAACTACATTCATATTGTATAATGATGTTGTATTCATTGTATTAAATAACTATGAAGTGATTCTTCCTATAAACATCGCATAACAAAATTATACAATAGCTGCGTTTTTTCCAACATCCAAATCCGATTTCCATACAAACAAAATCTTGCCTTCGATTTAGATTTTGTTTACTTATAGTTCTATGAACACGACCAGGGAACGTAAAAACGAACCAAAAAAAAAAACAAGACGTAAAATGTTTCACTTTGACAGCGCAATAAAATTGGAAGTTGCAGTCTTGTCATAGAAGTAAAATAAAAAATATATTTATATCTATATTTCTTACTTCTATAGGTCTTGTGCAATTAAAAGCACGAAAATACTATCATCTACTGAAGATACTGACTAACACATAACATTCCATGAGCTGCAAAAAAGCTGGGCGGCGTCACTAGACTGGATCAAGGCTTCAGCAGAAGAAGCAGATGTGCAGCAAATATTTGCGAAAGGCATAACAGCACTTTCTGAAACATGCCCTTAAGATAAATAAATTTCTCAAAATTGTTCCTTGACTACTTCTGGTTAAGGAACATCACAGCACAGCCAACGAAGTGAACAGCATTGTGCAACTTTGTCGTCACTTTACACTGCAGCTGAATGGTTTGACCAATCGTTTTGCTGCAATATTAAGTGCTAAAATAAACGATGCTGCTGAGGAACAAATAAACACATTGTTGGCTGAGATGTGCGACGCTTGAAAAGCATTTAATTTGGTTTTTGCAATAAATTTATTAATAAAATATATAAAATTTGTTTCTCGTTCTCTTTGTTCGTACTCTTCTTGACCGTCTGGTGTCTCTACGCCATCTAAAGAGCCTGTAATCAAGTGCACCTCATTGTCGATATGTCGCTGCATGCTTTCGATGTTGGCTGGAACAATATTTCCAGTAATTTTGGGATCAAACAGCCAACTGTCTAAGGTGCACAAAATGAAGCGTCCATCAATCTTCCCCAAAGCATTGCCTTCGTAGTAGGAATTAAGCGTTGTCGATAACCAGTTCCATTGCACCTGATTATATTTAGCCCCATGAAAAGAATTAATTTGCTGACTTTTTCTTTGTTTTGTAAACAATTTCTGACAATGTTGTTGACATTTCTTACGTTATTTTACAATGTATTAGCTTACAGAGTTGCAAACCAAATCTAAATCTAGATTAGGATGTTGGAAAAAACGCAGCTAATGTTTATGCCTTTGTACCTCTCAGTTCGAAAACTGTTCGAAACGAATACAGAAATCGCCATGACACAAATTTTCTCTTTTTCGAACTTATCTTGTCATTCAGAATATATAAAAAAATATAAATTATTTATATTTTATTAAAAAAATTCTCTGTGCGCCCGCAGCATTTGAACCATGGACCTTCATGTTCCAAGATGAAAACATTAGCACCCGACCTATTTGACAAACTTCGAATTTTCATATAATTTCTAATATAAAAAGCGAGTTCACCGTCAATTGTAGTTTAAAAATGTATGTCAATCACAAGTAATGTAAACACAAATAATAAAAGTAGGGAGTTTTACCATTTGGAATTTAAAATTCTGCATGTGTTTATAAGCCCACATATATTAAATTTTATATTTATTGATAAGAGTTACCTCCTGACAAGATATAGCACTTTAAATCTGTCGGTCGACAGGATTACAACCGTAATTTGTGACCTATCGACATAAAATTATAATTATTTCATAAAAATGCACTCTCAAAGAGCTGATGTTGCTTGTCTTTCGTATTAAAAATAAAACACTTTTCAAGAAATATTAAGGAAAGTAGAAGAAGTAGATAGCACTACGGTGTGGATGTGATAGACGTCATTCTACTTTTGCCACCTTCTTTAAATAAATCTTGACACTTTCTAGAGATCTTTTTGATATAATTACGTAGACACGTAGGTAAAAGGAATAACTAAGTTTATTTATACCACAGAGATAATTTGGTAATATGAAAGCGTAAGACGAGGATTTATTTTTAAGAAAAACGTTAAAAATTGTAAAAAACAAACCTAAAAAATTATAAGCTCGATTCTGTTGGGTAATACTTAAATATTACTACCAAGAATGGGTACTTTAACTTCGGGCATGCCGAAAATAATTATTTATAATTTTTTTAATGTTAAAGTTTAATAAAAAATGTTTTTGAATCAGGAAATTATGTTTTACTTATTCGTATAAAACAATAAAAATTTGAAAAATAACAGTTGACTTAATATGAAAAAAATTATCTGTTAATAAATAATGAATTATAAATACTTAATAAAGAGTGAATAGTTAAACAAAAATTTCGCCCTTTTCTTATAAAGAAAATAAAAGAAGCATCACCTCAATACGACATTATTGAGATTTCGAATAAATGTCACATATAAATATTGAAGCTACCAATAGGCAGCGCAGTCGTTTTTAATTAAAAATTTTTTCAAAGTATTGAATATGAAAAAAATGGGCTAGAGGTTAATGTGTCGGACTGGCAACACGGAGGTACCAAGATCGAATCCGCTTCCAACACAATAAATAAATTTTTATAACGCAAAAAAATGTTAGGAAAAAAAAAGAAAAAGTCAACTTCAATTTGTCACATGAAAACAAAGAAAAGAAAAACTGGAAAAGAACACTTCAAAATTATTTTTTTTCGAATAACATTTTTTTTTTCGAACATTTATTTTGACATATTTGACATGGCTATAAAACTTCAATGTTTTCATGATATAAATATTCTCTAATGCCTTCTATAGCAACAAACACTGATATAAGACTGAAAAAATGATATAAAGCTCCTATAAAGTAATGATAAGAATATGTTCAACAGAATATAATTTTACTGATATAGGGTTTAATACAAACAAAAAAAGTGCGCCTTTTTTGTCTTATACGATTATTATACAATGATTATATCCGTAACTGTTGTGTTCTAATATGTTGTTGAGAATGTTCTTAGGTGTTTTATAGGAGGAAAATTGTTACTTGGGAAGTTTGATATTTGTAGTAAATTTTACAATTGTACACAAACAAAACATATACATTTTCCAAATACTATAAATACTAATTTTACAATGTTGAAACCCTATTGTAAATTGATGGTCTATGCTGACTTGATGGTCTAATGCAGCGCTGAACTAGGCGTTTTCGTTTTTATTCTTTTTATATATGTGTGGCAGATAGAACTCTGATATATGCTCTACGTACTCGAACGTTTAATGCAGAGCACATAGAGTCACATCGAGAGCACTCTCGTTGTGCTCTGAGTGAAAACAAAAACTCGATCAATTCGCTCTTATCGCTCTGAACTAAATAAAAATCAAGAACAAGTTTTTTGACAGTCTTTACTCTGCTCTTAATAAATAAACGAAAACGCCTATTGTAGGAGTGCTCACAATCTGTAGAAAATTATGTATAATTTACTAAAAATACTACAAAGACTCCACATCGTTACGAATTATTTCAAAGAAGTCTGAACCACAATACAAGGCGTTTTCGTTTATGTGTTAAGAGCAGAGTAATCTTCAGAGCCAGAGCACACAGAAAACGTTTCGATAAGAGTGCGCTCTGATCACGTTCAGATTTCTCCTGATCAAAGCTCTCTGATATTCACTCTTCGTGTTTGGTCTTTTGAAACAGAGTAGGTAGAGTGACATCGATAGCGCTCTGTTTATGCTATGAGTGTATACAAAAACTCGATTGATCCACTCTTAATGCTCTGAACAAATTAAAAAACACGAACAAGTGATTTGACAGTTCCTGCTCTGCTCTTAATAAATAAACGAATACGCCTACAAAATAGTATAGTGTTCACTAATTTTTAAGTAGTGAACACTCCTTTTATGCATATGAAAGTTAAGCAAGTAGTGTTTTGAAAATAGTCTAGTAAAAAAAAGACGTAAACTCTATATAGTGTTTTCTTTTTATGCATATCAATAATGAGAGATCAAGTGTTCACTTCGAACTCTAGTTTTTATTTTTTTTATGCATATTGGCCAATGTGTTTGTTGTTTTTTTTCGGTATTACTTTTAACCACTTTAGTTACGAAAATATGTTAAAAGAAATAGTAAAATCTAATAATCGATTTTAGTGGCCCGTTTAAAAAATGGTTTATCAATGATAGAAAATTAATAAATTGATAACTCGAAAAATAGACAATGTATCGTTTTTGTTTGACCCAACCTATTTTTTGGGATATTTCCTCAAAGCTCTATATTTTCTCGTCATAAGATTTTTATGACATAAACTTTAGTGAAGGCTTAACAGCAAATCTTATTTGTTAACTCCATTTATAGCAAATACATTTCAATAAAATGCATTTTTTGTTTTCCCTTATATGAACTTTGTTTTCAATGTAAGCAAGGTGTGTTCAATGAAGGCAACGTTAGCAGCTTGAACACGTGCATCAGCTGTTTGTCGTTGACTTTTATTTTCATTTAATCGGATCAGTCACAATAAACAGTGCAGTGTTGACGAGTTTATAAAAAAAATGTTTATTTTTCTTTGATTAAAATTATGTATTGAACACTTTAAAAATAATTCAAAGTCACAAAGCTATGAAAGTAAAGAAAAGACAAACGAAACTGTAAGTATGATAAAAAATACAATATATATTTAATACACTCTATTATATAAACAAGATATGTAGTAAATATTTATAGATATGTGTATATAAAAACATATATATGTAATGATACAAAAATTTGGATAAATACACAAAACATTGCTTTCATTCGGATTCTTTGTTGTTGTCGCCTTTTCGTTGCTTGGCTTGTTTTATTTTTACATTGCTTTCTGTTTGTTTTATTTTCAAATCGGACAAAAACCAGTTTTTGTTGTCTGTCGCGCACTTCGTTGCTGTTGTCGACGAATCATCATCATTTAAAAATTATGAGCTTTTGTGTCTGTGGCGCTGCTCTTTGTTGTCTGTTGTGGGCAATTTAAAGTTTATATTGTGGAGCAGCATAAAGCAAACAAACTGTGACTCCAACACAGATGGAATAGAGCCTTCAACGAGTGTTGACTTAAATATACTTAATAGTAGCAGCTGTTGTGGAATTTAATTATTTAATTAATATTAATTGACTTTCACTGTAAGTGAGTTTATATATTTATTAGTTCTAGTGCATAAGATAGAATAAAATTTGCATTTTGTTAGTCTCTGGTGTATCGTTATCGTGACTAATAATTAATTACTATCTGCACCGAGCACACAAAGTAAATAACGAATAAAAAGAGTACCGACAACAGCAACAACATTTAACAATTAACATTATTTGTTTAAAATAAAAAAAAACAACTAACTTTCAGAGATAAGGACCAAGTCAACAGTTCTCTAAAATACGCAAAGCAGTTATCTTTCTTTGAATGTTATCTAATTAACTTGGAGCCATATGATTCACGTGTGATTTCATTAAAATGAGCCCTTCTTGGTTTAGTAGTCATCCTGCCTCAACGAAGACACGTAGGAATAGGTGAAGATCGATCAACAGCAGCGTTTAACGGAAGCAAAAACACCAACGAAATCAAATAACAAACAAAGGAATAAAGTGCTGATACTGCAAACGGTGAATATTATTTTTGCTACCAGTACAAAGTATTTTTTGTAAAATTTTGCTTGCAAATCAACAACTTAATTCTGTTTAAATTTAATAGCGGTTAATTAAACTAGAAGGTACAAAAACAAGATAGACGCACTTATGATCAAACTTGATTTTCAGAATGAATGTAATTAAAACCTTTAAACTTAAAAAAAACACGAAATGCCTTTTTGGTATGATAAAATCACGAGTTGGTCTGGTTTTAACAAACTATGTATTTAGAAACATGTTTAAAATTTTTCGCAACACGTTATCGCATGTTCTAATTTGGCGATGTCAAAAAGGTTTAATGTGCATGAACATGATCACATTTTTATAATAAATTTAAATTAATTAATAGCTCCATTATATTCTATCAAAACGATTAGTTAGCATAAAATCATTAGTATCCATATCATATCGTATTAATGTCATGGGCGTAACATGTACTATTTTATGTATGAGTTCTTAAGACAATTTTATATACGGATTCTAAAGAAAAAATTTTATAGTTCTTAAGTCATATTATGATTGAAATTTTATATATTTTCATAATAAAAAAAAATAAATTTGAAAATATATTTTTTTGGGGAGATTACGATTTCCGGGGCGCCGCGATTTGACGATGGATTCGAAGAGTACTCTTAATAAAAATAAGAATAGCCAAAGGAAATGTTGTGTTATCGATTTGTTTTCGAGTTATCGATTTTTTAAATTTTTTTTTTTTTTGCTATAAAGTCTATGAAGAAAATCGGCTATATTATTCTTAATATATAACCGATATTAATGATTAAGGTATTATATAAAAGGATATATATACGGCTTTTAGAAAAATTTTAAATTAATGAAATTTGTTGAGTACTTTGTATTTTATAGGCAATTTTGTTCAATAAAAAAATATTTTCTTACACAAAACCGTTATTTTCTCAAAAATTACCGTTATTACTATGAATTAAAAAACGTAAATTATTAAAGCTTGAAAATTTATCTTTCATTTGGTATATAATATATATAATTTATTTGACTTTTTGTGGTGTTTTTTATGATACAATGATTTGCCCTTGTACGGGAAATTGCTTATTTCACTCATTTGTACCTTAGATGTTTGGCTTTCTAACTCCATATTGACGAATATTGCCATTTAAATAAATAATTGTTTTTAATGCTACATTGTAGCTACAATATTTATATGAATTAACGGGATTTTCGAGTCAGTGAAAAAAATTTGTATTTTTTATTCGATCAGTTAATAAAAAAATATACATATTTTTATCTATCGAAAAAAAGGTAAAACTTTCAGTTTTTCAAAAAAATATATATTTTTGGTATCTTAAAAACGTAAATTTGGTAGAAAAAAACGGTTCTTTTAATTAAAAAATTCAAATCTGATATTTATTCAGTTATAAATTTAAAAACTTTTTTGAAATTATATTTGTATTATATATCGTTGAAGAGGCATTTAATTACCTTCCGAATAGCATGTCAATCTTTAAGATTCATTGGATATTGGCAAAGATATAGAAAATTTTGTGAACAGATTTTTTAACAAAGAAAACACTTGGAAAATTTAAATTTTATGTAATATAGTGTGAAATTAAATAAAATATGTATATTTTATATGTCAAACAAAAGGTCTAACTGTAAGCTTTTCAAAAAAAATATATTTTTAGTAACTTAATAACGTAAATTTTTTAGAAAATAACGGTTCTTTTCATTAAAAAATTCAACTCTGAAATAAATTCGCTTATAAAACTAAAAATAATTGTAGCAATGATATTTATAACAAATATATTTGAAAGGTCATTTAATGACCTTTCAAATGAAATATCAATCTTAAAGATCCATTGAGTAACGGTAAAGATATAGATGTTTTTTTGAACAGATCTTTTAACAAACATTTTTTTTTTTTAAATCGATAACTCGATAACTAATAAAGCTATCGATTTTTCGTTCGGCGAATCATGTTTTTTTCTTGTTCTCTACCAGAAAACATCTTCAAATCGCGGCGCCCCGGAAATCGTAATCGTGCCATTTTTTTTAATTAATAATTAATTTACTTAATTAATACTCTACTTTGAAAACTCTGTATTAAACATTTGTTTTGTTCTTACGCTATACGAAAGCGTTCCAAGTGACATAAATCATTTTAATTATTCTTATGGCGTAGTTAAGTTTAAGCTTAAGTTTTTTATTAAACTTATAGTTCTTAATTTTTCTTATTTTCAAAAGTAGTATTAATTGTTTGTTTAGAATCTAAATTTTAGTTCAGTGAAAAAAAAAATAACAACAAATTTCTCATACTGCTACTTATGACTTATATAAAGATATACTTTTTCTGAATCAATAGCAAAATGCAGTTTAGTCTAGTGTGTTTAGATCTAGTTATGAATACCTATATTTAAAATGTTTTTCAAACTCTTTAACCAGAAACTACTTTATAAAACAATAATTTATAAAACATCATGATTAAAGTTTGATTAATTTAACTTAATTGATAACTAAGAATAAGGAATCTAGTAATTTTCGCATCTAAATGCTTGTCAACAAAGAAATCAATTGTGTTTTTTTTTATTTTTGTTGCTAACAAAAGTAGTTCTTTTTTGAACAATGTTTATGAGCTAAGTAAATTGACGTCATATTTATTCACATAACTCGTACAAGTGGAACTTTTTGATGAAATACATATTTAATATGAAACTAAAAATAAGCATGGATATCTATATATACGCATACAAAATATTTATATTATATATCCATTATTAATTTCCATAAATTATTACATCATTAGAAAAAAGTAAAATTTCACAAAAATTCTGGCTCAAACCACCAGAAAACTAAAACAAGACCTTAAGCTGTTAATTAGTTCTGTAACGGTAAGAAGCCGTTTAAAGGCTAAATCACCGCTAGTAGCCCCGAAAGATGCACATACTAAGCAAAAAACATATTGCTAAACGGAGTGACCTCTGGAAAAATGACAAAATATTCTTTGGAGCAATGAATGTAAAATTGTTATTTATGAATCTAAAGATCGTCGACAGTAAGAAGACCAATAAATGCTTATAACCCAATGCTTCTGACCCAAATACAACACTGTCAAAACACTCACTACACTGTCTCCGCTGTGGTCGGAACAGTCTTGTCGCCGAATACAGAATAGAATCTCTGGCGTTACGTGAAAAATGCAGTAAGTGCAGCAAAGCCTAAAAACAGCAAAGAACGATGGGTAACCTTGATTACATTTGTTTATTACTAAATTTAGGTTTATAAAGTACAAAGTTATGTATGTTAATGAAAAAAAATTCAATTCATAGGTTTTAGACAATGACAAAGACCTGAGCGTTGTCCGGAGCAACTTTAAGGAGATAAATTCAAGCAGCTGTAACCGTCACTTTGTTTTGTTTTCCAACAAACTTTTTTTTTCTTGTAGATTTGAACATTATAAGTAGGAAGGGTTAACTAGGTAGTATGTATTTTATTTTAATTCAATAATAATAATACTTGCTTATAATGACATCTTTGAAAGCCCTGTTTTCACCAGGCTCCCTGCTTAATAGTTTTAAAGTTTTGCTGTCATTTATAAATTTATCATATTTCTGCTACTATCACTAATATCAGCTCTAATTAATTTCATTCACAGAACATTGATGAAGCACTAAAGACGAATCTATCGCATATTATTTCATTTGAATATTAATTGCACTAGCAATGGAAAGGGAAGAAGAAGATCGAGAACTTGTTAATAAGTATGGAAAGCCTTTAGCTTATGATCGCAATTTTCGTGGACCTCAATGGCGTCAACGCTCGTGCACCGATGTTCCCTGCCTCATAATATTTTTGCTTTTTCTAGGCGGTTGGGCCTTTATTGCTCAATATGCCATACGCCATGGTGACTTAAATAAACTGATGGTACCTACAGATTCGTTCAATCAAAAATGTGGTCTCGACTCTCAAGTGCTAGATAAGAAATATCTATTCTTTTTTAATTTGGAAAAATGTATTGATCCGCTGGTACCCATAACGGGCTGTCCAACACCACAGGTCTGCATCAAAAGCTGCCCAACACAAACCTTTATCTGGGACACAATGAAGGATAGCTTGTCTTTGGAGGAGCTGAAACAGCGCTTGATTTGCCTCACTGACGAAGATCAAACAGGCATACGTTCAAAACAGGATGCAGAACGAGCTATAAAAGAAAATCGCTGTGCACGTTGGTACATTAAAAGTGCACCATTTCTTAATCGATGTATGTGGGAGTTTTCACCCCAAGTCTGTGAATACATACCGTCATTTTTATTACCACGCAGTCGTCGTGAATTGCCCGACTTGAATCAATCAGTAGCTACGCTTGAACCGCGACTGCAAGCAATGGCATTGTCCTTGTCTACAGCACAACAACGTGTAGCGACACCTGATCAAAACTCGGCGCTTCAGGAGGAGCCAATTGTGCAGTGTCGTCGACGCACTCAACTTGGCGAAACAGTCATCAAGGAGAAAATGATGAAGACCGACACGAGACTTGCCAAATTTGTCGGAAATTTTGTAGCACACTTTTACAATGGTACACATAATGCACAGGAAATTGGTGAAGAGATAGTTGAGGATATCATCAACTCTTGGTATGTAGTACTTGTGGCCTTACTATGCACATTGGTGGCTTCTTTGATATTTATAGCACTTATGCGCTGGTTGGCTGCTTCTATTATGTGGTTTTCTATACTAGGCGTACTTGTTGGCCTTATCGTAGGCATTTACTATAGCATAAAGCAGTATACATTCTGGAAGGAAACTGCTACGGTGCCAAATCATGCATTAAATCTACAGGCGGCAGTTAAAAATGTGTTCGAAGAACAGAGTACTTGGCTCTATTTGTCCATCTTTCTCTGTGTTTGCTTTATCATCATTTTGTTGTTGGTTATTGTGTTGCGCAAGCGCATCAATATTGCCATAGCACTGACCAAAGAAGGTAGTAAAGCCGTTTCCAGCGTCATATCAACTGTATTCTTTCCCATATTCTCTTGGGTGCTCTTTATTGCAGCCATTGTGTACGCTGTGGGTGTTGGTTTGTATCTGGGTTCAATTGGTGCACCGGCATACCGCATGATTAAAAAGTTAGATCCAACTTCAGCGACTGGCGTATCCACTGAAAATTGTATTTGCGAAGGTCCAGCTCAAAACTATACCGTTGGCGCCATGTGTGAGCCAAGTATTTTCCAGGACAACTGCTACAATCCAAATCTTTCAACTGGGGGTTTTTTCCAGCAAAGTACCCGAGCACGCTGTACACAGACCAGCTGCAGTTTTCTGAAGATTAAAAACTCAGTCATGATTAAATGGTTTATTGTTTACAATGTCTTCGGCTTTTTCTGGTTGTCATTCTTTATATCAGCATTTAGTGACATGGTGTTGGCTGCCACATTCGCCTCCTGGTATTGGACATTCAAGAAGCGCGATGTGCCGTATTTTACACTAACACGAGCCTTTCGCCAAACTGCATTTTACCACTTGGGCACACTAGCTTTCGGCTCCCTTATACTGGCAATTTGTCGAATGATACGCATACTATTGGAATACATTGACTCTAAGCTAAAGCGTTATGATAACGCATGCACCCGTGCCATTCTCTGCTGCATGAAGTGCTTCTTTTGGATGCTCGAGTCATTTTTGCGCTTCATTAATCGCAACGCTTATATAATGTGCGCTATTCATGGTAAAAATTTCTGTACTAGTGCTCATGATGCATTCAATTTGGTGATGCGCAATTTCTTGCGCGTCGTAACATTGGACAAAGTCACAGATTTCTTGTTCTTTCTGTCCAAAGTACTGCTGACTGGAGCAGCAGGCACAGCTACTTATTATTTTTTCGCAACGAATCCGACCATTATTCAGCTTCATTACAATGCCGTCCCCACAACAATTGTTGTAATAGCTGCTTTTCTCATAACGAGTGTTTTCTTTGGGGTCTATTCAATGGCAGTAGACACTCTGTTTCTATGCTTCCTGGAAGATTGTGAACGTAATGATGGCACTCCAGAGAAACCTTACTTTATGTCGAAAAATTTGATGAAGATATTGGGAAAACGTAATAAAATGCCAAAACGCATAAGTAATAAATAAGTTAGTTAGATTTTAGAAAGTTTTGGTTTTTTTGTAAATTTACAAAGTGTTGTGTTTATGATAAATGCTAATCAACTAAAGACGGTAATTAAGTATAAGTTAAGATATATTTTGAAAAATGACGGCTCTGTTCCGATAAAAGACTTAAAGAGGTAAATGATAATATGCACTATTGATAGTTTTTTAGTTCTATTCAAATATTTAATGATTATAATTGATATTTATAGAGTTAAGATGGTGAAAGATGACAAAGAATTCTGTATTATTAAAAAACCATAACGTAACTTGAAAACCAACCCAACTTAAATTATTGTCATCAATTTGTACGGAATATTCATGTTGTTTAAATTTTAAAAAATTACTGATATATAATAACTACTTATGTGCAATATGCATGCATAAATATATACATTGAGATATAGTGAAATGTTATATTTTTATAGTTTAAATAATAGCAATTCTCATTAAAAACACAATTTTGCTGAGAAGCAATATATTCGAAAAACATTTGCAATTGTTACATAGAAAAAATTCTAAGATATTTACTACAGTCTAAGGTTAAACTTATTTCGTTACTATCCCAATATTATTATCTACTTTTATTTTTATTAATATTATATGAAGATTTTATTTTGAATTTAATAAATGAAATGCATTCTTTTTCATTAACTCCCATCGAGTAGTCGATATAATCCATAATTCTTCCATTATTATCCAAAATTAATATAAAAACTGCATTTTACGCTCAATATTTTAGATTTAAGCAAGCAACATTAAATCATGGCATTAAATGAAATGCAATACAATATTTTTAAAAAAAATAATCTTAAAACTTTAGAGTGATCATGAGTGAGTTAATTTCGTATAAGGAAAGTCTGATATAAATTCCACGAACTGGTTGTTGTTTATGAATTTTTTTCAATATAATGTAATTTCACTCCAAATTTTAAATAAAGAATATAATAATCTTTTAAATAATAAACAACAAAACTATTTTATTTATATTTAGGAATGCCCGCCCCGGCAATAAGATTTAAGTTTTTGGAAGTCCGAAATAATTCTTATGTTTCGAAGGGTCCGCCAAATAACTTCTTTTTTTTAAATACTTTAAAAACAAGTAAAGAAAGTCTAAAGTCGGTCTAGGCCGACTATGAAATACCCTAAACCAGTAGCGTAGCAAGGGGGGGGGCGGGGGGGCGGTCCGCCCCGGGTACACGCTAAAATGGGGTGCAAAATTTGATAAAAGAACTTTTCACCACACAATTTTTGATTTTTTTTAATAATAAGAATACTTTAATGACTGCGGTTTTATGTTTTGAATATAAAAAGGGTGCAAAAGTAAATGCAAATATTTTTTTTCTTCGTTTTTATTAAAACTTCAGCTTAATAAGAAATTTGTTTCAATATAAACAAACGCTCATACTAAAACCTAAGTCAATTCGGAATTTAATTTGTCATTGGTTAGGGGTGCAATTGCCAAACAAATGCAATTCAAATTTTAATGACAGTAAGATAGAGTACACAAAGAAAAATGTTATATTATAATGTTACATTCTTTTTATATTCCATAAAATTTTTTAAAAAATCGTGTTTTTTTGCTTCTTCAGGTTAAGAAGTGTTCAAATTTACTCGTATAGTATACATTTCTATTACCAATATTTTACGCAAATCTGCATGATTTTCATATGAATGGAGGCATCAGTTATTTTGTAAGCAATACATTTCTCCTGAACTTTACAGAAAAACGTGCCCATGACATAAATGTCAAGAATAATAAATATGCTTTATGATTTTGTGATTGCTAAGTTCTAAGATAATACATCATAAAACAAACCTTATTTACAGCTCTTAATCTGCTAGAATATTATTTTTAATAGTAATATGTTTTTGGGTATCCTGTTACATGAAACAATTTAAAAATCAATACTCAACTAATTACATGTTTAAAAAAATTTCTAAAAAAAATTAAATTATGATTTAAATGCATTAAATTTTTTATTTAAATTAAATACATGGCGTTTTATAACAATTTTAAGGCGTTCTGACGTTTTTTTTTATTTTATGTAGAAGATGTCTATTAAAAGCTCTAAGATGGTTTTCTGACTCCTTAACTTTACTAAAGTAATCATTATTATGATTAAATCAACCAACGAAAACTGTCAAAAATAGAGTTTTTAACAGAAGATGCACAGTTCCTTAAAAATTATACTAATTATTTAAATTAAATTTTGTTCTCAGTCCCCGAATGTGAAGCATCGACAGATTTCTTGTAATTGTCAGCTCTTTTTTGGCCATTCATGACCCTTGACCTTGTCCAGCCAGGGCTAGTTTGCTTTGGGAATTATGTACATAATGAGTATGAAACAAATTTCTGATAATAATTTGGTATCACTGTAATGTTGAGATACTGTGATATTAATAGTCAAGTATAGGGCAGTCAAATCTTACAGACCTCAGCTTTGTCTATCAAAGTCGAAGCTGAGATGAATATAGAATACTATAAAGAAGTTTATAAAATTTAGGAAAAAAGATTATAAATGAATTTGAATGCTTTATTTTCATTTTCACTTAAGTTTTATATAGAAGACATGGATTGATTTCGAAAAAATATTCAACTTTATAGTTATTCAGGGTTAATGAGGGAAAATTTGCCAACGGTTTGCTTCCAGGTCCTGTTTTTTCTTCAATTATGCACAATTTTTCGTAAAATTTTCACAATTTTCTATAAAAAACTAGCTTAAGTTTTTATAACTTCATAAAGTCCAATTATTTAAAACTTCACACAGTTCTCCAATTATTTAAAACTGATATTGTGTGGTTTACTGACAGTAAATTGTCCTCGCATAACTTATAAGCCCTTATAAGCTTTTTTCCAAATCTTTTCTAAAATATGTAATTTTTGTAGAGGTTGATTCAAAAACATGTAGTCGGATTCATCGACAATTATTGTAAAATTAAAATGGAAATAGTGAAAAATTTTTATCAAAATATATCTTTGGGGATTTACTCACTTTTGCAAATCAAAATTTTGCGTAAACAAAATATTTTTCAAAAATTCCTTGATTGCGGAAAATCCTGCTTTAAAAAAATTAAGATATACTTCATAATTGAAATTAAATGAAATTTTTTAAGTTTTGTGTTACTTACCCAATAACATATCTTTCAAATGATCAAATATATTAATATCGATGAGATTATTTTTAAATTTTGTCTATTGTAACCGAATTTTAAAAACTATATAAATAATTAAAATATTTATAAATTTATTTGCACTTTAACAAACTAATTAAAACTGTAAACTATTATTTAAAAAATTATATTAATTTCGTGGTATTTTTTAAACATTACTCTTTTGAGGTTTACTATAACCTTCTTAAGGGGTGCACAATTTAGTTTCCGCCCCGGGTGTCACCAACCCTAGCTACGCCACTGCCCTAAACCCACTTTTCAAAAACAAAAAATTTTTATTGTAAATGGGCGTCTCCAAGGGCGGATGAAGCCTATATTTTATATGCATTTAAATGTTGATGAAAATTTTACACATACCATGTTTTATTCCTGTAGCTCACACTTAATGCCTTTATTGTGCTTTCCCTATTGGAGGTGGGCGTGTTCATGGACGGATTACTTCCAATTTTTGAACACACCTTAGTTTTGGTGTAAAATACATGCATACCAAATTTAATTTCTCTATAACAAACATAACCTTATTTATTGAGTTAAAAACTTTTTGGGCTGTATGGGAAGTAGGCGTGTCCGTAGGCGGATGACGTCCATTTTTCAAAACCATCTTTGTCTTGTCATAAAAAACATACGTTCCAAATTTTAGCTCTGTAGGTTAAACAGAGGCTTATTTATAGCGTTTTCAATTTTTGGGTTGTATGGGAGGTGGGCGTGTCCATAAGCGGATGACGTCCATTTTTCGAAGACATCTTTGTGTTTATATAAAACACATACATATCAAATTTTATTGTTGTAGGCTAATTATGAGCTGAGTTATGCAGTTTTCAATTTTCGCGTTGTATGGGAGGTAGGCGTGTCCGTGGACGGATGATGTCCACTTTTCAAAACCATCTTTGTTTTGTTACAAAAAACATATGTGCCAAATTTTAGTTCTTTAGGTTAAACACAAGCTTATTTATTGCGTTTTCAATTTTTGGGTTGTATGGGAGGTGGGCGTGTCTGTAAGCGGATGACGTCCATCAAAGACATCTTTGTGTTGATATAAAACACATACATACCAAATTTTATTGTTGTAGGCTTTTTATGAGCTGAGTTATGCAGTTTTACATTTTTGTGTTGTATGGGAGGTAGGCGTGTCCGTGGGCGGATTCCAAAAATATTCCAATAGTGCAGATCCTTGGGTACATGTGTACCAAGTTTCATCCAATTATCTCAACTCCTTATCCTGTGTATACGGACAACACACAGACGGACGGACGGACGGACGGACGGACATGGATAGCTCGACTCACGTGGTGACGCTGATCAAGAATATATATACTTTTCTATACCGGACTCGCTTCGTTCTGTGCGTTACAAACGTTTGCACAAAGTTAATATACCCTGACCTTTCAGGTTTAGGGTATAAAAACTGCTAAATATTTTCTCAAATTTCTTTTTTTATTTGAATGTACAATCCTTCCGGTTAATAATGGAAATTAATTTCATTCAAATGGCTGCCTCGGCTGGCCATGCAGTAGCCTACACGATCGGTTCAAATTTTTTGCACATTATCGATTGTGTGCAGCCATGACAAAGAACTAAGATAAGAGAGTCTTTACTAAAGACTATAGAGAATGTTTTTTTTTTTGCTTTGTTGGATACAGAAAATCAAAAATTTTTGTCAACAAGCCAACTAGTGTGCCAAACTGGTGAACTAGCTTCATAACAATTGAATCTGTGTGGAAATGGCCGCCGTGTGACACGTAAAGCCCTAACCAAAATAGACCATTTGCTCCGTAGCGAGCGAAGACGAAAATGTTCGCTTGAATGCAATTCAAAGTTGTTGCCCAAAATAAGCAAACGTAAACACATCGAAACTGAAAGAAACGGTTTGACGAGACGTTTTGTTCCGTAAGAACCGAACTTTTAGCGTCTCAACTCGTCAGCAACAACAGTGCAGAGAATTTTTACATCAAGTTTTGTTGCATTTTTATCAATTAGTGCAAGAAACAATATTTTAATGAAATAATAGCCATTGTTAGGGATGAACAAGGCATTTATATGCATTTGAAACAGTTGGCAGCTGACCAGCCAAGACGAGTTCAAGAACGTTTCATTTTGGGTTAAATGTCAAAACAGACGTAACGAGTGTACACGCTCGTCAAGTTGCAATCGTCTCGTTTCGTATATTTTGGTTGGGGCTTAAGAACGCAGATTTGAAGCCTGCATAAAATAAAAATAATTTTCTCTGAAGCAGCCGTTAAAAGTGCTGCCATTTGCATTTGTATGTATAAATTTTGACAGTTGCAAAAGTTTCCCACCCTAAAATTAATTCGATTCCTATTTGAAAAATTGGTTGAAAATTTCAGTGGACCAAGTTTAAAAAGCATTTATAAAAATAAAATGGATCGAACTGTGATAGGTCCATGGAAGGCAGAAGAGCGTGATCTAAGCGAAAAATTGTACAAGAAACTTCATGGCTTAGCGCTATTGTACCCGCCCACTGAAGATTTTCGCAAATGCGTTAGCGAGGACATGTTTCTCAAGCCTAATCAACAGGCTTTCTTTCATGTCATGCACTACCTCTTCAAATTACACGATCCGGTCGAGTTCCGGAAACGCTTCTACTGGCCCATTACCGACAAAAAAGCTGAAGCTAATTTTCGCTCATCAACCATTGAATATTTAAAGTATCTGGACGAGCGGCATCAGCTTCACTGGACGAATATAAAATCCTACCTTGTGCAGATGCCAGGCGGCATGAAATTTATAACCTTTCTGCTCGACTTGGTCAGTTTTGTGGTGCATGAACAAATAAAATACCGAGAAAAACACTTGGTCGGCGACACTGAGACAAGTGATCAAGTGTCGGACTTAAATATGAAGCGCATGCGTAAACAGAATGAGTTTTTTAAGGAATACGCATCCGCGTATATAAGCGATGCTGATAGGCAGATAGAAAAGTTAAAAGCGAAAACTTTGCTTATTCAAAACGATTTTCGTGAAATATCCAAGGCAATATCACATAACGTTACACTTCTTATTGATGATGCATTTGGCAAAGAATTTGAGGCCAATAACTGTGAACTGTTGAGGCAAAAGTTTATGGTTCCTGTCGCAAGTATTAGTTCCTTGGAACCATCTTTTGCAGCTTTGAAAGAATCTATTGATAGTTTTCAAAATAAAAAGTCAGAGTTTCAAATTGACAAGGATTCTTTACGCCGTGCCATCATTAAAATACAGCAATTATATCCAGAACGTTTGCATATCGCCGATGAAGGTAAGAATTTATGTTTATGCAAAACCCTCTTAAATATTATTAAATTTTGTTATAAAATCTCCAATATACCGTATAATCTGTTATATTACAATTTGCCAAAAGCTTTTTATATACACAATAAATAAATGAAATGAAATATTCTTAACACACCTATCTTGTTAAATAAATCATTATCACCTTATTTTAGAGTTTCAAGCCACTCCATACGACGATACTATAAAAATTGATTCGCTTATAAAAGCTTTTAATGTCATTCACGAATCAATTGAGGAACACCTAACCGCTGCCAATAAGAAACCACGTTCTAGTAATTTCGTAATAGAAGAGTTAAACGCGCTTAAAACGGAACTGCAGCAGATTGAAGTACAAATAACTGATTTTCAAAAGAAACTCAATTCCGAAATGAAAAAACGCACCTGCCCGATAGAAGTACAAGAAAAGACGCCGATGCGTATAACGATTGGCAGTGATGTGAGTAATGCAAACTCAAAGCAGCATAACAAGGAAAACACTTTGCTTATGAAATTTGTTGCGACTCCACCAATTAAGCTTGAAATGCTTGAAGGAAGTCGAAAAACAAACACACGCTTGCCACTTCTTGATGATTTCGCATTAAATGTTGAGCGCTCGATAGTTGCTAGTGCAAAAGCAGGCATGGACTCTTTAAATAATCTTCTAGGTAAAAGCAGTTCTAAATTATTTTGCTCTTATTACTTGAATATATAAATTTAATAACAAACTTATATTTTATACGCATTTGTTGTGTATTAATTATATTTAAGCTTTACCGCGATCTGCACGTAAACCGAAAAATGCTGACATTTCCATTGATTTGAACAATACTGTTAATAAATCTAAAATAATCGATCCAATGCAATTGCTGCGTACCATCAACAAAGATACTATTAAAGCAGCGAAATCGTCTACACAGAATGATCGCACAACGTTGGATTTCAAATGGAAGGAACGTCAATGCCTGTTTGGTAAAGATATTGGAAACTCTCCGGGATCAGTCTTACAAGAAGATGATGTAGATCAAGGACCCGTCATCATTTCTACTACCGATCAGATTCAGCACAAAGTAACCAACATTAATACGGTTTCCTCACCCTTTACACCGTTTAATTGTAATGATCGCACACGCATTACACGAACTCAGCTACTCGATACAAGCGGTGGTGGCAGTAGCCTACTTTATGCAAAAAAGCTTTCGGCAGTTAAAAAAGTACAGGATGCATCACTAAATTTTCATAATTTAAGCACAAGTCCATCAGGGCGCCTGGATCCTTTGGTTACTATGGAGGAAAAAGATTTGCCTAAATTACTTCTAAATGATATAACCATAGGAGATTGTATTTCTCCGAATGATATCAGTGTAAATGTAAGTTGAAGCTTTTCTATTAATATTATTTATTGCTAAATAATAGATTTGATTTTACAAAATCAACAATCACACAGTTTTGACTATTAAGTTGTATGAGGTTATAAAGATCCCCATCGGCGCTTAACTAACAGTAAAAATGTTTCATTTTTAAATCGATATCATTTTGCAATAACTGCATTTTCAATAAAAGAAAGTAAAGTTACGAATATGCACTGTGTTTAAATCCAATGTTTATTTTGTTGGTTTATCTTAAGATATATAAACCAGTCAAGAAAACACGTCTTGATTTCAGAAATTTAACAAGTTAAAATAAAAATCTAGAGAATCCACATATAAATATAAGTTTTAGTTGGAACATAAATATATACCGTTTCAAATAAACCTTTCGCCTTTCTCAGGAAATTTTAAAAACTTTGCTTTACCATCGGTTTAGAATGAAAATATCTCCTTCGCTTAACAACTACAAATTCAAAAATTGTTCATTGAAAAGTCCGTAACAAATTTGTTAAAATTAAGACTCAGAAACTCCACCAGCAGCCATCTTCATTATTTCTACTATCGTTTCTTTTTAGGCTTCAACAACAATGTATCTAAGTTCGCCGATAAAATCTCTCACTATTATGCAGAAGGATCTCTTGGAAAAACCTGCAAATCTTTCCAATACCGATATAAAGTTTGTGTTCGATATGGAACAACATTGCGATCTAGATGAAATATTCAATATAAGCGATACCGTACTTAAAGATGTAATTATGTAAAAAAATGTATTTTCTATAAACCTTAATAAATTATTTTCTTAGTTTATTTATTATTATTTTTGATACAAACACATACACATCATTGATTACTACATAAGAACATTGAACGCAATTTGGGCTGAAAAGTGTATAAACGATTTGATTTTAATGGTTTAATTTTTGGATTTAGATTTGCACGCTTATTTAGCTCAAGTGATGCAATAGACTTTTTATAATTCAATAAATTCATTTTGTTTTGTCGCTGCTCATAAAAGAGCATATCATAAGCATTCACATTATCCAGATTGTTCGTCTCTTGCTGGGCATCCTCTTTTAGTGATTTGTCATTGCGCGGTTTCATAACCTGAACTATCTCCATTTTGTCCATAAACTGTTTAAGCTCTTCTCTTATTGCTTCTGTATTGATTTTAAACTTTTTGGCCGGCGAATTCCTTAACTTGGGTATTGCTTGCAACAGCTGTGATATGCGCTCTTCCAAATTTGTTATGCGTTGCTCAAGAATTTGAAAGTTTTCCACAATAAGTTTATTTTTGTCATTCTCGTTAAGCATTTCGACGGTGACTTCAATTTCCTGATTAGTATCCGATGCACTTGGTGTGGTCGTTGTTTTGCTGTCTTCTTCCTGCACTACTGTTACCTTTTCCTTCAGACATCGCTCGATTAGATCGTCAATTTCTTCTTTGCGAATAAATTGGTCGGATATGGTTAACTCTTTCAGTATATTGTGAACCTCTTCACGCACCAAACTTGTTATTGAGAATGTATTGTAAAAGGGTTTATCAGATAAGCTTGTACTCGATTGAGATCCATTGAAATCCATCATAGCACGTTGTATTTCCTTTGTTAATGGTATAAGACGCTGTTGGCCTGAATTTGTCTCGCAAGGATCGCTAACCAGTTCTTGTGATTCCTCCTCTTTTTGTGGCTGTTTTTCTAGCTTTTGTTGAGTAAGATAAAGACCGCTTTCCATAAACTACTCCACATATAATGGTATTTATATTTTTTTAGAATTTTCTTTATTTTTCTTCACTTAAATTTTGCCTTTGACTTCTGAAAAAAAATTGTAAAACTATTTTTAATTTTGAAAAACATTTCAATGTTTGAGTTGCTCGAACTCATAAATGCGTAATTGTAGATAAGTTGAGTAATTTGTTAAAGTTATAAAATGTGAGGAGTTTTAATGGCATATTAAAAAAGTGTTCACAATCTCGTTAAACATGAATAGGTTAGCACCTCACACTAAATATACAGATGACCACCGGTCTTATGAACAGTTTCTTGAACCTTATATCGATACTTATCCTTTTGCTTATCAAAGTTATATCGTTTCTCTGTAAAAGTTCTCTCTTTATTAGTGGGCGTGGCATGCTCAGTTTTAACTGCTGTTTGAAGGCTTAAAGACAAGAATATATTCCAACTAAACTGTACAAAACCAAAATTAAATTGGTTTTGTATATTTCGTCCAATTCTGTTAAACAAGGAGTGTAACGCTTATTTCTCCAAAAATCCGTTATCTGAAGTGTTGTTAATTTAATCCTATCTATTACCGCTTTAGCGCTAATTACTGAATTGTTGAAAAACTTAAACACATGTACTAAAACAATTCAGTTTTGGCAAATTTTGGTTTATCACATTATATGCAAATTTATTCTCTTAGTATTGATAGTATCTTTCTCCAACTTCCGATTTCATCCATTTTATGCAAGATATTTAAAACTAACCTTATCTACTCCTAATAACTTAGGTCGCCATGACAACCCGTGGCCGACTTTATCAGCTCTCGCCACGCATCTCTGCTTCGCGCGTGCCGACTCCAATCTCTTTCACCAAGCGTGGTTAGGGCTCCCTCGGCCTAGTCAATCCATCGGAGGCATGGTCTTCCCTTTTCGTCATCGGCTTTCGCCTCAAACACCTTTTTCGCTGGAGCTTCTTCATCCATACGAAAGACATGACCCAGACAACGTAGTCGCTGAATTGTTATACACTGGACTAAGTCAAAGTCGCCGTAGAGCTCGTACAGTTCGTGGGTCATTCAAAAGCGATAGTCGTTGCCAACTCGAACAGGACCAAAGACTTTGCGAAGAACCTTCCTCTCGAACATCCTAAGAGCGGCTGCATCTGTTTGCTATACTCTTGTTGATCGAGATAGGGCTCTGGAACCTAAATGCTTACTTAATCCGTAGTTGCATATATTAGCAATTGTTATTCTTCGCTTAATTTCTAGGCTGACATTGTTGTTGCTGTTTACGGCGGTGCCAAGGTATGTAAACTCCATGACAACTTCAAAGTAATATTTGCTTGTTGTAACATGGGAGCCTAGGCGCCGCGCTTCCCTATTTGCAGACAGCATATTACCCCTATCACCGTCCGCGAATCGATCAAATTCGCCAAGTTGGTATCATTGTTCACGAATTTAAAAAATTCGATTCGACTCAAAAGTCAAAAACAGACGAATAAAAATACTTGGTGAGCAGTTGGCGAATCATAAACATTTTTTGACGTTTGTTTATATATTTTAACAGTTTTTGCTTTGGCAGCTCTGAATTAACGGCGAATATAAATTCATTTTGCAAATCAATTCACAGTCAAGAGATTGAAAAATCAACTCAAGTTGCACAATTGAAAAAAGAATTTCCTCAAGTTTTTCGCAAAGAGCTTGGACACTGCGAGAAAATTAAAATTCATCTTCCACTCAAACCCAATGCAGTACCAAAATTCTGTTCAAAAAGACCGGTTCCATATTCAGTTTTATCTTCTGTAGAATCAGAGCTAGATAGACTTGAAAAGGCAGGAGTTATTTCACCTACCAACTATTCAGATTGGGCAGCACCAATAGTTATAGTGAAAAGATCCAACGGCAAAATACGAATTTGCGCAGACTATTCTACTGGTCTCAACGAAAATGTTGAACCTCATTTTCATCCATTGCCTCTACCAGAAGACATTTTCATGTGTTTAAAAAACAAAAACTTTTTTACACGTTTTGATTTCAACGATGCGTACATGCAGTTCGACGTGGACGAGGAGACAAAAACGATTCTAACAATCAACACACACCGTGGCTTATACAAATTCAATAGGCTGGTGCCTGGAATCAGATCCGCACCAGGTGCATTTCAACAATCAATAGAAAAAATTTTATCAGGTATTCAGGAAGCAACTCCATACCTTGATGACGTCATCGTTGCAAGCGACACTCTTGACCAGCACATGAAATCAATCAAACAAGTTTTACAGCGTTTCTCAGATTACAATCTAACAGTCAATTGGGACAAATGCGAGTTTCTGAAAAACAAAATTAAATATTTGGGTTTCATTGTGGATTCAGCTGGCATACGTCCAAATCCTGATAAAATATCAACAATCAAAAACTTGCCAAGACCAACAAATGTTAGCGAGTTACGGTCATTTCTCGGTTCAATCAATTTTTACTGCAAATTCATCGATTCAATGAGATCGTTGCGTTCACCACTCGATGAATTACTCCAAACAAACAAAAAATGGCATTGGTCTTCAGAATGCGAGGCATCATTTCAAAAATTTAAATCGATTTTATCATCAGACCTAATGCTCACTCACTTCAATCCAAATCTACCAATCATAATTTCAGCAGATGCATCAATGCAAGGGTTAGGAGCACAAATATCTCACATTATGCCTAACGGTACTGAGAAACCAGTGGCTCACGCATCCAGATCACTCACAGCAGCCGAGAAAAATTATGGTCAGATAGAGAAAGAAGCACTTGCGTTGGTTTTTGCTGTAAAAAAATTCCATCGCATGGTTTATGGTCGAAAGTTTACACTTCGTACTGATCATAAACCATTGCTGGCCATATTTGGATCACGCAAAGGTATTCCAGTTCATTCAGCTAGTAGACTTCAGAGATGGGCTCTGACGATGATGACGTATAATTTCAACATCGAGCACGTTAAAACAGAAGACTTCGGTAATGTTGACATGCTATCGCGGCTTTTACCATCAAAGCAGAACGAGGATGAAGATTTTGTCATCGCATGCGCCACATTGGAATACAATATCAGAGCAGTACTGCAAGATAACATCAATGCACTTCCAGTCACTCATCACATGATCCAAGAATCTTCACAAAAAGACATTACCATACAACAAGTCATGCATCACATCCAGACATCATGGCCAAAAAAAGGTAAACTTCTTGAAAATGTCGCTCTAATTCCTTTCTTCAATCGTAGGGAATCTTTATCCATAGTGGACAACGTTTTGCTAGTAGGAGAGCGCATAGTCATTCCAGAGACTTTCAGAAAGCGTATTTTAAAAATGCTACACAAAGGTCATCAGGGTCAGCAACGAATGAAAGCGATCGCTCGAAGCTATGTTTATTGGCCTAGTATAGACAGCCACATCGAAGATTTTGTTCGAGGGTGTCCACAGTGTCAGTGCAATGCTAAATCGCCAATAAAAACAACATTAAGTTCGTGGCCCACTACAACAAAACCCATGCAGCGTCTTCATATTGACTTTGCGGGACCCATCCGTTCAAAATACTACCTCATCATTGTCGACTCTTTCTCCAAATGGCCAGAAGCATATCAATGCACTACAATATCAACAGCAAAAGTCATAGAACTGATGTCAGACTTCATCAATCGGTTTGGGTATCCAGAAAGCATCGTGTCAGACAACGGCACTCAATTTGTTAGTTCTGATTTTCAACAATTTTGCAACCAGCGTGGTATTCAGCACTTGAGGACTGCTCCATATCATCCGCAGAGCAACGGGCAGGCGGAGAGGTATGTCGATATTGTTAAAAGAGCGTTGGAAAAATCTTTTACAGATCAATCAAAGGACAATAGTCACCTTCAAGAATTCTTGCTTCAATACCGTTCAACACCTCACCCCAATTGCGCGGAGGGAAAAACGCCAGCCGAACTTTTCCTTGGTAGAAAACTTCGAACAGAAATAACTTTGCTACAAAAGCCAGAGCCAATAGAAACTTCTAATCGTAACAAGAAAATGCAAAAGCAGTTTAATACTAAGCACGGAGCAAAAACAAGAAATTTTCAAGTAAACGATAAAGTGTTCGTAAAAATTTTCAAACATAACAAGATGACTTGGCAGCCTGGAACCATACTACAAAAACTTGGCAGCGTTAACTATATTGTTGAAGTTATTGATAATGGTAAAATTAAAACAACAAAATCCCATGCAAACCAAATACAAGAACGTCAAATCAACATCAATCAATTCGACGCTGAACAAGAACAATTCATATTTCCTTTTGAACATCAAACTTCAATCGATCCTGAACTTAACAATGATCCAACAACCAGTACTGAACAGAATATTGAATCAAATCCAGTTTTGAATCCTTTGGAAGAACAGTCAGCAGATGATTTCAATGAGATTAAAAGCATTCCAGAGTCAACACTTTTAAATCAACAAAGAAGCTCTAAACGTACAAGACGTCCACCAGTATGGCAGCAGGACTATGTTCTTTCATCGTAACAAGGGGGAATGTTGGGACAGGACCTTTATTTATAATTTTAAAAATATGGCAACATGTTTTCAACAGCCACACACACATTCTTAGATTTTATCTTATTGTAATTTTACTTTGTTTCACAACTGTTAAAGAACAGTTATTTTTAAAGTAGAGAATTGGATTGCGTTTTGTAAGCTTGAAGTGTGTGGCTGCGTAAATTGTCTGCACTTAAACTTTGTCTTTTTCTTTTTATTGATAATTAAATTAAATCTAATATTAAAATGTAACTTAAATAACAACCGCGTATTATTTCACCACCGGTCACAACAGTAGGCATATGTTTTTCACAATTATATTAACTTTAATTATTATAATATGATCTCTGATTGAAATGTAGTCGCAAATAACGTTGTAAGAGACATTTCTAAAATGGGTTTTTGCGGTACTATTTTATTTGATTTGTATATTTTTCAATTAGTTATTATTTATTTATTGATATATGGGCATTTCAACAGAATGGTCTACCGGGAACGAAAATGAAAATGTCAATAAACCAATAATTTTTTGTTTTATTATATAAAAAAAATGCTTGAATTTTTAGATGACTTTACAATTTATTTCAGTTGTTATTCTGAGAAAATTAGCCTGATAACTGAAAATATGTTTTTCTTACCTTTAGCTGCCTTTAATGGCTTTTTCTTTTTACAATTCTTCGTTTTTATATTAATGTTATGTTTGCACTCTTCTTATAAAATCCTTTATCAATTACAAATAAAAAATTAAAAAGATATCAAATAAAGCTCGATTAACGGTTAACTTTTATATTGCTTTAATTCTTGTTCGAATGTCGCGTATTTTTACCTAAATCATCATTTGTTATCAGAACTTCACGATCGTTCTAAGCAAGTGTCTGAAAATTGTAACTTAAATCAAATTTGGTTAAAGTAACTGCATGTAAAAATCAGACTAAAAATTTAATTTTGATTTGCAAAGTGCGTCGCGCTCGCACATTAAATTTATTTTAATTTAAGGAGGGACATGACACTCGCGGCAGAAAAAACAGGCCCTTTTTAAAAATTCATAACTCAGTAAAAAACAAACACTTTTCCAAAATTTTTATTTTTGTAGAGAATTGAACAAATTACAAAAAAAAAATATTTTTCACTCTAACATGGTTTTATAGAGCTCCCAACTGGCGCCGGAGATCGAAACGGGGCCTTGTTTGCAACGCTGTGAGTCGCAAAAATTATCCGATCTGAAAAATAAATGACTTTTTTTATATCTTAGCGAAATTGCTTATCGTATGACAGGAGCTTTTTTTAAAATTTTTTTTCAAATTTTGGTGATATTCCAAATTTGAAAGTGTTTTTTCGAATAAAATGTTGACTTTAAAAATTCATAAAAATGTGTCATGCGAAAGCGAATCAAGTTAAAAAAATACAAAAAAAAAAAAATTCCGTCAAAAATGAACCCGCTAGTGCCGCAACCAGTCCGAAAAACATGGTTTCGAGACAAACGCGTTCAAAGTTTGTGAAAAAAGAAAAAAAGGTGAAAGTTAAAAATGCACTCTCACTAATCCGGCTGTAACTTTTGTACACGTAGGAATTTTTCCATGAAATTTTTTCTTAGAATTTTAAGAATACTTACAAAGTTATAAAAAAAGGCCAATGTCATGTCCACCGTCAATTGAATTTAATCTTAGTTAATTTGATTTAATTTTGTTTTATTCAATTTTATATAAAGTAATGAAATATATTTAATTTAATTTAATTTAATTTAATTGAATTTAATTGAATTTAATTGAATTTAATTGAATTTAATTGAATTTAATTGAATTTAATTGAATTTAATTGAATTTAATTGAATTTAATTGAATTTAATTGAATTTAATTGAATTTAATTGAATTTAATTGAATTTAATTGAATTTAATTGAATTTAATTGAATTTAATTGAATTTAATTGAATTTAATTGAATTTAATTGAATTTAATTGAATTTAATTGAATTTAATTGAATTTAATTGAATTTAATTGAATTTAATTTAATTTAATTTAGTTTAATTTAATTTAATTTCATTTAATTTAATTTCATTTCATTTCATTTAATTTCATTTAATTTCATTTAATTTCATTTAATTTCATTTAATTTCATTTAATTTCATTTAATTTCATTTAATTTCATTTAATTTCATTTAATTTCATTTAATTTCATTTAATTTCATTTAATTTCATTTAATTTCATTTAATTTCATTTAATTTCATTTAATTTCATTTAATTTAATTTAATTTAATTTAATTTAATTTAATTTAAATTAATTTAATTTAATTTAATTTAATTTAATTTAATTAAATTTAATTTAATTTAATTTAATTTAATATTATTTTATTTAATATAATTTAATTTAATTTTATTTAATATAATTTTATTTAATTAAATAAATTTAATTTAATTTAATTTAATGTAATTTAATTTAATTTAATTCAATTAATGGAAATATATTTTTAAAATTAGAATTCAAAAAATTCATAATAACAAAAACGAAAAAATGCTGAAATCGCAAAATTCAAAAACTAGCTTCATTCATTATCCATTTATTTTCGTGTAACAACAACAATAACCGGTTTCATACAACAACAACTCTACAATAACAAAATATATGTTAGCAATCGTGGTGGTTGCTGCAAAGGAAAGGGATACAGGCAAAACAAATATAAACGATGCTAGCTACAACAATGCGCATGCGTCGTAGCCAGGGTACACTGAATAAGGTAGCCTCAACACGGAGAGCGCGACTGCCGCAAATGTCAAAGCGAACTGTTTAAGCTGTTGATGTTGTTGTTTTTTTTTCGACAGCCAGTTGATTTTGACACTTTCGGATAAGCGAAAAGCCCTAACCAAAATAGACGATTTGCTCCGTAACGAGCGAAGACGAAAATGTTCGCTTGAATGCAATTCAATGTTGTTGCCCAAAATAAGCAAACGTAAACACATCGAAACTGAACGAAACGGGTTGACGAGACGTTTTGTTCCGTAAGAACCGAACTTTTAGCGTCTCAACTCGTCAGCAACAACAGTGCAGAGAATTTTTACATCAAGTTTTGTTGCATTTTTATCAATTAGTGCAAGAAACAATATTTTAATGAATTAATAGCCATTCTTAGGGATGAACAAGGCATTTATATGCATTTGAAACAGTTGGCAGCTGACCAGCCTAGACGAGTTCAAGAACGTTTCATTTTGGGTTATATGTCAAAACAGACGTAACGAGTGTACACGCTCGTCGAGTTGCTATCGTCTCGTTTCGTCTATTTTGGTTAGGGCTAAAGAGAGCACAGTCAGTTTTGAAGCAACCTTGTTATTCAACCATGGTCGTAGCACTGGTAGCCACAACAACACACAAACTGACGATCGTTTGCATACAATTTCGATGAGACACATTTTTATGTGATCTGAGTCCTCTCTCTATTATATGCTCAGTGGAAAGGCAAGGGGAGTAGAGTGAAAGAGCATTGCAGAGAGCAAGTTCATTCAAAGGTCGAAAACTTTTCTCTCAAGCAAGAATTTAAAGCTTTTTCGTTTGGCACTCACAAAAGCTTACGTTTTGATCTGAAAAATATTTATTACTTTTTAGTGTTCTACGTGGCGCATCTTTATATTATATGATCTTTGGCGAAACCCTATTGTATTCTTTGTAAATTTCGTTGTATATTTGAACAACTGATCACAAAAACTTTTTGACTCAGCGTGGATGAAGGTACTGGCTAGGTTATGTGTTTATTAAATAAAAGTTAATTTAATTCAGTGTTTCGTTTCAATTCTTTGTTTTTCTCGTACTGCTGAATGATGAACTACCCAGACTTTAGTGAAGGTTTGTTCACAATGCGTTGTAAATATTGTAAATTTTGTAAGAATTTATCAAAAATACACCACATCGTGAATACCCCTATTATTTAATTATTATGCTAAAGAAAATATTACCTACAATAAACAGTCGCTTATAAATTGAAAATTCGTTGAAAAAACATGAATGAATTAAAGACAATGAAAATTAAGAGATAATGGATTTCATAAAGTCGATATCGAACAAAATGTTTTCTGCTGAAATTAATATGTATTGAATTTTTAGTATCAATGTTAACGCAAAGGTTAAAAGCTGAACAATTAAAATTGTTGCATTTGCATGAAAACACCCTTAAAATAAAACTTCATATCTGGCAGTACTTTTACTGTGACAGCTTAAATGACAAATACAAACATTCACAATAGATTTTGCTACAGTAAAATTTCGTGATTTCGGTATCAGTTGGGTATCTTTCTCTTTTTGTGTTGAACGTATTAAAATTGCAATATTTGGGTTTTTCCAAGAATTTCGCTTATTTAAAAAAAGTAATATTATGTAGAAATAAAGTTGATAAAATCTTTAAAAGAGCTTGTAGCAATAGTTTATAAATTATAAATTTGTACTAACAAGAAACTGATTTGGTGATGCAAATCAAATGTGTCCAGCGGAGCACCAATTTTCTTGCCTAAGAAAATATGTGTATACGTAGTTCAGTTTGTAACAATGAATGTTATCGTGGGTATTGATTTTTCGCCACACTGGAAAAATGCACTATCGATCTGAAAAACTTCATCTAGACTTTGATAATATTCTGTAAAGTGATGAAAGTTTTTGATAAGAAATTTTAATTTTTGAAGAAAACGTTTAATGCAGTTGATGTGAAATAGTCAGTGTCGAACTCCGACGTTTTTAATTCTTGTTCAATATGATAATTGATGGATGCACTAAATATGTTATAATGGTACCATTTATTGGAAATTCAAACTCAGGCATAAAAGTATAAACATATTAATTAATTCAATTTTTTTCCAATTTCAAGCAAGAGGAAAATATAATTTGTCAATTTACAATACAACAAATAGATAATATAGAAGATAAATAATTTAAATATGCCCAGTCGTGTACCATACAGATATTCAAATACTCCCAGCTAGAAGTCACTTTTAATAGAGCAGAACTTCTTAAGTGATAACCTATTTTGTTATTTTTGGTTTAATAGCATATTTAATGGATTGAATAGTACTATCTCCATATGGATTAGAAATTAATAATTTTTATTCAATCTTTTCCAGACGTGATGAATGTACCAATGTAGTTAATTACAATAACAGCTTTATATAGAAGCATTAACGACGCTTACTCATACAAATGTATAGTTATCTGAAGCTAGCTGGAAAACGATGTATATACCCACTGATTATTATTATTAATCACTTTTGTTTAATGCGAAATGAGCAATATAATTGGCATTGATAAACTGTCTGAATGAATTAAAGTGGCACTTTGTCTCTAAAAATATTATTCTTATCAATAAATTTAGCATTAACATTGATTTCATTGGTCCTGTTGTAAGCATAACTAAATACAAAATTCTTTGTTTTTCTTTCAGTCAAAATTTCTGCAGCGTTCACGTAATTTTTTTGGACTATCAAGCATTAAGGAATAACTTATTAAAGTTAAGATGGGGTCACTGTTTCGTAGTGAGGAAATGACCCTATGTCAGCTGTTTCTGCAAAGTGAAGCGGCCTATGCTTGTGTATCAGAACTGGGCGAACTTGGGCTGGTGCAATTTAGAGATGTATATAACGATGCAACATATATATAATTGGCAAATAAGTGAAAAATGCAATTGATTTTTCTTCTATAGTTGAATCCCGATGTAAATGCCTTTCAGCGTAAATTTGTCAACGAAGTGCGCCGTTGCGATGAAATGGAACGAAAACTGCGTTATTTGGAGAAAGAAATTAAAAAGGATGGCATTCCAATGTTAGATACTGGCGACAGTCCTGAAGCTCCTCAGCCTAGAGAAATGATTGATTTGGAAGTATGAGCGCCTCCTTTGAAAACCTCACTTTTTCACATTATTTTGGTTCACCTTTATTTTTATATTAATTTTTCAGGCTACATTTGAAAAACTGGAAAATGAACTACGAGAAGTTAATCAGAATGCCGAGGCATTAAAGCGTAATTTTTTGGAGCTTACCGAGCTGAAACATATATTGCGTAAAACACAAGTTTTCTTTGATGAGGTACGTTTAAAGACAATAAAATTAATATTTCAAAAGATTTAAAAATATTAATACCCTACAATTAAAACAAGATTTAAGTTAAAACCTGAACATTCGTCTGTCTGTCTTTTACCTCGAATCAAAAAATGCACACGTGTTAAGGACAACTCTTCTCTAGTTTTTGCATGTTTGTGCTCAAATCTTCAAATTCGCTTAAGAGCATACAACAAAATGATTTTCCTACTATTTGGTTGAATTTTGCACTACTTTTTATTAACTTGCCTTAACGAGTAGTCAAATTATAATTTTCTTTAAATTGTTTCGAAATTAATTGCAATTTTATATTTTAATCATTTTATGCCATTCAAGTGTACTACATAATTCTTGGTATATTATAGTTTTGCTTTTAAATAAATATGAAAAAATGCAATATGACCTGCAGAAGATAACAAAATTGACACGAAACTATTAATTTAACATATATGTACAAATTTAAATACTAAACAATAACAAGAATTGTGTATCAACTTTTTTTAACTCAATACTTTATTTTAATTTAACAATAACATTATGTTATATCGTCATTGAAGCACACATTAAGCACTCGCACTAAAGTTATACTCACCAAATATTATTCACCAATTTATTTTTTAATTATTTGTTAAGATGTACTAACCACAATCCAACACAGCAGTTGTTAGAAGAAAAAAAAAACCAAAAATACAAATTATATGTGCATCTTTCTTACATAAGTTACCAATATAAGTTATATTTCAACAATTGTTTTGTTTATTATAAAAACGACTATTGCATAAACAAGCCCAGTTTAGTTTAAGTATTATTTTCATATTTTCATGTAAAATTATATTTTTTTTTTTTTTACATACATAAATTATTTAGCATAACTTGTAGAATTTGTTAACTTTCCCCTCTTTGTTATATTTTAAGTTAATATTTTAAAGCAATGTGAAAAAGTGTGAAGAATTTGTGTATTCAATGGTTAACATCGCAAATGTGACAATTGAAAAAAGTCAATTTTGTTTTTAAATTTCAGTACGACTCAACACACTACAACAATATATTTAAAGTCACACTACGGAGATGCATTTTTGAATGGCTTTAAAAATAATATACTCATTATCGTTAAAAGTATGTTTAATGCATTTGTGAGCTTAACCATTAATAAAGACTTGTAGGTAGCCCAAACGAATTCTTTTAAGGTGTTTTATTGAGTGAAAATAACACATCTTTTTGTGATATTAGTAAAAAAAAAAATATTAAAAACACCATAACGTTTATTATATAATATATGGGTATACATATTTCACATATAAAATGCCCCAAATGTCATTTAATATACGTAGCTAAAGCAGCACTCTATATTATTTTTAACTAGTACGAAAATTATACGAATAAATATTTCTTTTTACACCCTAACTAAATACATTTTTACAATTGCTTAGTATATACAAGCAAGGGGTGAAAAAGAAATTTTAATTGATTTTTCATTGTTACCATAACTTAGAGTACATCAAACGCTTCATCTTGCTACACAAAAAGAAATTTCTTTTACTCATTCAAGCACCAATCGAAATCATTCGGCTTGTTTTTCTTGAGTCATATTCAATACTAATCACTTAAAACCAAAATTATTAAAATAACGATACCTGCATTTATTAAATTATAACAAAAAAAAAAAATTAAATAAGTAAGTTTGTTACTGTAAAATAAAATAGTAAAAAAGAGCACTTTTTTAAAGAACTTTTCAATAATTTTCACCGAGAAGTAAATGACTTTTACAAATTGACCTTATGGTTTTTTTCCATTCCATTCCAATAATAATAATTGTTAAAAGATGAAAAATAACTGTTCAAAAATTCTTCGCGGTTTTATTTAATTTGTATTTTTTATCTAGGAATGTAAGTCTACTTACTGTCAATATTTACATACAATTCTGCCTCTCTTATGGGAAATTTCTAGAGTTTTTATTTGCACACTGTAAACAGCTTATTTTCCAACTTTTGCTTTTATTCCGCCTAAATTGAGAAATTCCAACTGTTGCTTTTATTTCGCCTAAATTTAGAAGATGTATTATGTAAAACGTTATTATTTACCGCTTCTTGATGTTTCTTTTTCCTCAGTTTATAAGTTGATTTGTCTTAAGTTTTATGTTATTTTTTGCAATTATTTATTTTGTTTTTCTCGTTTTCGGTTAAAACCTTATTTGTTTTCCACAACTTCTTGTCACTATCCTTAAACATTCCTATCCTCCTCCTTCCGACATTATCCCTCCTCCGCCTTTCGAAACAATATTTTCGGTTGTATTACCTAACCAGGCAGTACCAACGATTTCTTACAATACAACTTCTTCTAAATTACGACGCTACAAGCAGATGGCCGATAATCAAAATGAGGATGAACAAGCTCAACTTTTGGGCGAGGAAGGAGTTCGCGCAAGTCAACCAGGACAAAATCTTAAACTCGGGTAAATATGATGAACCATGAAAACAAGTACCAAAAAAGTTCATGAATCAAAAGATATTGTCAAGAAATAAGTTTTTGTTCCTTAAGTTCTTTTAATATTGTTTCTTTTTAATCTTTGTATAATTAAATTCCCTTTTATGTGCTGCTGCTATATTTTCAAAGCATTTGTCGTGATGTCCATTGTATGTACGCATTATTAGGCTCAGGGCTAGTTAACTTATATGAAATATTTATAAACGAAATTGAAAAGAAACTATTATGTTTATGCATACAAATTCGGAATATTTGAAAGTGCACATATTTTTTGTAATTGCTATACTAAGTAAGCAAAAAATTTGACAAACTGTTAAACTGCATTCATCAATCCAACAGACGTGGTGCAAATCAATTACATTAATAATATTTTGTTCTTAAACTAGAGTCCAATAGCATTACAGAGAATTAAAAGCATTGTTTTTAAAAATAAATTTATAAACCTTTTCTAGTTGAAAAATATATATTTTTAGCACACACAAAAGACTAATTTTTGAATCAAAAACAAAAATTAACCTTTTTGTTTGTAAATAAGTTCACTAAAGTATTAATTAATAATGATAGTTCACTTTAGTATAGATATAAAATAAAAAACAAAAATATGCTTTTGCTGGATACATGCACTTGCACACTTAACGAACATTAATTTGTTGAAATCAAGCAGCATAATCAAGTCTTAGCATATTATTATAAACATGATAGAATAACAAGGTAGGCGCATATTAGAGAGAACTAGTAAGGTATATCTTCGACTTGGCCGAAGTTAAAATACCCCCACGGCCGATTCTTAAGGGTGGAAGAATATTAAATTGGAGAGCTTTTTGTATGAGATTCTGAGAGATTTTATTATTTTCTATGTGTCAAATTGTTTTCCTGCAGCTTAATTATAAGCCTTTTTATAATGTTTTAAATTTTGGGGTTGAATGGGAGGTGGGCGTGTTAGATTTTGTATGACGCCCATTTTTCTAGCATATCTCAGTTTCGACATAGAATACACAAATACCGAGTTTCTGTCTTGTAGCTTTAATATTAACCTCTTTATAGATTTTTCAATTTTAGGGTTGTATGGGAGGTGGGCGTGTTAAAAGGTGGATGACGCCCAATTTTATAACACACCTCAGTTTTGACATAAATTACACAAAAACCGAGTTTCCATCTTGTAACTTTAATATTAGCCTCTTTATAGATTGTTAAATTTTGGGGTTGTATGGGAGGTGGGCGTGTTAGTGGGTGGGTGACGCCCATTTTTCTAACACACCTCAGTTTTGACATTGAATACTCAAATACCGAGTTTCCGTCTTGTAACTTTAATATTAGCTTTTTTATAGATTTTTCAATTTTGGGGTTGTATGGGAGGTAGGCGTGTTAGTGGGTGGATTACGCCCATTTTTCTAAGACATATCAGTTTTGACATAGAATACACATATACCAAATTTCAGTATTGTAGCTTAAATATTAGCTTCTTTGTAGAGTTTTCAATTTTTGGGTTGTATGGGAGGTAGGCGTGGTTTTCATCCGATTTAGCCCATTCTCGAACTTGACCTTAGTTTTTTTAAAAAAAGGTTAAATATCGAATTTCATTACGATAGCTTCAAAATTGCGGCTGTAATCGTGTCGACAGACAGACGGACAGACGGACAGACAGACGGACATGGCTAAATCAACTCAGGTGGTGATGCTGAGCAAGAATATATATACTTTTCCATACCTACCACGCCTCCTTTTGGATGTTACACACGTCGTGACAAAATTAATATACCCCTTACGCAGTACGCGTGGGGGTATAAAAAAAGAGCTAGATGTCGAAGTCAGCTGTTCGCATTTAAGTTTTTCTAGTTGTTGTTGCTGGCTTTATTGTTTGACGTTTATATCACTCATAGCTTTGTAAGTGTAAAATTAGACATTTGAGCAGCCGTAAAAATATGAGCCTACCTTATTATGCTGTCATGATTATAAATAATATCCAAATATTGTATTTCTTAAACAATAATTTTCTATTCACGAACGAAAAAGTCATAATTTATAAATCTTCTGCGAACTAATTTTTGAACAGAAAAAGATAATCGTATATATATTTTATTTTAAATATATATTTAAATATAAAAGGAAAAAAAAATAACCAAAAACTTTCCCTTGTTCGCTACTTTTGGCTAAATTTCATTATGAAAAAGTATTGTAATTGATTTGTCCCTTCTTGTTGAGAGTATTAGAACAAACTATGTATAACAACGATTAATTATTGTACAGGCTAAGTTGTTAACTACTGAGCACTTTGTATGGAAAGAGGTATATTAAAAATACTTATTCTCTGTTATTGGTGGAAGTAATTTTATCGTTATTGTTATAAAAATCAAACGGCACTTTTTAAAGAAATATGGCTGTTAATGATTGGTTTTTTCGAAACATCGCATGCTTGCGTCGTCGTCGACTTTTTTTTTGTGTCTTGTCACTTAAAAATTTTTTTCTAAAATCTACTAATGTCAACACTAACATAAAAGTAACACATAAGTATAAAGTAAACATAAACAAACGTCTTTTCGAATTTATAGCAAGAAGGTGGTCTGAATACAACCACTGAATCAATGACTCGTGCACTTATCACGGATGAAGTTCGAACGGGCCATTCCATGGGTCCAGTTCAACTGGGGTAGGTATTTTCTGTTTTTTTTGCTAAAATTGTAGTTTACGAATTACAGCATACGTGTAATTTTTTCCTGTTACTAACATCAAATTATTGTTGCTTTTTTACGGTTTAAACGACAATGTCAACAATAATTTTCTGTTATAATGCAATAGAAAAAAAAAGCAAAAGCTTGAACGAAATCTTTTATTTTGTTTTTTTTCGCCCTCTGTATGCGCTTTATAGTTTTCTGGAAAAATCCCAAGAACGTGAAGAATACCTTCCATGGTTCGTACTGAAATGTTTGCTGAAATTAAACAAAACACAGTTTTCAAATATTAAATGCATTTGTTTTTTAAAGTGCACGCATAAATCATGTTAATTCACCGACACGTCGTCTACATTTCCTTGAACCTCATAAAACGTTGAATAAAAAAAATATTACTCTTGTGTCTGTACTGTCCTGTTTTATTATACAATCCCTTATAATTTTCTTTCCCTGCCATATGTTTACTTTTTATTTAGCATTTAATTTGTATGTATAGTTTTTGTTAAGTTTGTATTTTTAAATGTGAAACATGAACTTTTTTGTACTGCTATCCGTTTTAAATTTGGGTCCAATCAATTACAAGGATTTCAAAGCCAGGTGACCAACGTCAATTGAAAACCCAGCAACGATTAAAAAAATTTGTAAAATTTCTAATTGTAAAAATAAAATTTGTAAATTTTTTTTTTATCAAGTACACCATTTGTATTTTAATATTTCTGTTCATAAATCAAATATTAATTTTAAAAAAACTATGAATAAAATCATATCAATCCAATAATTAGAAAAAAAAGAAAAAGTTCCGAACCGAAACAGAATCAAAAATGTAATAAACATATCTCTATTTTTTTCCGATCCGAAGTGCTTCTTAAATTATAGTACAAACAACTAATATGATACTTTTAATATACATAGCAAAAAATTTACTGCCAAGGCCAGGAGCTTCAATAACATTAGGTAATGAAAATGTCCAATATTGCGAAATGGCTTATGGAATTACTTGGTACTTTCATATATTGTGGTGCACGGCTGAACTCTCGCTTCATTTTGACGCCTATTTGTCATGTAGCATTTATGCTTATTTTCCACGAAAAAGTTTTCGACGTCAGTTGTTTACTATCATGAAGCGGAGCTCGCTCGAAAATCGTGTTGTGGACAATCGAGCAGTGAACAAATTTCCCATCAATAAATAATTCAATCATAGATAGAAAATTCATTCTTCAGTCGTACTTCACAATTGTCAAATGATCTCTCTGGGAACATGTTTCCCAAAGGATTCGAACTATGTAAATTCCAAGAAAATATTGATCATATCTAAAGTAATATAAATAAAAAAAAAAGTAATATAAATCAAAAACCGCAAATCAGTCCTTAAGAATTTAATACAAGTGTGTACACTTGCAAAGTTGCTCCTAGAAAGATGAAACTTTGCCAAATTTATATATAAGTCACTGAATAGGCTTGAAAAACGGGACATGGCTAAAAATGTAGACTCCAAATTAAAAACGAGATTTTATAACCAGAAATGATCAATGAGAAAATGCGAGCAAAATAAAATAACATGTTTTTCGCTGAATACTTTTAGAATTAAAAAACCTTTCTTTCTTTCTTAAGTAAGATGTGAATATTTCTGTTAAAATTCGGAACTTTTCATAACAAGAATTACTACTAAACACTTTTTCACCAGCTATACTTTACAAGCGAAATTTCCTTGCAATTGGTTTTTCCCAATTTATTCGCTCTATGCATATAAAATTGTAATAATCATAATTTTGTGTTTCCCTTTATAAAGTTTCGTTGCCGGTGTTATACTGCGGGAAAAACTTCCCGCTTTTGAACGCATGTTATGGCGCGCTTGTCGTGGTAATGTTTTTTTGCGTCAGGCTATGATCGAATCTCCGTTGGAAGATCCATCTAATGTAAGTTATAGGTATATATTTTTGTACGCAAGATTCAAGATTAATTAATTTTTTTTCTTGTTTAGGGTGATCAAGTGTACAAATCCGTTTTCATCATATTCTTCCAAGGAGACCAACTGAAGACTCGTGTAAAGAAAATTTGCGAAGGTTTCCGTGCTACTCTATATCCTTGTCCAGAGGCACCAGCTGATCGACGAGAAATGGCAATGGGTGTCATGACACGCATTGAAGATCTGAATACTGTGCTCGGTCAGACGCAAGATCATCGTCATCGTGTGCTAGTAGCCGCTGCCAAAAACCTCAAGAATTGGTTTGTAAAAGTACGCAAAATAAAGGCTATCTACCACACTCTGAATCTCTTTAATCTGGATGTGACACAAAAGTGTTTAATTGCTGAATGTTGGGTACCAGTTTTAGACATTGAAACCATACAACTTGCATTGCGTCGTGGCACTGAACGCTCGGGCTCTTCGGTGCCACCGATTCTCAATAGAATGCAAACATTTGAGGATCCACCGACCTATAATCGTACAAATAAATTTACCAAAGCTTTTCAAGCGCTCATCGATGCATATGGTGTTGCCACTTATAGAGAAATGAATCCGGCACCTTACACCATCATTACTTTTCCTTTCTTGTTTGCTGTAATGTTTGGTGATTTGGGTCACGGTGCTATAATGGCATTGTTTGGTCTATGGATGATACGCAAAGAGAAAGGATTGGCTGCACAGAAGACAACCAACGAAATTTGGAATATATTCTTTGGTGGACGTTATATAATATTTCTTATGGGCGCATTTTCTATGTACACTGGCCTCATCTACAATGATATATTCTCAAAGTCTTTGAATATTTTCGGATCTCACTGGCAGGTGCACTATAACAAGTCAACGGTCATGGAAAATAGATATTTGCAACTTAATCCAGAGGTTTCCGACTATGAAGGCACACCATATCCTTTCGGTATGGATCCGATTTGGCAGGTTGCAGGTGCAAATAAGATCATATTCCAGAATGCATACAAAATGAAAATTTCCATAATATTCGGTGTTATTCATATGATTTTTGGTGTAACCATGAGCTGGCATAATCATACCTACTTCAAGAATCGCTTATCACTGCTCTATGAGTTCATACCACAAATGATTTTCTTGATATTTCTCTTTTTCTACATGGTTCTACTGATGTTCATCAAATGGAATCGCTATGCAGCTACTAATAAAGGTATGTTTACACTGAATAAATCTTTTTATATTTGACTTTTGTTCTTAATAATCTCCATCTATTAGCACCATACTCGGCATCATGCGCTCCCTCAATTTTAATAACATTCATCGATATGGTGCTTATGAATCCTCCAAAGACACCACCAAAGGATTGCGAGAGTTACATGTTTGCGGGACAGGCATATTTTCAGAAGTTGTTTGTTATAATAGCTGTGGCTTGTATTCCAGTTATGCTCTTGGGCAAACCTCTTAAAATAATGAAGCAGCGCAAACTAGCTAATGTAAGTAAACCAATTATTGGAAATAGTATTAAGCATATTTAGAATGCTTCGAAATCTCATACATTATTTGCTCGTTTTTATTTGTTTTTTTTTTTTGTGTATTCCGCTTTAACCTTTACTTGAATTAAAAAAAAAACTCTTACTTGAATTAAATTGATTCTTATTATTTCACACCCACTTTTACTAGAGTTGTTGCCACTTTAATTTTGTTAATCAATCTTAGTTAACTCCCTATAAATAAACATGATAGAAATTTACCGCTCATCAGCGGTGTTCAGTACGTTTTATAGCCTCTTCAGGCTGGAAACTAGATATTAATTTTACAAAAAAATTTACTTTAGAACTCTGACATGATCGTGAGCGTTAGTGCTTTAAAAATGAATGCTTTAAAAACTGGAGCCTTACTTACCATTGAAGCCTCAGACAAAAATATTACAGTTTAATTCAATTGCTAAAAAATTTAAATCCTAGTTAATAAACAGTTTTTTAAACAAAAACTGTAAACAAAATTTTTTTATACTGAAACAGCTTATTGGCGAACGAGGTGGCCAAGGGAAATCAGAATTTTTTAAATCAAACGTTCACCAAAAATTGCATTCTTTTTGTTTGCTTCATTAGCCTACATAGTCACTCAATCATCCCTATCATCACTTTTAATGATGCTTTTGTCTAACAAACGATACTGTAACAATCTTATTTTGTACTTTTCCTACACTTTTTTCTAACCATCTTAATTATTCCCAACAAAAACAACAACTACAATAAAATTTTAACAACTCTGAAAATACTTTACAGGAGGAGGCAATTTTTTTTTTAATTTATCTGTATTTGTCTGAAAATTAACTTAAGTATTAAATACCTGCCTATACCCAATACCCTATTTTTATGACTTAATCCCTGAAACGAATATATGTTTTTTATGAAGGTTCAACCAATAACAGGCGCTAGCATGGATGCTGAAGTTGGTGGTATGAATGGTTCTGCTGGTCATGGTGGTGGTGGTGGAGGCGCACATCATGATGAAGAAGAAATGTCTGAAATATTTATACATCAAGGCATTCACACGATTGAATATGTTCTCGGCTCCGTTTCGCATACTGCATCCTACTTACGATTGTGGGCTTTGTCATTGGCACATGCGCGTAAGTATTTTGAAAACTTTAAATTTTGAATATTTTTAAAGATATTTTTTGCATTTCTAAAATTTTTCAAGAACTTGCCGAGGTTCTATGGAATATGGTTTTATCTATTGGTCTTAAACAAGAGGGCTGGTTTGGTGGTATCATGTTGACAATTGTTTTTGCATTCTGGGCCGTGTTAACTGTTGGTATACTTGTGCTCATGGAAGGTTTATCTGCATTCTTGCATACTCTACGTTTGCATTGGTAAGTTTTATATTTGAATATAAAAAAAATCTATAGCAGACTTAAATTTTATCATTACATTGTTTAGGGTTGAGTTTCAGAGCAAATTCTATCAAGGTCAAGGTTACGCTTTTATGCCTTTTGCTTTTGATGCGATTATTGAAAATGGTAGCGCTACAGGACAAACCGAACCCGAGTAAATGTAAAAAACACTCGATCTCATATGAAAGATTCAAAGTTTACCGACTATTTATATAAATAACTTCACTTTAAACTATATAAATTAATCCATTATTAATATACAGCAAAAATATATACTTACTCTTAGCTTCGCTGGTTGAAATAACAGTAAAAAAACAGTTAAACGAATTTAGCAGAATACAAGACATACTGGGCGTATCTGACTCGGTTTTTGAATTGAGATTAATATTTAAACTTATCATTATGTACTTTGAGGAAATAATATTGTAATTAATTAATCTAAACTATGTATTACAAAATTTATATGTAACCGTGAGTAAATGGTAATTAATTTAAAGAGTTCATTATCGATTATTATAAGGAATTCGCTTTTCATGCATTTGTTAAAGCATATTATATATTGAGAAGTAAAAAGCTTAACCAAACCAAAAAAATAACTAAATAATTTAAAAAAAATCAAATAAAAAGTGCCATTAGGGCTGAGTACTTGATGTTTTTCTTTTTTATTAATGTTGCAGAAATATTTGTCCTAGCCGAAGATTATAGAGTTAGAGATTGGACTATATTCTTTTGATGACGAATGGAGGTTTGTATTGAATTTTTCCAATTTTCAAACTCAGTACGTTTTAAGTATTAAATTTTGTGGAATTTATTAAGGTTTTGGTGTTTTCATTTGATAAAGTCACATTGTATGAGAGGTACGCGTGGTTTTCATACGATAAGACTAATTTTCGAACTATTTTCTACGATAAAACCATAAATATCGTGCTTCATTTCGATAGCTCCAAATTACGGCTGTAATTGTGTAAGACAGACGGACATGGCTAAATGGACTCATGTGGTGATGCTGATCAAGAATATATATATTTTTCTATACCTACCACGACCTTTTATGGACACGTGAAGATCAAGTAAAAAGTTTAATTCAACGCATTAACATTTCTAAAATAATGGGAATTGATGTAATCAAATAGTTGAACTCCCTATTGTCTTAATTTATATATTATATGAGGCTCCTTAACTTTCATTTATTTTGGCTGTTTTGTACTTGAAACGCTAATAAACTAACTATATAAAGACAGTACAATCTTAATAATTATTTCATTTCTTTTAATGCAAGTAAAATTGTATGTAAACATTTTAATCAAAGTCGATAATAACAGTTAACATATACATATTTCGGAATTATTTATCAAATATTTCAAACTAACTTGTCATCAAACAATTCAAATGTTCCACAAACTTTTGCATACCTTCCGGATTTGCCGCGTAAGGTTTGAGCGCAACAAAATCGAAATTTTCCAATCTTTGGTCTAGCTCTTCGATGGAACAGAAATAAAGATATTCATCGCGCGCCAACTGCTCCGCTAATTCGACTTGATGATTGTTCATTAGTTCACGATTGACTACAACCAGACCGGGTTTTTTATTATTCAATATGTCCATGCAGGTACCAGCCCCAGCGTGACCAATTATTAAATCCGAATTAATGATATCAGATCGTACATTGTCGAATTTGAATTCGTATTGTTCCACCTCAATATTGTGCAAAGTTTTTATTTGGCGTTCGTCCACCAGTTGACCGGCACCAATTTGAAGTATTAATTTTGAGCATCCCCGATTTTTCAAAGTTTCCAGCACTTTATCGCTAGTCACTGTTTGAATTAAGCTGTCGAATTTAGTTGTGCCCACGGTAACGTAAACAGTATTCATCTTCATTGTTTTCCTTTGTCTAAAAGATTCCAAAAAAATTAAGAAAAATAAACAAAATAATTGATGTCCGTAACAGTCATTGTGAATGGATCCAAGTTTCAATCAGCTGTTCTAATGACAGTAAGAAATATGCTACGTTACGAGCCGACGTAGATAGTTCAACCTTACGTTATGCAATGAAGTTACCTGACATTGAGTAAAATGTTAGAACGGAAATGGAAATTTAGTATAAAAATATAATTTAGATTCGTAAACTTGTTTGTTTATTGTTTTTAAAGTTTAAAAACTTATTCAGCCTTATTATGATTAATTTTTCACCGGAATTGAAAAAGGGAATTTTCATTTTTATAATTCATCTTAATTAATTTCAAAATTCATCATTCACATCTTTTTTAGTAACAATCATGAATATCAACGGTTGATGAATAAATTTGCATTTGCAAAAAAAATTTTTAAAAAGTTTTTGAATGGAAACTCCCTTTTCCAATTTCGCGCGAAAAATTATTTATAATAAGGCTGATTATATACTTTTTTAGGATATTATAACTAGTATCCGACCGAATATTCGGCTTCGGTTTCGGCCAGTTTCGACCCTTTTAATCAGTTTCGGCCCTTTTAATCAGTTTCGGCTATTCGGCATCAATATGGCCGAAACCGAATAACTCTAAACACTAAAATGTTTCTTAAAGTGGTATTAAAAATGATCTCTTTATATTTTATTTTAAAGTTGAACTTTAATAGCGTTTTCTTTTCTCAACGAAAAATTCTGCCCTCTGGAGATGCAGAATTTTTTCCATTTTGATCTGAACTCACAGACTTCTGACCTGTTCTTGGCTGAGAATAGATCACAAAAAAGAAACATTTTTTTTAATGTTTTCGAGTTGGCACCCTTTTTGAAAAACTTCAAAAGAATTCAAGATAAAACAAATTTAAAACTTCAACTTAAAACATTTTTTCCCGCTAAAAAAAATATTTTTTTTTTATAGAAAAATGTTGACGTTTTCCGTAGAAGAGCTCAATCTTTTCTGAACTGTCAATGGTAGCGTTAACTATTTTCCACACATGTCATTTCTTTTTTTATTAAGTTGGTAACATTTTAGGTCAGAATTTTTCGAACCTTCGAAGTAGAGAGGGCAGAAATTCTGCATTTTTTCTACTTTTAAGGTCAACATTTTCGAGAAATGAACATGATTCAATTTCAAGGGTCAACATTTTATTTGAGAAAAGAACGAAAAAAATGCAAAAAAATCAAACAGGGCAGAAAAAATTCAAAATTTTTTGAGAAAGGAAAACGCTATAATATTCAAAGAATATTTATCGTATATGTATATACGTTATTATTATCTGTTTGAATTGTTATGTTTTTAAAAGCTTTTAACAAAAATAGAAATAAATAAAATGTTTTTAAAAAATTTTCATGTAGACATTCAGTTTCAGTTTCGGTTTCAGTTTCGGTTTCGGCCGAATATTGCAAAATGGCCGAATTTCGGTTTCGGCCAAAATTTTGGTTTCGGTCGGACACTTATTATAACAAGCCTTTGAGACATTTTTATTACACTTACAATTGATTAAAATTTTAGTCTGACTATTTTTATTTTATACTATATATCTATCTTAATAAAAATAAAATATCTATCTTAAAGACAAGAGTCATGCTCCGCACCTAATACCGCTCAAACTGTGATTATTTCTTTACAGCTATTGTTTTTTTTTTGTGTTTTTTATTTTAAATTATTCTATTCGATAAATTGTCAGCCTACACTCTCCCAAAATTATTGTTTAAATTCAACAATTACAATTGTTAATAAATTTAACAATTTCCATGATAAAAGAGTTCCTTGATTTTGAGTTTTAATTTTTTATTTTCAAAGATTGACAATTTTTATTGTAGTATTGTTAATTGTTGTTTTTTTATTGTTGAATTCAATTCAAATTGTTTGTTGGAAAAAATTGAAACTTCAATTAAAAAAAAAAAAATTTTGTATGGTGCTTGCAAAAGGAACAAATTATTAACGATATAAAGGCAAATATTGTAATTATATATTCTTTTATTAAGCTGAAATATTTTATGGTGTCCATTCATATTTCATGTTCGGTGATTTGGTGTTTAACCATGACTTTGAATCCAAACGATTCTTTGGGGATTCTACAAACGTCGTCCTGGCCTTTTGCACAATTTAAAGACTTTTCATTGCAAATATATTGGCTTCAAAGCAGAGTAGACAGAAAACTTGAGTATAACAAAGCTAAAGGCTTGTAAATTGTAATTGTTACAAGCTTGTTAAATATTGTTTAAAAAAATTTGTATTTTAAATGTAGGAGCTATAAAGATGTTAAATGTTTTGAGAGTTTATTTTTTGATAGGAATTTTTTCAATTTTTTGACATTTAGTTTTTGACTTTTAAATTTTGACACTTAATTTTTGACGTTTAAATTTTGACATTATAACTTTCATAAATGACAAGACAACCATCAAAATTTAATTTCGAAAAATATTCAATTTTGATTGTTATTTCTAACAAAAACCAACAATCATACAATTGCTATATTTTATTGTTAGAATTAACAATTTTTTTGAGAGTGTAAAAGTATGCTCAGAAACTTTAATTGATATAGAAAGTTGAGTATTATTGTCTTGTTTTCTCTAAATGGTTCAAGCCCGTCTAAGTACGGTCTTTTACATAATTTAAATTTTCTTTTAATATCTTATTTAAAACTTTTAATTTTATTGCACTCAGTAAAAAGTTTTTCGGAATATGATAAAAAAGGCATCATATATTGAGGAAATTGGTATCTTGCTCCAGAGAATGCTTTTCTTTAAATATGATCCTAAAAATTCACTAAAAATGATAAAAAGCTTCTATGAAGAAGAAAAATATGTACAAACAAATATATCGTTTTCAAAGAAATTTTTTTTTATTGAAGAAAATACTTCTCATAGTAAATTTTTTATTAAAATATAGCATTTTCAATAAATTTTTCTCTATAAATGAGAATTTTTTTGTGCAAGAAAAATACTTATCATTATTAGAGACATTGAAATATTTCCATTTCCCACAAGTGAAGAAATATTTCTCCGAAAATGTGAAAATTTATTGTAATTGAAGAAAATTTTATTCGAAAAAGAGAAAATTGCTATTATCGAAAATAGAGAACTTTTTATCGGAGAAAGGTATGTGTTTTTTCTGAGTGTAGTTCCCGTTAATATCGTGTTTAATTTGTTAAACAAATTCGTTTTCCAGAAAACGAATAAAATATATTTGGAAACGAAATTGTAAAGCAACTGGGTTTTAGTTTTGGGCTGAAATTGAATTTTCATGCTTTGCGGCACACAAAAAAATAATTAATGCAATTTAAAATATAAAATGGCGTCCCGACTCTTGCTAACTAAAACTAAGGATGTTCGATTGTAATCTATTTTTTATGTTCATCGATGTGAAGAGACAAAAAATCAATGTTTTGACATCGATATTGAAACATCTCTGACATCGTTTCATCGATATCACGACTTTTTAAATTTAATATAAAATATGAACGCTTTCACAAAGTACTTCAGTAAATTTTAAAATTTTCTCAAAAATCCGTTGGTTAATTTGAAAGAAGGCGCTATGAAAGTTTGAAATATTGTTTATATATGATTATAAAGGTAGCTACTTTTGATCTGGTGGCAAACAAGTTTCTTCGACACTCATTTTGGAATTAAAAAACCTAAATGTTTTCATATTAAATGTAAATGTATTTTCAAAAAAGTTTGACGCTTGCCAGTGGTTTTGATTTGAAAAACAATGTTTTCGTCAAAAATCGTCAATTTTTTCGCGTAAATTGTTATCAAGGCCCAAAATTTAGGTGCAATTGAAAAGTTTCCGAAGCCTTAAACTTGGAATCCACACCTTCGGGGTTTTGGAGACCTATAATTTGCAACTTAGATATTTGGTAGTTATTGCCCAAGCCAATTTTCGGCGAAAAAGGGATGATTTTTGACGAAAAACTGTTTTTGTCAAATCAAAACCAAAATTCATGTGGATTTTAGGATTTTCTTGAATACAGCTTTCTGAGTATAAGTGTCGAAAAAAATATATTTTCGAGCGCCCTTAATGATCATGTACTAAGTACCTCAGTCCCGCGATTTTAAATTGTTTTCTGTATTAATGACGATGTTGGACAACGTCGATGTTTTTTGTTCGAAACCTGTTGGACAAATCGATGTTTTTTCAACATCGGAAGCTGGAACATGTGCCTTTTCTGAGAAACAAATCACTTCAGTGATCTTGACTGTTTTCTACGATTCTCAAGGTGTCGCGCACTCGCAATTCCTTCCGAAAGGTCAAACGGCTTACGCTCAAAATTACTTGATAGAAGTATGGAAGAGCAATTCATGGTTTTTGTACTACGATGATGCACGATAATGCTCACACATCAACCAGAAATGCTTTCAAGATGGGAAAGAACGTTGACATCGCATCCTATTATGGTTATTTTGAAGGTAATAAAAAAAATATTGAAGATTAAATAACCGTTGTTATTTTATTTGTAAATTGCGGTTGAATTTTGATGGAATGGGATATTTTAAAAAATATTTTATAAGTTTCTCATATTTTAAAATTTATTTTATAAATTTTTTTAAGTTTCCCAAAAATAATGCTTTTTTTAGAACCCTTTTCTTCCTACTTCGAGCACAGGTTATGAAAGAACTTTGGAAAATTTTTATACTAAAATTGTATTATAGTTTTTACACTGTACAATTTTTTTAAACGCCATACATTTTTGTGTAAAAACTGCATTTATTTTATGGTCTGTAATATTTGTATAATATCGAGATTATTTTAGAGAATTGGTGTGTTAAAATAACAAAAAATTAATTAAATAGTAGTGCTTAAAAAACTGGGATTGGCTAGCAATTAGTATGTTTACTTTTTATTTTAGATAAAGAGTCTTATTCTATTGATTGACAATTGTACATTTGTTGACAAGCGCAAAAATTCCTAATTCTGAAATGAAATTGAAAGCACATTATTTGAGAATAATTGTCAACATCAGAAAAAATGTACGGAAAATAGCACTTTAACGATTTGCCTACCAAGTCAATAAATTTGCAATTTTTAATCACCAGAATAAAGCTGCAAGTATATTAAAAAAAACAAGTAACCACAGGCTGAGAAAAAGTGAAATTGAGAGGTGTAAAACCTTTGAAAATTATTTTTACTTTTTAGAACGCCATCTATAAGCCGATAAAAATCATTAGAACTGTTGAAGAACTCTTCGCAAACATGAAACAATCGGTAAGATGTCTTAGAACACCCATATTAGTCTTTTACAGCTAGATTTTTCAGCGTGGTAATGACTTGCCCTGTGTGGGCACTACGTGGCCTGGCTGAGGTTTAGCCGCTAAGGGTTAAATATATTTAAAATTCACAATAAGAGAAGTATTTAAAATTATATATTAATATATTTAAATAAATAATGGATTTGTTACAATATTCAAACTTGAATGCGATGATCCGATGATTCGAAAATTATCAATTTATTTAAATTTTACAAAAACTGTAATTATTTTTTGAAAAAATTAATTTTATGTGTTCGTACAATTAATGAAATGGTACTGAGTTTTGTGAAATTACTAGCATCGATTAATAATAAAACTGATCGGGCTTAATATCAAGACCATAACAGAAGTCATAACAAATTATATTTGATTTTTTTTTATATGCCAAAAAAAAGTGTTTGTTGTTGTACAGACGAAGCTTAGAATTAAAATAAAGATTTCAAAACTTTATGTTTGCAACACTGCTTCGGTGCTTAGACGCTTCACTACTGAGTTTAAGGGTTTCCCAAAAAATTTCAGTTTTTTAATAAATTTTTAATTCTAGTTTTGGATTCCTTACTTAAGGACACGTTGTCATTCACTTGTATAAAGCTTTAATGGCAAAAACACATATATTTATGTTATGTTGTAAATAAGCATTTATGTATATATAGTAAGAAAACTCTCCTACCTGTTGCTGCGATATTTTGACTTCGGTTGTCAATAAGGTATTTGTTTTATTGAATTTTTGATTGGATTCTATTTAGAAAAAATATTTCTTAAAAATATGTCACCGTTAGATACTAACAAGAAGGACTGCAAAAAACAACAAACACTTCGTATGAAACATTCAACATTATTAGGTACAACAAGTAGGTATCAGCTTATATGAAAACTAACAAACAATTGTTATGACTCACATTACGACATACATATATACAAACAGAGTGCGCCAACTTAGCCTACGGGAGCATTTTTTGTTTTTTTCATTTTATTATTTTTTTGTTTTTTTTTTTTATTTAGTACGGTTTATGCGATTTAATGCGAGAGAGAGCATCAAATCCAAAAAACAGCAAAATGCCGAACTAGAAAAACTGATAGCAATGAGCCGAAAGTTGATTCGGAACAACACAAACTACGACAACAAAAACACTAACCAGGCCCGTAGCAAGGATTTTCCTAAGAGGGGTTATGATAACAAATACATACATACATATATGTAGATACTAGCATGAAATGTAAAATGAAGCAGTTCAAGAAATGCAAATTTTTGCGATGAAATTGCGATGACGAAATTCAATTTTTTCATGCAATAGAAATAGTTATTTTAATAAAACTTTGCACATACTTTTAAGATCCTCAAAGTATCAAAAATAAATAAAGGTTTTTTGGTGCAGATATGAAAAAATTTGAAAATTTAAAAAAAAGCTATTTTTTTTATTTTTGGGCAACAAATTTATTACTTTGGTTCATTCGATAGAGGTTTTTATAGATACTGTTGAAAATAATTTTTATTGTTACAGACGTTCCAGTGAGCCAGAATAATGCACAACGTAATTTGTAGACGTTTTGTTAAAAAACTGCATCCGCCAAAAACAGCCCAACAACATCCAAACAATTGTTTGTTTGAAAAAGATCAAAAATAAGTGTTAACAATTTATTATTCAGCCGCTTCGAGTTATTTTTTTAAAAAGGGTAATTTAATTGATTTAGTATAACCTCGTTAAGTTACCCTAAAATGATTAGTTTCACCTGTTTATGATTTTTGTATTATTATACCTTGTATTAAGAATATTTTACAAAAACAAAAATCTTCTTTGAATGAATTTTATACGATTTTATACAAATATTGCGATTTTGCCAATTTATGCATTATATGACACTTCTTTAAACAACTTTGAACAATATGATCTTTAGTGGTGTTTTAAAAATTGTACTATCTTAATTGTTTGATAAACAGACAGAATTGCGCGGTTATTTATTTATATGGTCATCTTTTGCTTATATGATTTCAGTCTACATAGCATGGAATTGTAAAGTGCCTGTAGGTAATATTCATCAATATCATTAAACCAGAATTCTTCAATAATTTTCTTAATTCTGCAATGGCTTTGGTTTTATCTCGAATTTTCCTCTTCATTACAGAAGGACATTTCAGTGAATTTATTCTCAATTCATTCTTATATTTTTTTTTATCTGTAAGGAAAAATATATCAAATTATTAGAAAACCATAAAATTATAGCAAAAAAAAAAAAATAGTTTCGATAGTATCGTTAGTGTAGACGTAGAATTGCGTTTAAGTTGTAACCTCTGCTATTTTTCTTTGGTCCGATTGTTTTGTCCATTTTGCAATTATTTTTAATTTATCTTCCGAAAATTAACAAATAAATTAATAACACTCAAATATGGACTTCTTATCGAGTTTAAAGTAACCGTGATAAAATGAGCAAGCAAAAAGAAACAAGCTAAATGTCAAATTCTTTCGATCATTTCGTTAAGTTTGAAAGGATGAGTTAATTGACTTAGTTGAAAAGAAGGCTAAGCAAACGCCCTCTCTATTGTGTAGAATCTATTGGGTAAAAGTATTAAACGAAATATGATCCAAGTCGTTTTTTTCAAGAGTTAAATCTAAGCGGATCACAGACACATTTTGTTAGGTTTAACATTTTGAGCAGGATATATCTGATATTTTAGTATATATATTATCTTTGAACGATGAGTATTAAAGGCTGTAGTTATACCCCAAAATATTGGTCAAAAAACATTTCATGACCTTGAACATTTCTTTTAAAATGACCCCCATACAAACCGCTCTGTAAGACTTCAAAAATGATGCATGTATGCATGACTTTCAGAAGCTTCACGATGGCAAGGAACTGAATCGTCCTAAAAAATGCAATTGAGCGCAATTTCGGGTACTGAATACTAGTGTGTCTTTCAGACTACTTACGTCCGTCTTTGCTCCCGCTCACATGATAAGATGTCAGAAAACGACTTAAGTACGCGCATGTAAGGTATAGACTACAAAACCGCTTAACTAATTTTATAAAATTTTCAGATGTTACTGTAGGAAATTTAAAGTTGTTCCTGTGAAGTTTGGTGGTAACCAAACCCAAACTTAAGATATAGAATAGGTTTGAAACCTCGAAATTCGATCTCATTTTACACGTGCCAGTAATGGTACACTTCTAATATTTTTAGGGCATTTGACGAGGGGCATGGTACTTTTTCTGCAGTCCAAGTTTTCGTTTTAACTTTGGAACTCGGTACGAACTTACTATTTTGTCGTGTCCTTCGACTGAAAAATTGAGAGAGTATTAGACAAGAGGCATGGCACGATTAATGATATAGTTAAATTTTAATTTCAATTTGTTTACTAAATTAGTTCGCATATAAAATGCATTTCTATTACATGCTGTATGAAATAACTATTTAAAAACTTTACATTCAAAGAATTAAATTGAATAACAACAAGTAATGACTAGTGTCCGACCAAATATTCGGTTTCGGCCAGTTTCGGCCCTTTTAATCAGTTTCGGCATCAATACGACCGAAACCGAACATTTGGTCGGACACTACCAATTCAGTTTTTTCATATATTTAAATAGTAGATGTGACTTCGCTTTCATCCAAATTTTCAATGGTGTTAAGTAGAACAGAATGTGAAACTCAGTCATTTGATTGACCGTGTGAGTTGGGCCCAGCACAAAACGATAAATGTATTTTGTTTAATTTTGTAAATGCAGAGAATCTCTTTTTTTAAAACTATAATTTTATGTTATTTAACTTTAAATACTAAAAAGTTAATTAAAGTGGTATTAAAAATGATGCCTTTATTTATTATTTTAAAGTTGAACTTTGATATTCAAAGAATATTTATCGTATATATATGTTATTGTAATCTGTTTGCATCGTTATGTTTTTTAAAAATGTTTTAACAAAAAATTTAAAAAAAAATAATGTTTTTTTTTAACTTTTCATGTAGACATTCAGTTTCGGTTTCGGATTCGACCGAATATTACAAAAATGGCCGAATTTCGGTTTCGGCGCCAAAATTTTGGTTTCTGTGGGACACTAGTAATTACTAATGTGAGTGTTAAAAGAATGGAAGTTATTAAACTAATAACAAAAATTTAAAACAATTAAATGCAACTAAAAAAAACAACAAATTTTAGTCCTTAAAAACGACTATAGTTGACTTCACATAATTGACCGAAAACTTGACTCGTATGTTATGCCACTCTGAACGGCTAAGTTTATTTCTTAAGAAGATTGTTCTCAAGAAGACTAAATGGTGTGAACTTCACGATTACCTACGCGCATCGACTACAGTATCGTCAATCCTCAATCGTTAAGCTCAAAATTATTAACCAAGTTACATTGATGACACAATTAACGACATTAGAGAAATTACCGAAGAACACTGGTTATTATATAATTTTCTTAAACGTAAAATATCAAATTTTGCTTTTAAATGTGTTATTTGTATAAAAAAGTTTATATGCTTTTGGGAACCTATGTGAGACTATGCCCCGAAAACCCCTCTTGTCTACGGGTCTGACAAGAACAATAGAAAAATGCACAAAAAAAAAACAGCAGCATCAGCAGCCCCAAACGAACGATAAACGAAAGTGGCGTCTTAGTACGCTTCGCTCATTGGAGCCTCTCACACGTTGTCAAGGTTGTCGTGTGCGTGTCTACGTTTATGTGTGGCTATGTGTTTCGGCTGTCGGAACTCAAATTCGGAATAGTAGATCCTTCATTTGTTGTTTAGCACTCTTCGTTGCTCAGTGGTGACGACGCTGATGAGATAGTTTTTAAATGTACGTTTTTCGTCGTTGAGTCGTCTCCTCATAATCAGTTGGTCTTTAGCCACTGTCTGTTGCGGTTATTTTTAGCTGGTGAAATTAGTGCAAATATTCAAAATTTAAATTTCATGTGAAAATTCACTTCCTATAAACGATTTGTTTACATTAATCAATCAGTGGAGAAAAACAACGACGAAGAACAAGCGGCAACGTCTCAAGCAGTGCGAGCGTGTCGCGTACATCGTCTAGCTGTTTGTTATTAATTTAAATTTAATTAAATTAACTATAAAAATAAGCATCAAATAATTGTCGTAGCGCAGTGATAATGAGTGTTATTTATAAATTGCTTATCATTTTTCCACGCTTCTTCGCATTGTTTTGATTTAATTTTGTGTAAATTTTGTTGCAAGCAATTAAAAATTTGCAATAAATTTTGTAACGATTATATACAATTTGAAATTGCACTAATAATAAAAAGTAACAGTTAATTCTGAATGCTTAGAGAGTAGTGTTTGTGTATGTGTTATATTAATATTTTTATTTAAATACAGACGCCATCGAACTCATAACGGTTCGACTTAATTGGCTGCCAACTTTTTCAAATATATTTTAAACAATTTAAGCGAATTTGTAACGAAAACAATTCGAGCGCATTTACGAGTACCTACTAAAAATCAAGGCAGCTGCATTTATAGCGGTAATATAAATATTCATAAGCATATGTTTATAAATTATGACATAAAACAGGCGGAAAATATGACCGGAATATATGGAAGTGGCCTTAGCCATACTTATTTTTTATATATTGTAATTTAAAAAAATTTAAATAATTTTGCATTCAGATTGTGAAAACAAAAATTTAATTGAAATGTCTGCTAGGTGACAGATAAGCTTCAATTTCAGTCCAAGTTACTGCCCAAATTATTTATGAGATAATTTATAAGTATTTAACGGTATAAATTTAACTGTTGAATATTTGGCTGTGATAAAAAAATGTCATAAAAACATTATTTATGTCAGCATTTCATATAATTTCATAACAATTTCCGAAAAAATAAATCACGAGGAAAATAATTTTATTGTCAAAGCAAATGCAAAAATAACAACTGCAGAAATGGATGGCTTCTAGGGGTTGGCGCCAGTAGAAAGGCGTCGTAGATATGATGACTGAATTAGTTACTTAAACTTTAATTTTTTGTTTATTTTTATAGAAATTGATTTCTTAACGGAATACCATGCTTAATTGCCGTTTCGTATAAACCATCTTTGATGGATGTAAACGAAAAAAATTAACCTACTAAAAATTTATCAAACTTTGACAGAACCTTTTGTTATAAAGTTACCTATATGTTTGTGATAATAGATTGACTGGTGATTGACAAGTCCTTGAAAGCTTCACATAATCAATGGTATTATGGACCAAAACGTAAACCTTAATATATTGAGAATAATTTGAAGGGAAGTTTAACAAAGTTGGGCATTGAGAGTTCATTTTCATTTGATCAGGATAGCGACCCGAGAAACAGGGCCTATAATGTGAGAAGCTTACTTCTCAAAATTGACCACATGTCTTGGAAACTTCAACCCGCTTTGCAGACCTTAATACTATTGAGTGCACGTGGAGGAACCTGAAGGAAAAATTGAAAAGTCGCACAATTTCTACTCGTGATCTGCTAAATCAGCCATTATTGAAGAGTGAAAGAATATGAAGTCGACCTACTGCCGATAACTGGTAAAATTAATGCCAAATTATTTGGAAGCAGTTATTAAACAGAAGGGCTTACCAACTAAATATTTACTCTATATGTATTTTTTAAAATTATTTTGCTTATGGTTCAATAAATTAAAATCGTGTTCCATTATTACTTTTATGTTCGTTTATTGGTTCAGTGAAATAACGCCCAATGAAAATAAACGCCCAAAATAAAAAATAAAATAACGCCCAAAATATTTTGAGCTTTAAAAAATGAAATAACACCCAAAATAATAAATGAAATAAAGCCCAAAATAAATGAAATAACGCTCAAAATATTTTCAAAGAAAATCATATAAAATATTTTGGGTCTTATTTCATAATGAAATAACGCCCGAAATTCGTATGAAAATTCATTTTCATACGTTATTTCATTTTTGATTTTGGGCGTTATTTCATTTATTTTTATATTTATATTTTATATTAAAATAATAAATGAAATAAAGCCCAAAATAAAAAATGAAATAACGCCCAAATAAAATGAAATAAAGCCCAAAATTTTGGGCCTTATTTCATTATGAAATAACGCCCAAATTTTTATGGAAATTTTTTGGGCGTTATTTCATTTGTTATTTGGGCGTTATTTCATTGGGCGTTATTTCACTGAACCCGTTTATTAATTTTTTTTTTATTTTTTAAATCAATAAACTTCATAAATTCATAATTTTTTTAATTATTTTATAACTTATAACTTAAATTTGGATTTGTATGAAATTTTCAAGTTTGTTCCATTATTACTTTGAGCCACTGTATATTTTCTTAAAATTTAACTTTTCCTGAGTTGGAAAGTTATAGAGCAATTATTTCGTTGTTTTTCCGCTCCATTAAATTAACCACATTGGCACAAGTAACCACACCGGTAAAAAGGAATACCACGATTTCTTGATTGTATGGCAACAACTCTTATTTGTTTTTCTTTTATATGTGCCCCAATATGACGCTTTAGAACTCCACACATGTCCTCTCTTGGATTAATTTGAGGGGACTACGAATTTCATTCTGTAACACTCCTTTTACTTTTACGAAACCAATTTTTTTTTAAGTTTTGAGAAAAGTTTTGATTATAATTTCATATTAACTTTCATCTTATAGGCATTTCCTACTTAGCATATGGCAGCATCACTGCTTCAAGTATTTTGACGAAGTCGACCGCAAACATGGTATCTCAAATTAAGAAATATGACAGACAAAAAATGAAGAGAAGCAGGCCCATATCACGGCATTTACTGGCCTTTGTGGTGTTCTTGGAGTCATATAATATTTTTGGGTTGTCCGAAACCTTTTTTTCATCTACCCCTAGAACATTTTGACAATTTTCTAGAAATATATGTTTGTTTCGCAAATACAATTCTCAGTGTGAAGTCCTTGGGGCTTAAGTAGAGAACTTTTCTTGAACCATTAATAATACCCATTAATGCTACTTCCTTTGTGTAATACCTAATTATACGGTTTGTTGTCTGTTCTTTTAATTTATTTTTGATTTGTTCTGAGGTAGAATAAGCTATAATTGTATTTTCTGACTCCACCTCCCAAGCGCTCATTTTCCAAACAACCAACAATAGTGAAATCTCTATAAAGAGGTTAATATTTTAGCGACAGGGATAAAACTTGATATGTTATGTAAATCAAAACTAATATGTAGTTTTGTAATACCTATACAAAATAGGTCTGTTCCCGTACTTTTTGGACTAAAAATGGTAAAGCTGTCAAAAGTCTGAGAGTAAAGCAAAATCTCCCGAAAATAGAGAAAAACACAAAAAAGTATGGGAACGCTTCTCGGACTAAAATTGTAAAAACTGTCAAAACAGATAATCTGTCCTGCATTGGCTTGATGTGGAGCATCGGCAATGCAGACGAAATGCCTAAGATTTTTAATAATATTGAAATGAATTCTCAGTTTTAGCATTTATATTAGTTTTTATACATTTTCCCATGTTTCTAGTTTCCAATTTAATAGTTTCAAAGAAGTTTTGACGTATCAATATTTTTTTGATACCTTGAAAACAGCTGATTTCAAACTGTTTGACACTTTTACCATTTTTACCAGAAGAAATTTCTCGAACTAAAACTTTCAACTTTTGACAAGGAGGGGCAATTTTTTACTCTCTTGGTTGCACTTTCTTTTATAATTTTTTTTTAAATTGGACTAAAACTTTAGAGTACGGGAACAGACCTAATGAAAATAAACGTTTCATCCAACCGTGAATACATGTACAACCCACACAACACACAGTACATATTTAAGCCAGTATAAGCCTATGAAGAAAAACATGGATTAGTCGTCACAACGTGTAATTCAGTTTATTTTCAAAAATAAAAATATTTTCAAAAAAAATGTCAGTTTTCGGCTTCAAAGTACATTCATTTATTATTTTTATTAATAAACTTTAAAATTAACATATGCTACATTTCGTATAACTTTCGTAAATTCTATTAAATTTCAGAAGACGAGCTTTATAACTATAACTGTATAGTATTATGTTTTAATCGCATTCTAATTATTACTTAAGTTAATTTCATTTAATATTATAAAAAAAATAAAGAATCGTGCGTCGGCTTTTCTGCCACATAGCCAATTAACATTGCTACTTGCTAAAAACTGTATACGTTCTGAATAGTTCCAAGTTAAAATTTAAAAAAAAAAAATCACCAACATTTACCCGCAGCTCTTAAAAAATTCCATTAACAAAAACATTAGCTATTATTTTTTGTTTAAAATTTAATTAAATTGCCTGCAAACCGACATCTGGAAAACGTTATGGATGCCAATTATTTGAATATTTATTGAATAATAACAGCAAAAACGAAACATGCAAACATATATAATTAAAATACTTGTGAAGCTTTTCTTTGGCTAATAAAATATGAAATTATTTTTCTCAAATGCTTATGATGCATACCATAAAAAATGCTGATATTTATTAGCGGCTAATGTTATGGCTGAAGTGGAGAGATAATCTTAAGAAATTCAGTTGAACCAAGAGATTGTTCACCAAAAAAACAATTAGAACATGTGTGCGAATTAAATTCACAAATTAACGATGATCATGTTTACACAACCAGGGCATAAATTAAGACGATATGTCAAAACTGAAGTAAGCTCAGACATAAAAATAAAAAGTATTGTGTACTTTAAAATTAGTGGCTATGCATTGTAACGTCCATTCATCCACTCATAGATTACTTGAAATTGAAAAATAAATAATTGTTTAATGTGGATATGGAATATAATGAATTGTGCCTTATGTCGTCTTCAAAATACTCGTTTAAATTTTACTGAGCAAATGTGAAAAATTGATGAAGCTATAAAATACTTTACAAAATAAAAATAAAATAATAACAAGATTTTTTCTGGTTTGATATTAAAAACGTTACAGTTGTTGACGAAGTTTGTGAAGAGTAGTGCTTAGGCAGTAAGCCGTTGGTCTCCTTGATTGAGAACTGAACTTAATTTAAGACTTTTTGGCTTGTTTACCTATATCATTTATCAACTTAATAGCATGATGGTCATCATTATTATTAATTTGTATCTTTATCGAGCATAAACAAACTGCCAACATATTTGTTTTGTTCTTAAAAGGTCTTTTTAGTTAAGAATTTTCAAAAACAATTATTTTTAACATATTATTTTTATTGTAGTAGAAACAGATATAATTTTAAAATTTTCCAGGTTTAGTTGTGGAGTTCTCAAGAGCATAAACAAGATTTTAAGTTTTTTTCATGACTTTTGTGGTCATTAAAATTATTGGTTAGCCACAAAAACTAACGGTCAGCAAAATTTATCAAAAACTTAAAAAAAGATGTCCTAATTTTGAAGTATTTTGCAGTACACATTTGTGCTTATCGCATGAACCAGATCACAAGTTCTTTCTGGTTCTTCCAATAGCTAATTCAACACCAAATACTGCCATCATAAGAAAGAAGCCGTATCAACTTATTTTAAAATTCTGAAGTAATACTTGTAAGAATTTATCACTAGCTCATAGAAAATAGAAACAATATTTAAATATTTTTGATTTGTATAATATGATATAGACCGAAACTCCCTGTACCTTCTAGGCTCTAAGCTTGAGAGGTCTCTCCAAGACCTTAAAAATGAAATGTGCGTAAATGTTGAAGAATTTTAAAATATGCCAAATACCAAAAAAAAACGCTTGGTATTAATATCAGGTAGTATTCATTGAAAAAACGTTTGTAAAAAATTTACATTTCATATTCTTTTGTTTTCCTTTATTCATTGAACTACAAAAACATGCGATTCAATAAAGTAATCCAAACGATTCGCACTGATGTTTATGTTTATTTAAATTCCGAACGAGGTGTTTGTTCTTCATTGCTTTTCAACCTGTCGACGAAACCGGCCGGCTTGTTTTTATTTGTGACGTAAATCATATAAATCTTAATCAATATACATATGTATATATAGAAATGTATGCAAAGATATCTATATCTAGTTAATAAGAATAAAAGATTATCTTATTTTTTCTTTGAACAAAAATAAAAAAAAGAAACGATCACATTATGTTAATTTTCGACAAAATAAAAAACCATCAAAACGTTCTAATGGGGCAATTTCATATTTCGTCAAAAACTAGCTTAAGTAAGCGGCAAACTTATGCAAAGAAGTCTTAATTGGCCAATTTATTTTACGTAGTGGCAACTATATTTTTATATTTATTCTATATTGCCGGCATTGACGATTCCTTTATTTTGATAAGGATTATTAATATCATAATGTTGAAAGTTATACAATTGAAATTCTTTAAACAACTTGAACAAAGCTGCTCACGTATTTCTGCATAAGCAATAAGACAGACAGACCATAAGAATTTAACTATGGGCAGTAGGACGGAGTTCTACCCATTTAAAACAAAACAAGTAAGAGAAGTCCCTTCCCTTTTTGGCAGAGTAAGCTTATATTATGTATATTTTAGAAAATGTATACAAGTCATTATGACCAACAGCACAGCCATATATCTATCTAAACATCGAAAAAGTAATCATATTTTGTACACTTTTTAAAAGAAACACTAAAATATATCTAGTGTTTCTTGGACTTCTACAAAATTGTGGAACTCGGGAAATAATATTAAATTCTAACTCTACATATATGGTTTTTTTTTAAATATGCAATATTTTTTCCAAATGTAATTTCCAATTGAGGCGCTCAGAAGTAAAGTGGTCCAATCCACACACTCAAGTAATGGAGAAAAATTGATTAGAAAAAAATAAGGATTTTCTCGTCGCTCTAAAAGAAAACGTCTTGTTTCAAAATGACCAAAGTTGCTACATAACAACATAAAATCAAGCTCTTTTTTCAACGGAATTGCAATATTTTTTTTTTGTTGGACCTATTTTGCTATTTTGCTATTTCCATAATAAAGTTTTTTTAAAAAAGTGAAGTGAAAGTATTCGCTATAAAAGTTTCAATTATACAAAAATCTTATGGAAGAGATTTTTATTAAAAAATATAATCTCAGTATGCGTGTCGGATAGCATAATCCCGAAAAAAAATTTTTGTTGGTTGAACCATTTTGATTCTCAGCGCCTCACTTATGTGGAACACATCAGACGATATTTTAAATTGTTTGCACCTCTGCACTGGAGACAAGCTCTCTTGGACGACATCGTTAGGTAATGTATCCAGCTCTTGCATATGTGACAAACCTTACGCTCCATATCCCATTTGTCGAGTTTTTTCTAGAGCTGATATTGATGTCGTTGAAAAGATATTTTCTGCGTTCGTATTTGAATTTTTTGACTTCCTTTAAGTCCCAAATTTCCTCTTTTTAATTTCTTTAAAATTACTTTGTATAAAAGTTTTTTTTCTCGTGGGCATTGAAAAATAAAAGTCAAGTACACAGTAAAAAGTTTGAGGGTAAATTTTATCTTTTTTATACATAACATTTCTGTAGTATAAGCTCGTTTTATTCCAAATTTATTATAAGTTTTATCCCACTCAATATTATAAAAATTGCATTTCTATTCAAACAGCTATTGTACTCCAAAATAGTATAATATTTATACAATAAATTTATAAATATCATATATATATATTCCAGTTATGCACACGAGAACCTCACGGAGCCACTCGGCTTTCACGTACAAGTCGAATTTTCGAAGCTACCGAACTTCATAGATGTTAGCAGACAATCAGTTTGCGTTTTTTCTTCAGTCAGTAATCATGCTATGCGCATATAGCTCCGTTGAATATATTTTTGTACACATATATTAAGACAAAAATATTGCGCTTGAATTGGAAGCTCTGCAAACATGATCGAATATGCAAATTTCTGAGTACGATTTTTTACTCTTTTTTTCCTGTCAATTTGTTTTTGAAAATATTAAAAAAAAAAAACATATATATCATGAAATCTATCAATTGAAATTTGGATATTATTCCTGATTTATGACACACATTATTCAATGTAACACACATTAAATGTACATATGTATGTGCCATATACTTTTTAAACAACATTGCTATAAAAAAAATCAAATGTTGTTTTCAAAGATTTTATACTTTTTCTTATAAAAATGTATACCAACCTGGTGTAAAAACATTTTATAAACTTTTCGGATAAAATTTATTTTAAAATCTATTTTAAAATCCCAATTTTGTATAAATTTGGTTTATAAGATGGATTTATATTTATACCAAATAGTGTAAAATGTATCCTCATATTTTTTACTGTGTACAAAAATGAACCAAATCGGTTGAAAACCACGTCTTCTATCTATAGATCTGCTTAAACTTTACAAAAATTAATTTAATTACTTCAAATTTTGGGTATAAGATCGCTAATACACACACTGAGTTCGAAAATGAGACAAATCGGATGAAAACCATCGTACAAAGTGACATCATAAAAACAGAAAACCTTACAATTGACTTAAAATTTGTTAACGCAAACGATGAGTTTGAAATTCAGCAAAATCTACTGAATAATATTCTAAAACAACATAGAAAGTGACGCCATCAAAATACCATAACCTTCATAATTTCCATAAAAATTAAAAATTAAGCTCATTTAAATATTATATCTTGATATTTAAAACGTGAATTAAACGAAACTTAATTTAGAGAAATTGGATGAAAACTACACCTCCCAAAACTACACTACATCCCCCAGTCAAAGTGCCCTTATCAAAAAAATATAGCCTAATTAAATTCGAATATACTTTAACACGACTGTGTGGTATGTTGTTTTCGGTTAAGCGAATATAATTTTTTGTAGTTCTTGCTGTCTGTGCTATTTTTGCCATTCCCAACAATCCCATTATTTCAGATTTTATACTAAAACTTTAGTTATTCTTTTTCCAGTCGAATACAATTTTTATTATTGAAATATATAGTTTTAATCTATATATCATCTTCCCTTGAACAAATTTTCTCCTTTTTGTCATCCTTTCACCTGCTAAGCGAATTTTTGATCTAATAACCCAAGACGTATTATATAATTTAGACAGTACTATTAAGACAGTCAAGAATATGTATTGCTTGTCAAAATTCTACGAAATTGACGTAGGCGTTCAGAGAATTGGCAAGGCAGTAGATAAAAAAGTGATCAAATTTGACATTTATTTATATCAAATATTCAGTGCTCCTAATATTATTGCAATTGTTTCCGCTGGTAATATTTTTAAAAATACATATTACGTTTTATCTTCAATTTCAAATTAATTATTTGACGTTTTACCGTTTTCCGTTTTTTCTAAATAGAAAATCGCAACTTTCTTAACACTACTGTCTAATGTAAACCCCAAGTTAGGTTCATTAATACCATGTTTCCATCAGCACGAAATCTTGCGATTTTAGGAGATTTCGTTGGCATTCTATCCAAAAAAGCTCTCAGGTAGCGAAGTGATACTTTCTGCTGAATGGATTTTTTGCGAAATGTCAAATTTCCAACAAACTGATTGTTCATCTGTCAAAATCAAGTGAACGTAAACCGCTCAACTGAAGTAGCATAAATTCGGCCCGAAAGTTGTGGAGCAGCTACGTATCAAATTTTCCGCTGAATGCACTCATTGTCAAATGAAATCTAGATGTCATATCATGCCAGATGGAAACATTTACAAATCACTTTCTCAAAATTTTGTGATTTTGAACAGATGGAAACATGATGTAAACATAAAATTTTTAAAAAAATATTTTCCATTTTCACTCATTACTTTTTGATTATCAACAATATAAAAACGGTGTTACGTATTTATTTTTTTAGCCTCATGTTTGGAATCAGCGTCAGGTATTATTATTACTATAACATAATTCCGTAAAATGTGAGTGCGGAACGCTTGATTTTAAAAAAAAATTTCATAGCATATTTTTAGGCATTTTTGTTTTGTGAATAATTGAAACTTCAAAAACTTTTTAAAATTTACAGTTTTTTAAAAAATTTTTAAACATATTTCATCGCACCTACTATGGTTTCCGTTTGAACTTTAAGGTATTTTATAAATACTTAGAACTATTGCACAATTTAAAATCGAATATGTGACCAACGATGATTTCTAATTCAGCTTAAAGATAGTTGATATTTCATGTTTTTTCCTTCCGGATAGCCGGACCCGTCATTTATGACGAGAAAGCACTAGTAACATAATAATTTTATATGAATGCCGCATAATGATGTAATAGAATATTGTTTTAGTAGTTTTAAATTTTATTAAATTAAATCAAAATTTTGTATTAAAGCGTTAAATTTAAAAATAGTGTCATAGTTTTACATCAAATAAATTTACAAATATACCAGAGAAATACGTTGAGGTTTGAACTTCCAAACGATTATACAATATTTCAAATATTTTCGCTGTGTACTTCCAAAACAATTCATCTGACCTTTAAATGAATTCTTATAAATTTAGCACAATATTTCTAAAAAACAAATTAAAATTAAAATAAATATCAGTTATATTAAAATTAGGTATGTAAGGGTTAAATGCAATGTCAGTTAAAGAAATATAAAATTAAAAAATGTTTGCAATAATTAAACAAACACACAGCCATTAGTAAATATTGTCACATGGAATTGGTATGCTGAACAGTTGCAAAAATGCGAATTTGAATATCTTGAATGAATGACCACACAACGATAATTGTTTCAATTAAAGAAATTAATTGCTATCAATGCTTTGACCTCCCGTGCTAATTCTATTAGTTTGTTGGTATTGTGGGTTATTTTAATCCGTCACATCAAATTTGTAGATAAGCATGTGACGAATATGTATGAAAGTATCCTCAATTCTAGAAATTGTTTGACTTGTTTGTAATATTTAATAAAATAATCGAAAATATTTGTTTATACAGACCCATTATTTTACTTTTCAAACCAAGTGCATTTATTTGAATAATCATAACCACAACCAGTCCAGACGGTTCTCTCTCTCTCTCTCTCTCATTGTTGTAAAAACTAAAAACATAACAAAAACTTTCAAAAACATCTCAAGCCCAAATTACTGACACACAATAACACTTGGTAGACAAACACTTTAACGCATGGGAACATAATCAGGTCGATTTTGATTGGAATTTAAGATATCCTGTGATAAAAATAAAGGGTTAATTAAATGTTCCATATGACGTATGGTGAACCTTTTTTTGCTGCGTCGCTACGTTTAATGAAGCCAAACAATATCAATTAGAATTTCAACTTATTATTTTGCAAACCAACAAAAGACTGTATTTTCTATGGCACTCAAAATGCTTACAGTGTGATTTTCTTAATTTTTGGTGCTTCACACAGTGATTTAGTATAAGTTTCCGCCTTTGAAGCCTTAATACCAAATACCCTTAAATTAACGCAACCCACATGTCAATATTAGGTTTCACCAAGGATACGTTTTTTTTCTGTTTTGTTTTTGTTTTTGTCACAACAGGAAGTTATTATCCTTTTAAGCAGTAAAATTTTGTAATCAGATAGTTCAAATTTATTTTACAGGGTCACTTACACTCAACGCACATGACAAACAGCTAACATTAGGGTTTAAGTACAACCGCAAATGTCTGCATTATGAACATTTAAGCCACACTTTGTCGTTATGCTACATAAGACTGAAATATGCTGCATGCATAATTATATCACCATTTCCCAAAGCTGTAATACGCTGCAAAATTCATTACCAATTCTGAACCGCAAGCGCAAACTTCGTTAGTGGTGTTGGTGCCATCTATAAACACTTTAGCATTGGCATTCATTACAATCTTTCATGCTGGTCGAACTGGCTAAAAATAACATCATCCAACAGTAGTAACTGCAGCAAACATGGACTATTAGTAGTAGTAGGTGTTGCCCTCTAATTGAGCGAGTTGTTAGCTGATGGATGTTGACATTCTAGCAGTGATATGCGTATGTCACATCGCCTTCATTCAACTCCCTCTGTTAAGCTGTAGCATCCAAAATGCTAATGCAATTTTCTTTAATAGGTTTAACCGGATGGCACACGTTTTAAATTACATTTGAGCACAAGTTCGAACGGATTGCAATATGAGGAAGCAAGCATACTACCTCGTTTGGACGAACTGACTAAATAATGTAATTTTTATTTATTTAAAAAAGGAAACAAGTTGAACTTGCAAACTTGCACAAACATTAATGTTATCGAGGAAAAAATTGTTGCAAATTTATGTTTGGCCACAAACTCAATTAAACGAATGTTTAACGAAGCTTAAAAAAAATTTGTATACTTCTTTGGAATTAGTTAGCAGTTTTTAAGTTATTCAAAGCCATGTTTCCATTTTTGTTTTTTTGTATAACTGTTACAATATTGCTCGATTTTTTCAATAACCAGACATCTCAAAAAAAAAAAAAAAAACAACTGAGAAGCATTTTCAGTTTTCTATAACTAGATGAAGCAAATCGCTGAAATTCTTCCATAATCTAGCTGGTGTTTGCTGGTATGTAACATTTTAATAACTATATAATTTAAATATCTTATTAACTTACTTAGGTGGCCATGACAACTTGTGGTCGGGTTACGGCCGACTTCATCAGCTCTTGCCAGGTGCGTCTGATTCGGGCAATCCAATCTCGTTCACCATCGACTTTCTCCTCAAACACCTTTTACGCTGGAGCTTCTTTATCCATACGAAAGATATGACCCAGCCAGCGTATCACTGAATCGTTATACGCTGAACTAAGTCAATGTCGTCTTAGGGCTCTGGAACCTAATTCCTTACTTAGCACGTAGTAGCACCTATTAGCAATAGTTATTCTTCGCTTAATATCCAGGCTGACATTGTTGTGTTCGCATTGTTGCTGTTTACGGCGGCTCCAAGGCATGTTAACTCCTTGACGACTTCAAAGTTATATTTATCTGCTGGAACATAGGAGCCTAGACGCCACCGCTTCCCTATTTGCAAACAGCATATACTTTGTTTTCCCTTGTTCACCGTCAAACCCACTTTGGCTGATTCATATCTCTTGGTTCGGCCAATAATAACGATATCATCAGCATATGCAAGGAGCTGGACACCTTTGTAGAATATGCTTCCATTGCGATGTATACCTCCTTTCGTAAGATCCCCTCCATTATAAAATTGAAGAGATTGCACAATAGCGGGTCGCCTTGTCTGAAATCTCGTTCGGTATTAAAGGTTTCGGAGAGGTCATTTCCTACCTTGACGGAGCTGCATGTATCGCTCAAGGTCATCCTGTAGAGCCTTATCAACTTTACAGGTATACCGAACTCAGACATTGTTGCGTACAGGCAATCCCAAATCGAGCTATCGAACGCAGCTTTATAATCTACAAGTAAATGGTGGGTGTCGATTTAATTTTCGTGGGTTTTTTCCAGGATTTGGCGCAGTATAAAAATCTGGTCTATGATAAACTTGCCAGGTCAAAAGCCACACAGCCACACAGATTGATAAGGTCCAATCTGTGTTTTGGAATGCGGCTTCAATCTTTCATTCACACAATACGCTCGAAAGAACCTTGTACTCGATGGAAATAATACTAATACTTCGGTAGTTGGCACAGATTGTCGGGTTCCCTTTCTAAAGTATAGGAGATATATACTTATACTGAGATTTCAATCGTCGGGCATGCTTTCCGCTGGCCATATTTTGCTGATGAGTTGATGCATGCACCTTATCAATTCACCACCGCCGGTTTTAAAGAATTCAGCAACCAGGCCGTCAGTACCTGCTACTTTGTTGTTTTTGAGTCGCTGGATAACAACTTTAACCTCATCATGGCTAGGTGGTGAAATTTCCACTCCATCATCGTCGGTTGGTGATGTCGGACTACATTTTTCAAGGGTGGAGTTGTTGAGATCGTCACCCGCAAACAGATTGGAAAAATTCTGTCTCCATAATCTCAACGCGCATTGCGTATCTGTTACCAGTTCATCATTTTCATCTCGGCAATTGGATGCCTTGAAACCTTGGGTTAGATGCTTAACCTGTTGGTAGAATTTTCGAGCATCCTTCTTGCCCTGGGACACGTCTATTTTTTCACTCTAACGCTCTTTCTGCTCCTTTCTTTGTGTCTGAAAAAATATCTCTTTTCTATAGGAAAGTCTTTCCTCTATAATTTTCACAAATTATCAGTATTCGAACAGAACATTTATCAGCTCTTGCCAAGCGCCTCTCTTCGTGCGCACCTTCTGAAAAAAATATGAGCAGAATATATAAAATAAGCTGTATTTCCGCGGAACGTGACATATCCCACAACACTTAAAATTCCTAGAAGTGAGATCTTATCACTTATAGAGCACTACTAGAGTGCACAAGTAAATGGTACAATCTATAATTGGGAAGAAAGTTTAAAACTGCAAATTCCAACATTCCATAACGGTTAATAAAACGTTCTTAAATAAAATTAGATAACTTGTCATACGAATTGATATGGGCGACCGCTAAGCGTTTTGTGAGCAAGTTCTAAATTTTAGGATTTTTTAGGATTAAAACAATGAGTTATGCGATTTTTAGAAAAAAATGTTTTGCTTATATCGTAAAATTGCACCGCCAAAATTTTTAATGGGGTTATCTAACCCGTTAATTAATCTATCAATTAGACAGTAATAAATATTTTTTCGAATATTATGACTAAATATATTTATTTCTTTTTCTTAACTTTATTTACAGTTATTCACGATTTCTGATTTCTGACGGCCGAATGGCCACCGAAACCCACACACATGTTGAATAGTTCCAGCATAGATCAAAAACAACACAACCTTGTATAATTCAAGTTTGAATTGAAATAGTTTTGAAAACTTGTCTAGGTTGGCGAACAAAATCAAAAACCATTTAACTCAAAGGCATGGTACTTAAGGATATGCACGTTCGTGAAAATCTCGTCATGGATAATCATCACAATCCCACATTTACATCGCGTCGTGGCTACACGCTGTCATTTACCACCTTATTTCTATTGGGTGCATTTTTTATTTGCACCCTACTTGCGGTCAGTTTCATTATATATAATTTTGCTACATGTGCACAATTAACGCCGGCAGCGGGAGAGGATATCGTATGCACTACGGTGCACTTGAAACATGCACCAAAACATCACGGCGACAAAGAAAATGTAACTCATATCATTGGACCAGATGGTAAACCACTAGCCAAAATCGAGACCGATGTGCGTTTACCAAGATGCATTGAACCACTTAAATATAACATAACTATTATTCCATACCTTACTGAGGGTAACTTTACATTCCAAGGTGAAGTCACAATCCGTGTTTTAGCCATCAAAGATTGCTACAACATAACGATGCATGCTACCGAGCTGAATATATCCAGAAATGATGTCGCAGTACGGCGCGTGATGTCGGATGTGGTCGAAGCGGGTGACGGGCTTAGGGTTCGAAAACAATACCTGCTTGAGGCCAAGCAATTTTTTGTCATCGAGCTGTACGACAAACTGATTAAAAATACTGTGTACGAGATAAGCATTAAGTTCGACGGTCTGCTGCAGGACTACTTGCAAGGATTCTACAGAAGCTCGTATCTGGTGGGTAATGAAAAAAGGTGCGAGAAATTCATGTTTTCATAAGTAGTAGCGCAAAAGGGGTTCTCAAACTAAGCTGCACGCAGTGAAGCATAAGTAACTTTTTTCAAATAACCGCTACTCTCATGTTCGTTTTTGTCTTGTCCGATTTTAATTATTTCACTAGCTAGTTCGATTTTAAAAGTGTTCAACTGGAAAACGTTTGCAAACTCTTACCTTTACAAAGTTGTTTGGTGGAGAGTCTTAAGTTTACTTAAATAGTTTGGGCCCAATGCATGTTAGACGAATGTCTGGGATTACACGTTTTATGGCTCTTTCAATTTTATTCTCAGATTAAGAAATAATTTTGCCTGATTTTATTTCTTAATCTGAACTTTGTTATCAATTTTGTCAATTGATTATGCTTTATAGTAAGCTTTTTTTTATTATTTTGAGTAAGTATAGCACACACGTTGGGATATTTTAAAGTTTGAGAACTTCTAAGTTGTTAGTTAATGTTTTATCAATATAAGGGTTTTCTTTTTTATCATGTATTTTGTTTTTTGTTTGAACCATTCAAAGGTGGTTGGCCTCAACTCAATTTCAAGCAACTGATGCCAGAAGAGCGTTTCCATGCTTTGATGAACCTTCTCTTAAGGCAAATTTCACTTTAAACATCGCAAGACCCGCCAACATGTCGACAGTATCGAACATGCCAATCATTGACACAAGAAAAGCGTAAGTCTGCAGTTTCACATAATGAGCATTGATCACAACGATAATTATCTATATAATCTATGTAAATTTAAGTGATAATCTACCAAACTATGTGTGGGATCATTTTGAAGAGTCACTTCCAATGTCTACATATCTCGTCGCATACGCTATTTCCGATTTTAGTCATTTAAGTGATGGCAACTTTTCGGTTTGGGCACGCACGAATGCTATACAATCGGCGCAGTATGCATTGAGTGTAGGACCAAAAATATTGAAGTTTTTGGAGGAGTTTTTCGATTTAGCATTTCCTTTGCCCAAAATAGACATGATTGCTTTGCCAGATTTTCAAGCGGGCGCTATGGAAAACTGGGGCTTAATAACATACAGGTGTGTTGCATGATCAATTTTGAAATATTTTGATGCAAGAACTAAAAGTATCCTTTATTACTTCTTAGAGAAACCTCAATGCTATTTGATGAAGTTGTTTCAGCTACGACAAATAAACAACGGGTTGCTTCGGTGGTGGGTCATGAACTGGCTCATCAATGGTTCGGTAACTTGGTAACGCCTAGCTGGTGGTCTGACATTTGGTTGAACGAAGGATTTGCCAGTTATATGGAATATCTTACAGTGGATGCCATAGAACCTAGCTGGAAAACTATGGATCAGTTTGTTGTCAATGAGCTACAAAATGTCTTTCAACTGGATGCGCTTTCCACGTCACATAAAATATCAGTTGAGGTTTTTAATCCCGATGAAATATCGGAAATATTCGATCGTATCTCGTATGCCAAAGGAGCGACTATTATACGCATGATGAGTCATTTTTTGACATCGAAAGTTTTTCGCCGTGGATTGAACAAATATTTGAAAGAAATGTAAGTAAATTTAAAGTTCGGGAAGTAATATTTCTAGTGATCTGCCAAACAACTTCACGGTCTCACTTCAACGAGAACAGAATAAGAATGGAATGGTTATATATTTTTAATCAATTGAATCGAATAGAATAACTTTTGTTAATTTCTCTTTATGGATATAACTAAAGCTGCCAGAGTTTCTGATTATACCCTAAACCTGAAAGGTCAGGTTATAAAATAATAATTGATTCTTTAGTAAAACTTTTTTCAATGTTAAATGCACAATTTTTTTGCATTTAAACTAGAAATAAGCTTTGTTAGAGTCAAAATTTTCTAAAACTCTCATTTGCAATAAATGCCTAATAGATGATTATACAATTTCAGAACAAAAGTATCAATAAAACTACAACTCATTTTTCCATGATGCGTTGTTTTAAATATGAGACCCAAGCCCAAAAACTTCTTTAGATTCAAAAACAATGCAATCGCAAGTTTATTTCGTAAGTTTTGAATTGTTATTTGATTCTTAGCTGCCGAAATTATGTGTCCACCTAAAGACAATTATTTGAAGATTACGTATTTGAGCTACTATATTATACATATTTCAATATTATCTGGTCACAGTTATTTAATTCGCAATTCCCTTTTCACTCCTCGTTAAATTTCAGTGCAATGCAGAACCGACTAAAAATTAATTATAACAAAATTTACTAATTCCTTTCAATAATTCTCAATATTTTTTATCTTATAGGTCTTATAAATCCGCTGATCAAGATGATCTTTGGCGCTTCCTTACAAATGAAGCAACCGCAAGTGGCTTATTAGATAATTCAACCACCGTTAAAGCCATTATGGACACCTGGACACTTCAAGTTGGCTATCCTATACTTAAAATCAGTCGCGATCCGAACTCGAATGTTATACGTTTAGATCAATCTCGTTTTCTGTTCGTAAAGGAAAATAGAAGTAAAAGTGATTCTCTATGGTGGATTCCGATTACATATACCACATCGGAAGAGCTAGATTTTAATAATACCAGACCCATAACCTGGGTGCCACGTACAAAGGTTTATGAAATTGAAAGTCGAAATCTTCACGCAGCGGATTGGTTTATTTTTAACATTCAGCAAACGGGCTATTATCGTACTTTCTACGAATTGGAAAACTGGATAGCCATAACCGCGCATTTGATGAAACCTAAGCATTACAAAGAAATTGCACCAGCTAATCGAGCTCAACTCATTGATGATGTCATGAACTTTGCAAGCGGCGGTTTCCTAAGTTACGATATTGCATTGAATTTGACGCGTTACTTGATGCATGAGGATGATCATGTGCCATGGAAAGCAGCAATTACAGCTTTTAATTTTATTGACTCCATGCTGGTTAATCAGGGGGATTACGATTTGCTAAAGGTGTGTACCAATCCTTCTTAATGTAACTTTGATTAAAGTTGAAAAGGTAATTTTTAAGGGAATTGCATCCCAGATACGCCTGGCATAACGGCTACTCGTAAAACTATTTCCGTTTCTGCATTAGTTGCCAAAGTTAAATCAAGTTTTTTTTATTGGGCTAAATTATAATTCATTTTAGAACTATTTGCTAAAGTTACTTTCCTTTGTGTACAACAATATTGGTTTTGATGACTCAAGCGATAAAGAAGATATGCTCAAAATATTTAAGCGAATTGAAATTCTAAATATGGCCTGTCATTTGGGACATCGCGACTGTATAGCAGAAAGTAATCGAAATTTTCAAAACTGGATACAAGTTCCTAATCCTGATGCCAACAATCCGTAAATATTCTTCATTTTAAAATTGCATCTCGAATACCATGTTAACGTAATATTAACTATTTAGTATTTCTCCGAACCTACGAGGAATTGTTTACTGTTCCGCTATTCAATATGGCACGGAATCCGAGTGGGACTTTGCCTTTGAACGCTATTTAAAAACCAGTGTTTCTAGCGAAAAGGAGCTCTTATTGACATCCTTGGGTTGCTCCAAAGAACCTTGGATACTCTCAAGGTATCTCAGACGCGCTATCGCAGGCGATAGCATACGAAAACAGGATGTTTATCGTGTGTTCGCTGCTGTTTCCAGCAATGTTGTGGGCCAGCAAATTGCTTTCGATTTCATACGCACAAATTGGGAAGAAATAAAAAAGTAGTATGTACTTTAACAATGTTTAAGTTAAAAATACGTCTATATTGAAAATATAATTATTTTCTAGCTTGGGTTCATCCATGTCAAATTTAAGTCCAATATTGAAATTCGCAACAAAGCGAATGAATACCAAATTTGCGTTGCAACAATTTGAATCGTTCGTCGAAAGTGATCTCAAAGATAACGGACGCTCCATCAAGCAAGCTGTTGAACAGGTTCAGGTTAATGTTGATTGGATGAATCGCAACTACAAAACCATAGTCGAGTGGCTGAAGCGTGAAACAACAAAAAACTCTATTTGAGGTTTACTTGATACACGCTGAAGAATCCAATTGAAAAATGCTTGTGTATTACTTTTATTATTCTGGATATTTGCCAGATATAGATAACGAGTCAAAATATATAGAGTTTTAACAAGTTCGTATCAGTTGCGCCCATTTTAATCAAAGTATTAAAATTCTACAATATACTTAGATCACATATAAGCTTTTGATATATATATTTTTTAATTAAGTCATATTGTAATTGAGCTAGAAGCTCATCCAAGTCAGCGCCTTCAAATGCATTTTTACATCATTTACTAATTTTAATGTATCTAAAGCTGTATTTTATTCTTATTAACATTCTTATTAAAATTAAAAAATTGTATAGATTTTTTGATTGTATATGTATATTAATATAAAGTAAGCATTAAAAGTATTGTATAAGTTTTTAAATAGTCTATATGTATGTATGTATTCAAAAGTCGTGTACTTAAAAATAAAGTCAAACAGTTTTTTAAAATAGCTGATTTTGTTAAGTGTGCATTTTTGTTGAAAAAAATTCTCATCAGCCAGTGTTAATTGAACTGCTTAGGCACCTCACTATAGTTGTCATAAATTACCAACAAAATTATAAAAACAAAAAAATTTTTTCCAGAAAAGTTTTGAAAATAAAAAAATACCACAGCAATTCAAAAATACTCCATTTCATTAAAAAGAGACAACAACACAGGTCTGTGAAAAGATGTATGATTGCTCCGGGAAAGTATAGAGAAATATTTGAAGTAACATTTTGCATAAAATCCTAATCTGTCCTCAGTATTGGCTCATTACGTCAGGATTTTGAGATATTTGAATTTATGTACGCGAAAATGGCTCCCATGGCAATGCGTTTTTAAACGGTGCCATACGAAATTAAGTTCAAATTTTAAAAAAGAGATTTTAGTCCACCATATTTGGTGCTTAACTTTGTTTTAACTTCATTTGCATATAAAATATTGACTTTTCTCAGTGTATTCAAGTTCTCATACATCATACTCCAAAGCTCAATTCTACAAAAACCTATAATAATTTCTTGGCTACTGTCAAAAACAACAGCTGATTGTTTCATAGCTGCCAACCCATATTCCCATAGAAATTATCTTTTTCCCACATGCAAATTAAAATATTTTCATGGTACTTTTGCCACAAAAATTCCCACAGCCCTTGAAAAATACCTCAAAATTTCCACACGGATATAATTCAAAAACGTGTAGGAAAAAATTCCCAAACGAATTAAAAAATACCAAGCTGAATTAAAAAATCCCATTCGAATTCCTTTTCCCGCAGCCATTAAACATTCCCACGAAAGGCAATTTTTCCCAAAAAGTTGGCAGCTATGGATTGTTTATTTAAGCATTTCAGTTTTCTTAGACTTGAGTCGACTAATCTAAATTCATTGTTGTTTCTAATCATAAACATAGAAGTAAAATGTTTCTCAAACCCTACAAGCTTAAAAGTAATGCGCCGCTCAAGGGTTCTGATAGCAAAAAATTGCGGCAGCGTGTGGAACAAGCATTTCCCGACTTAACAGCGGATCAGATGCAGTGCCTGTGGCCAAATAAAGCCAATGTTTCCATGCTGAAAGTGGTCACACACAGCGAATTTGTAACAAGTGTTTTTTGTATTGACAAGCTGCCAATGTTTTTTGAAATTGAAGGTGGTTTTCTCGCACCTTCATTGTACGCCATGTGGCATGTTCCAAATCTACTTCCATATTTCACTACAATACCGGGAGTGCTGCCGAAGCTCTCGAATGGTGCTGATCTCATGTTGCCAGGCGTTATAGCACAAGGAACCGGCATGAATATTTATGGCAGGTTTAAAAAAGGTCAACTAGTTGCCGTTAATTTAACATCAAATAAGTCTGCAGTGGGTATTGGATTTTTGCCTCGCTCTAGTGATGATCTTTATATGAGCGGTGGGCGGGGGTCTGCTGTAAAATTACTGCATCTCTTTGGTGATAAACTCTGGTCTCATGAACCGACATTAGCGCAGCAAGTTCCAAACAATAAGCCAGCGGATTTGAAAGATGACGATTTTCCTGAATTGGGGGCAGCTCCAAAAAAAGTGCAAGAGCAACCATCAACATTTGCTAATATTGTGTTCAAAACAAGCGAGGCTGAAAGTTGCACAATACCTTATGAAATTGAACTGCCAGTTGTTGCTGATTTAACTATAACAGCCGAAATGGAGAATCCACCTTTAGATAGCTGCATTGTACCTGAAGAATCGTCTCCAGATTTAATACTTAAAAATGCTTTTTTAGCTGCTTTGAAAAACCATGGCAAAAATATGCAACTGCCGCTACTGACCAGTAATTTCTATCGTCTGTACGTGGTGCCTGAAGCAACAGACCAATTAGATCTTAAGAAAACAAAATATAAAAAACTCTCTAACTTTCTCAACGACATGATCGAGCAAGGCTTTATAACTGTGCGTGAAGAAAACAAAGGTATCGACAAGATTACCTCAATTGATTTCGAGCATCCTGAACTGGTAAATTTTATAACTGACTACAAAAAACCTACTTCCTCTGATATCGATGGACAGGACAAGCCACTATTTCATTCCGAACTAACGGAATTGTACATTGTCACTGACGAAACTGCAGCTTTCTTCACAACAATGAACATTAAACGTGGCGAAGGCGTTCCGAGCGGGCAAATAAAAAAAATTTTGCGAGAATATATAAGCAAAAACAATCTTCCCATTTTAGACAGCATTACAAAGTCCGTTAAACTAGATGAGTGTCTATCAAAACTTTGCGAGTGCACTAATGCTCCATTGAGCAAAATATGCAACATTATTCTTAATAAAATGAGTCACTCTTACCAGATGTGTTCCATAAAAGATGCTTCTGCCAATAAACCACTTATTCAAATGTCACTAGCCACAAGATCAGGCAATAAAAAAGTAACTCTGGTCAGCAATGTTGAGTGCTATGGCATCATAGTGCCCGAATTTATTAAGCTTTGCAAACAGGGTGCTGCTGCAAGCACAACAATTGTGAAATTACCAAATCAAAAGCGAGAGCAATTGCAAATACAGGGTAATCAAATACGTTTTGTATTTAATTTGCTGACAGAAACCTATAAGGTACCTGGAAAATGTATACTCGGTTTGGAATTGGCAAAAGATGGCAAAAAGCATAAAAAGTAGGAGTGAAAAAACTGAAAATTCTTGAATTTTTAAGATGTTTAAATTTGAGTTATAAACTGCAGTTTTACAAAATATTAAGTGTGCTTTGTGATGTATATAACATATTCTAAGAATGCGTTTTTTATTCATTAAAAAAATCTTCAATGCATTAAAACTTTATTTAAAGAGCAAAAACAAAAATGTAGTTGATAATATTGTTAATGACAAAATCCCACAAGTTTTTAGAATAGAAATAAAGTTAAAAAAAAAGGAATTGAAAATTTAAATAATAATATTAAATGCCTTTAAAGCTTTATTGAATAAAGTGGATTCGAGTAAAGAAATTAAAACAGCTCTATGAAATACAGCTTTGAATAATAAATGGAATAGACCCAGAGCACAAAAGTAGTAATTGAAGAGTTGTTTTCTTTATTGGGGTTTTATTTGATTTTGAAAAGGTTTTAATATTCAAAGAAAAGCATAACTTCAAAGTCAAATAATACCCTAAAATTAGAAAAAAAGAATATAAATATCACTTATATCATTTTCGGCCTTATTTCATTTGGTACTTAACCATCACTAAAAGATTTTTAATTTAATTACCATTTTTGTTTTTTAACGAAATCTTCTTTTTGACAAGGGAAATTTAAGAAAAAAATAGTTTTATTTGTAACCAAAGATTTGAAAGATATCGTATCAACTCAAAACATTCCCATAAATCTCACATTTGGTTTCCAAGAATACAGAATACTTTTTTTACCTAAAATTAAACCAAAAGCAACAGTTGTATTTTTATATGATTTGTTTTTTTTTCTAATCGTATTTGTTTTATAAATAAGAAATATTTATTGATAACATTAAACGGATAATTAAACGTATAAACGTTTTTATCCATTATAATAAATAACAACACCAAATCTACTAGAACAATAATTTTGTCAAAAAATTATAAATTTTTCAAAGTGTCTTCAAATATGTTTTTTGTTAGATCAAATAAACCATTAATTAATGACAAGTGTGAAGCAGGTTTGTTTGAATGTCATAGAAATGCACATTTGTCTTTTTTCGATTTCAAGTTTACTTGGATTTGCCCTGCGCAGCTACAGCTTCCATAGCTTTCTTAACGGTTTCCTCATCACCCAAGAACTTCATCGAAACAACAGGCTTGAAGTTCTCATCCAATTCATATATAAAAGGAATACCAGTGGGCAAATTCAAAGCCATTATAGCATCATCAGAAAGATCTGCAATGTCATAAACAATACATGAAACATGTGCTGAAATTACTTCCGTTGCAACAACTTACTGTCCAAATGTTTGACAATGCCGCGTAAACTATTGCCATGGGCTGCAATGATTATCTTCTTGCCTTCCTTCAACTGTGGAATGATGACATCGTTCCAATAGGGCAGTGTGCGTGCAATGGTCAGCTTAAGTGATTCAAACATTGGAAACTCTTCTTTTTTTGGACCGTCGGCATAACGCGCATCCTTAACAATGTTGTCATAGTAGGCGTGATCAGGTTCCATCGGTGGAGGTGGGGTATCAAAGCTGCGTCGCCAAATTTGCACTTGATCTTCACCGTACTTAGCGGCAGTTTCGGCTTTATTAAGGCCCGTCAGACCACCATAGTGGCGCTCGTTGAGACGCCATGTCTTGCATACAGGAATGCCTTCCTGGCCAGATTCGCATAAAATGGCTTGCAAAGTGACTTGTGCGCGGGTCAGCACGGAAGTATGTGCAATATCAAACTTCAGGCCAGCGTCTTTGACTGCTTTACCAGCAGCTTTAGCCTCATCCTTACCTTAAAGTAAACCATAAAATGGTGTTAAAATCTGAGACGATTATCCGATGTTTAGCAATCCAGTAAAGTTTACCTTTTTCACTCAAATTGGCATCAAACCAGCCACAAAATAGATTTTTTTGATTCCACTCGGATTCACCATGGCGTACCATTACAATTTTATATTTTCCAGCCATGTTGAATCCCTTGTGCAGTCGACGAAAAATGTTAGCTACTTAAGGTTCGCTCCTCACAATGTCCACCGAATAAATCGATGGGCATAAATTTGACAGCAGTAGAAGATTGCCAAATTTGACCTCAACGGTAAATTGGCAAGGTTATTTCGAATTGTACAAAATATATACAAATACAAAAAAGTGCTGCCAATTTTCGGAAATAGTTCGATAAGACCCAGTCGAAAGATTGTGTCATTTCTATCTACAAGGTGTCGACAAAGTTTACAACGGTTGCGTTCTATACGAAAAAGTACAGTAGCTCGTTTCTGCAACATTTGTTAACGCAGTACTCACCATATTATCTCACTTTGTCGTCATAATGAAGTCATTCTCTCTTGCACCGTCTCTGTAATATAATGAGAAAAGTCGGTGACTAGTCTCGGATGTTTCAATTCTATTTTCGTAGGAATTCAATAGCCAAAGTGTTTCTATAAACTAAAATATGCGACTCGAGTTGGCTGAAGTTGTCACTATGTTCTTATAAAATGAGAACAAATTTTTTTTCTTGATTGTGTAACTGTCAATTTCAATGAAGTGGTTACTAATACTTCTACCCGGTACAAGGTACCAACTTAAATTTTTTCATTTAGACTATAAATATATAATATACACAATATTATAAGTATTACAATGTATACTCGTAATACTACTTAAATATGTTATTAATGAGATTTATTCCCTGATAAAATTTGTATTACTGCGTTAAGTGTGATCTCAACGCATGTAAAGGGTTTGTTTAATAAATATCAACATCACCAAGTGTCAAAACATTTATTAAATTTGAAAAAATAAAAACAAAATGTCAATTGTTTCAATTTTATATATTCCCTATCACTTCACTTGTGTGAAGCCTATCACTTCCAGCACAGCAACCTACGTTTTTTTGTCTCTCAAAATACAGTGAACTTAAACCGCTAAATAAACTCAATATTACTAATAAAATAGCTGCTTTTTCTTTTTCGAAGTTGATTTTTGAAACTGCGTTTAAGTTGGCTATAAAATAGCTTTAGCTTTTACTTTAACATTGTTTCAAAAACACGAAAGCAGCAGTCCGCGGTATTCGCTTTTACGTTTTCTGCAAAAAAAAAGAGTTACGAGCCATAATTATTGTATTAGTGGTATTCATGCAATGCCGAATATTTTCCGATGCCGTATATCGGAAAATATACGCTGTTTTTGCATGAGGCACCTTTTTGTATTTTTCGGTTAGTGGCGTATATCAATCAGCTGTTCTTAAAGTTATATTGCAAAAGTGGCCACTTTGGTTTAATAAATGAGCTGAAAAGTAAATATATAAATAAATAAATAAATGGTTTCATAATTTAGGTGAAGAGAACGAAATTCCAGATAAATTATTTTATTATTCGACAACTGACAACATGCAATTTGTCTTTTAAAAGGATTCTCAAGTTTGAGGTTGAGTAAGAAGTTTATAGTTTGTAATAAATATTTGAAAGGTGGCAACAACTCTTTGCCGAAAGTTTTCGGCGCTGTTTTCGCATCAAAATCGTGAGGAAAACTGGGAACTTTGCGTATATCAAATTTCATACAAATTTTGACAATTGATATACGGCGTTTACGCTTTTTCCGATTTTCGGCATTTTCGGCACGTTTTCGGCATTGCATGAATACCACTATTAATTGTATTCATGCAATGCTGAAAGAATCGTTGCCACCTTTCAAATATTTTACAATACATACATTTATGAATACATACTAAAAACTTCTAACTTGAGAACCATATTAAACAAATGAAATGTTTTCAGCTGTCGAATAATAAAGAATTTTTCTCGTATTTCTTTGACTGCAGCTTATTTAGACCATTTATTTATTTTTCAGATCTTTTAATAAACCAAAGTTGCCACTTTTTAAATATAATCTAAAGAACAGCTGATTGATATACGGCAATAACCGAAAACTACAAAAAGGTTTCTCGTACTTTAACCCTTCATTGCATTGTGATGAAAATTTACATCAACAAACCATCAAAGAGAAAAAAATACACACAAACCCATGATTTTTGCATATAGTAACTTCTTGTTTTTCGAAAAAAAATCATGCAATAAAGGGTTAAAGGACTTACACATCAGCGAACAGTTTTGTCGACTTACCTAATTTCTCAACTAATTGCCGATTTGTGAAAACTGTTTTAAATATGACTTGGTATATTCGCCAATACACAACATTATAAAATAAAGTAAAAGTTTATATTTATATATTATAAAGCAACTTTTCTGCATTTTTGTTATGATCAAATAAAAAAATGTACAGGTTTGTAAGTCCTTCGATAAATCAAAATTTATGAAATGATCTGATAAATGAATTAGTTGCTAGTTCGATATTGTTGTCCTATACAACATATCGACAACAACATTCTTTTGTCACGATAGAAAATTTTCTTGCAGTTGAAAAAAATTTGAGAACTTATATGGAATGAAATAATTGTTACAGCGTTGTCAGATGAATATACATTCCTCAAAAATTACCTAATTCTCTCAAATTACCACACGTCAAAAATACATCAAATTACCTCAAAATCGTGCAAATTACCACAAAATTACCGCAAGTCAATGAAATACATCAAATTACCTCAAAATCGTGCAAATTACCACAAAATTACCGCAAGTCAATGAAATACCTCAAAGTCGCTTAAAATATCACTTTAAGCTGTGTTTATAGCAAAGTATGAAATTATGTAACGAAAGTAAACTTAAATTGCAACATATTTACTAACAACAGTTAATAAAACAATAATTTTTATAATAATTCAATTTTTTAATGAGTTCAAAAATTATTTCTCAAAAAAATTTCTCCAGCCTCATAGCAGTCCTCGCACTGCTCATCATAATTTTTCTACTAACACATTCATAATATTAAAATGCGCCTAAAATGTAAAAATACTTTAAGCTTACAGAGTTTTTGAATAACTATGCGACTATGATTTTTTTCTTCCAGACATAATTATTTTATTTTTCACTTTGCTATTAGAAATTATTTACGTTCTTTTGTTGTTAAATATCGAAAACAGTTTAAACACAAACAAACTACCAACAAGAATGCACAGAAAGAATGCATCAAAAAGCGCATTCACTCAGTAAACCTTTTCTGTACACATTTCATTCACGCGTACTTCTACTACAGCAGGTAGAAATCTCTTTTTGGTAATGTGAGGTATTTTGTGGTAATTTCGGTATTTTTATTCTCTCGCGTGGGAAATATCGCACATGTGGTAAATTTCGCAAGAGCTCAAAAAATACCGAAAGCACTATTTATAGTGCAAAACTGGTAACGCTGAATTGTTATAACAATCTATTCGTGCAGACGCAGCGTAAAAGCAATGTATTAAAATGTAATATAGAATTTTGTGAAGATGTGGGAAAAATAATAGATTTTTAAAATTAAATATCAAAAGTTTCAGCTTTTCAAAAAATATGTATTTTTAGTATCTTAAAAACACTAATTTTTTGGAAAATAACGGGTCTTTTAATTAAAACATTTAAATCTGATATTAATTTGCTTATAAATTAAAAAAAAATTTCCAATTATATTTGTATTATATATCGTTCAAAAGGCATTTACTAACCTTTCGAACAGAATGTCAATCTTTAAGATTCATTGGATATTGGCAAAGATATAGACAATTTTTTGAGCAGATTTTTGTTATTCTCTACCAGAAAACATCTTCAAATCGTGGCACACCGGAAATCGTAATCGTGCCGTAAGAATCATATTAGTAGAGTCCAACCGATTATTCGGTTTCAGTTTCGGCCATATTGATGCCGAATAGCCAAAACTGATTAAAAGGGCCGATACGGGCCGAAACCGAATATTCGGTTGGACACTCTATACGAGGTTACGAACCACTTACGAAGTGACATGAAGCCACTAATGTTTTGAATAAATATTTTTGTATAAAAACTAAAAACCAATGTTAAATATTTTAAGGTACATTAATGTCCAAAAAGGTACTTAATTTTTAACCGACTTCAAAAAGGAGGAGGTTCTCAAGTTGGTTGGTTTCTCTGTTTTTTTTTTTTTTTTTTTTTTTTTTTTTTGTGAATGTATGTACATCGATTACTCCTAAAGTACTTGCCCGATTGCCGTAATTTCTTGTCAACATATAGAGATTATCAACGCGGAGGTGCCCGTTTATGAAAGGGGGCGGTATTCGTAAAAGGGGCGTGTCTCTATAAGAAAAACACTGTATCTCAGTAAATATTGACACTACGGTAATAAAATTCACAGTAAAATTACAAGGGCAAGCACAAGTATTAAAAATGACGATCACTTAAGTGGGCGTAATTCTAAAAAAGGGTGTGGCAATATTGTAAAAACTCTGTATCTCAAAGAAAATTGACACTAGAGTACTGAAATTAAGTACAGAGGTAGGTACAATTATTGGAAATGACTATAACAAAAGTGGGCGTAATTTGACAAAGGGGTGTGGCAATATAAGAGAATTACTGTGTCTCGAATAATATTGATACTAGGGTACAGAAATTTATTACAAAGGAAGGAAAAATTACTACAAATTTTTGTAAAAAAAAAAGTGGGCGCTAATCGAGAAGGGGAGTGGCAATATTAAAAAAAACACTGTATCTCGATTACTATTGACACTACGATACTAAAATTAAGTACAAAGGTAGGTACAAATATAACAAATAACTGTCAGTAATGTGGGCGGTATTCGATAAAGGGGCGTGTCACTGTAAGAAAAACACTGTATTTCAGTAAATATTGACACTAGAGTACTAGAGTTAATAAAATTCACAGAAAAAATGCAAGGGTAGGTAAAAAATAACAGTCAATTAAGTGGGCGTTAGTCGACAAAGAGGTGTGGCAATATTAGAAAAACTCTGTATCTCGAATAATATTGACACTAGAATACTAAAGTTAACTACAGGGGTAGGCACAGTTATAAAACAATTAATTTCAATACAGTGGACCTTGTTTGATAAAGGGGTGTGGCAATATATAAAATACACTGTACCGCGAATAATATTGACACTAGAGTACTGATATTTAGTATAGAGGTAGGCACACTTATAAAAAGTTTTTGTGAATAAAGTGGGCGTCATTCGACAAAGGGGTGTGGCAATATTAGAAAACACTAAATCGAATACTGACACTACTAACTGAAAAAGTACAGACGCAGGCACAATTATTACAAATTACTACCGAAGAATTGTAAAATTCATTGTTAGAATGGGTAGAACTATTGAAAACACTATGACAAAGAGTGTGATATTCTCGACAAAGAGGCGTGTCAATATTATAAACACACTATATTTCAGTCAATATTTACAATGGGGTAGTGATAAAAATACAAGAGTAGGTACTGATAAACACACTGACAAAGACCAGAATAAGAAACGACAGAAAAGCATTTTTCCATATTATGAGCATAAATAATTGGTGTTTAATTAATTTATACACTTTTTTAATATATATCATTTTCTCTAAAAAGAAAGAAATAAAAACTTTTTAACAAAAAAAAAAACCTACTTCAAAATCACTAGAAAGTAAAAAATAATTTTAAATTACTTTTACTATTTATTTCTTGGTCAAATTTGTATTTTTATAATAAATATATTTATTTTTTTATGATAATAAGAGCTTCGAAGTCGGCGCTAATATAATCAGATTTTTTATGCAGCTGCAACACACATATAGCATTTTAATTAAGATTTAAGAAAAGTTAAGATTACAAATTAATACAGCGTCACCCAAGCAGGATATTTACAAATAAAAAAGTCTTAAATAGAGTAGGGATGGCGAAAAAATCATGATTTTACATCAATGATTAGCGCTGACTAGAAGCTTTTATTATCATAAAAAAATAAATATATTTATTATAAAAATACAAATTTGACCAAGAAATAAATAGTAAAAGTAATTTAAAATTATTTTTTACTTTCTAGTGATTTTGAAGTAGGTTTTTTTTTTTGTTAAAAAGTTTTTATTGGAAACTAAGATACTTTTTGAAATTTTGTTTTCATCCCTGCTATATTGGCTTAACATTCTATTTCACATGGTGGTCAGTAGTAAAAACATTATGGAATAAACAGCAGAAAGGAAAATAGAAAGTCTTTGTTTGTTTATTTTCGTTTACATATTGCGGAATTATTTAAAAATACTTCAACAATGGATACCCAAGTCAAGGCTTCCACCAATTGGACTTTATCTGGTGGTCAAAACATCGCCAAAGTGATAAAGACAAACGAAACTCACGAAGATGTTTTCATCAAGTAGTCGATAACTGGATTATATCATTGAAACTCATTGTAAATACACTTGTTTTCTCTCTATTCACAGACCAACTCTTGATGAAATTCTTAGTGATGACGGCGCTGTACTTCTGAGTCATCCAGATCATCAATCTGCAAGTATTCCCTGTGAATTTCAAATACGTGTTTTCCCACGATTTAAAATCGAGTCTTTGTCAATGGTATGCACTGCAGCCAAGGCAGAGCTCTTTGTTGGTCAGCAAAAAGAATACAACGAAACGTTATACGGCAACGCGATCGAAGAAGATGATGAAAACAATGTAGATTCGGATCAAACTTTAAACATAGGCTCGTATCGCTATGATATTGAAATAAATAAATCGGGCATAATTGAAATTATGCTAAAGGTAAACTTGTTCGACTTAAATAACGTACTTTTTATTTTCACTTGATGCTCATTCAACAGCTGCTTACCAATGCTCGCGAAATCTGCATTTTTGGCATCATCCTCAATATAGCTCCCAACCCGAATGGAATAACGACGATGCTGCCCAATACAATCAATTTGGACAACGTAGAGCAAATGCTTAACAGCTCCAACTCGAAGTTGTCACCGAACGCTGAGAAATGCAAAATGTTCATGCAAATGTATAAGTCCACTTGTCAACCAATGGATTCAGCTGCCAGACAAAGTTTGGAACATAAAAATATGATGAAAATGTTAGAGCAAATGATGTCAAACAAGTCTTCTGCTACGTCTACCTCATCGGTATCTGAACAAGCTAATTCTATAAATTTTGATTCAGTCGATATGCTTAATGACATCAAAGCTTACGTTGATACTCGTTTAGATGCATTTGAAAGAAAACTTCTGACTCAATTGACTGCTTATGAGGCCAGCCAATCCTCCAAACTAGACAAAATACTAATGTACCTAGAAAGCAAACTGTAATTTTGTTTCATTTTGAAAAAATGTTCCCTTTGTTGGAGGAGGCAAAGATTCCTCCAGATCAATACAAAATGTATGCGTTCTTTGGAAACTTCAAGACTTATTTGTAAATGTTGAAATGTTTAGCATGAGACACACGTTTACGCTATTCTATTCAATTTATATTTTTAAGAAAATACTACAATTAAATTTTGTTAAAATTCATGCTCACGCTTTCATGCATTACATTCTTCTTCCATGACAACATAATATACAATAACACTGGAAAAAATACACGATTAATTTAGTTCAATTATTAATACTTTTTTAAAACATTTTTCAGGTTGGCCAAAAGTATGCGAAAACGTTTAAATTTATATTTTTGTGTCATTTTCACTTTTATATTTTTAAAACTAGAAAAAAAGTTAATTTTTGGACAATATATTTCAAATTCCTGGATTAATGAATTTTATGGATTTATCTGTGAGCACATTTTATAGAGCGGAAAGAATAATGAGCTCAAACATTAAAATAAAAATATTCACTTTATTCAGTTATCAACTAACTTCGCTTATTCCAAGTCTGAGAGATCGCTATCATCATCTTCAGTTTCTTTTTTAATATCCGAAGGTGGATCGTAGAAATGTAATTGTCTGCGCCAGATTTTAATTAAACCATCAAAGGCTCGACGGCTGTATTTCCCGTATTTATTAGGTGTACGGGGATGATCTCGTGTGCGTTTGCTCCTAAGCAATGATAGAAGATATAAACCTTTCAAAATTGTTGTTATTAAAACCATTTTATAATACCTTGGCACCAACTCCACATAACGATCGTAGGCTATGGTATTTTTGCCATACTCTATTTGCTTCTGACGACGCGAAAGCACTGCTGGATCTGCTTCGGTATACGATGACGACGACGAGGACGAAGTATAGCTGTTGTGGCGCAAGCGTTTCTCAACCTTGCGACTGTTACGAAAAAAGCCTTGAGCACCGGCGCTTTTTCCAATTTCTGCATTGTTGTCAAATTCACTGTTATAACTTTTGGGACTGTTAGAGCGACTATCATCACTTGGAGTATTGGAGTGTCGACGTTTGAAGGGTGTTTTTAGTTTATCTTCTTTGACAAGGCGCTCGAATTTCTGTTCGTTGACACTATCTATAATGTGGTATGAAAACCGAACAAAAACAGTACAATCTGCGATATCTTTAACATAAAAAATATAAATTAAATTTACCAATAAAATCGAGGGCGATTTCGCGAGTACTGGATGTGGATGCTGAAACATCTGCGTAGTCAGGATCGCATTTTATGCTTGTTTCGCACTTCATTCTACTAATGGTCTCTAAAGTGATGAAAGCATCTTTTTGTTCGAAAAATAAACAAGTTAAAGCTAACTCACCTGTGAATTCTGATGGAATTGAAGAAAGTTCTGATGTGGAATGCACAAGATCGCCATCATCAGGTTCTTGTTTAATAATCGCCTCGTTGCTGCTGTTGTGAACAGATCTTGACTGAACAAAACAAAAACAATTATGCAATTTATCATGGAGTTACCGCAAAGCATATATTAGATTGACGAGACCTACTCTTGAATCATCTAAGCCACACTCTGCGCGTACAACTTCTTCCGCCCATGAATATCGTGGTGGTTTCATGTTAAGTTCTGATGATGTTGATGAATTCAGGCTATCAGTCCCTTGTTTCATGGGCGAATTATTATCTACTGACATAAGACGATCTTCATAACGCACCATGCTGTAATAAAAATAGAAGTAATAAAACTATATAAATACATTTTATGTACAAATATAATGAAGTCTAGAGTCTCATCAAAACAGTCGTTCAGAATTTAGACAATTCTATTAACACAAAACTGTATGACAAAATTATATAAAGACTAATAGTTAATGAAATTACTTTACTTGAATTAAAGGAATAAACTAAAAAAAAATAATGTTGTTTAGAGAACGATAGCTGGGGATTTTGAGAAACATTTCACTATTCTTTTTCTTGTGAAAATATTTTCGCGCGTTTTTCTACTATTTTCATATTAGCTTCAGTGTAAGAATATTAGTTGCCAGCCATAATATTTTTTGTTTAATACTTGCTAGTTTACACTTTGATACAAAAACTATACTCATATGCTTAAAATCGTATCGGATTGAAATAAGATTTTTCAAATAAAGTTAAGTGAAAGTTATGTTAAGTCTTAAGGCCCAACCAAAATACACGAAACGAGACGATTGCAATCTGACAAGCGTTTGCATTCGTTACGGCTGTTTTGGCATTTAACCCAAAATAAAATGTTGTAGAACACGTCTGACCTGATCAACTGACAACCGAAATAAATACATGTAAATTAATTTTTCATCCCCAACCACGACATTAAAATAATAAATATATGTTAACTTGCACTAATTGATAAAAATGCAACAAAACTTGATGTAAACATACTCTACACAGTTGTTGCTGACGAGTTGAGACGGTAAAAGTTCGGTTCTTGCGGAACAAAGCGTCTAGTCAAACGTTTCGTTCAGTTTCGATCAAATACGTTAGACCATATTGGTTAATAACATTGTTTCACGTATGCTTGAATTTTCTCGTTACGTCTCGTTTCGTCTATTTTGGTTGGCCCTTTAGATGTTTTGAGCATGGAAGGGCGGTGTGATTTTTAACTTAAATCAAAGATGGCACTCAAAACAAAGCAACGAAATTTCACAAAAAAAGGACGAACTTAAAAGAAAATCAATCAAAAGTAAATTAAATTAAATAAAATTGAATATTATATATCAATACACTAATATAAAAAAAAACGTATTATATTCTTCATATGTATGCATATATAAGTCATGAATTATATTGTTCTACGGACAATAACTGGTTTGTATGAAAGAATATTAATGATATTCAATGAACGGCGTATATATACTGAAGCGTATAACTATTAGTTTACGTTGTGTGCTTCTACGAACCCACCATGAATAAAAACCAATTTAATAGAAGTAAACAAAATTTGACATATCAAAATTAATTAAAACTATTGCATTGTTTTTACATGTAACAAAAGCTTATCATATTTTATTTAGCACAAAACTTAAAATATTCTTTTGAAGTCCCAAGTAACAATTTTCCTCCTATAAAACACCTAAGAACATTCTCAACAACATATAAAAAGACAACAGTTACGGATATAATCATTTAGGTTTTTCAAAACTTGAAATAAGCAGTTGTATCGTTGTATTCATATTTTCGTCGTATTCACATTGTTTTTATTTTCTATTTGAAAGATAAATCAAACGTAGGAGCTCAACATAAGTTTGTTTTTTCTTTCATATAGAAAACAAAAACAATTTGAATACGACTTGAATTCGAATACAACGATTCAACTGTGTATTTCAAGTTGTGAAAAACCTAATTACTATAACATAATTCCGTAAAATGTGAGTGCGGAACGCTTGATTATTTGAAAAATTTCAGAGCATAGTTTGAGGCATTTTATGTTTTGTGATTTATTGAAACTTCAAAAACTTTATATTTTTTTTCATTTTGAAAGTTTTAGTTTTAAAAAAAAATTTTTAACATTTTTCGTCGTACCTACTATGGTTTTCGTTTTTACTTTGAGGTATTTTATAAGTATTTGGATCTTAACGTTATTATTTGAATAATTTAAAATCGAATAAGTGGAAACGGGCCCGTCTTTTTGACGGGAAAGAACTAGTTGTATAATAATCGTATAAGACAAAAAAGGCGCACTTTAAAGATTGATGTAGGGTTTCTGTTTGTATTAAACCCTACATCAATAAAATTATATTCTGTTGAACATATTCTTATCATTACTTTATATGAGCTTTATATCATTTTTTCAGTCTTATATCAGTGCTTGTTGCTATAGAGAGCATTAGAGAATATTTATATCATGAAAATATTGAAGTTTTATAGCCATGTCAAATATGTCAAAATAAATTTTCGAAAAAAAAATGTTATTCGAAAAAAAATAATTTTGAAGTGTTCCAGTTTTTCTTTTATTTGTTTTCATGTGACAAATTGAAACTGAGTTTCTCTTTTTTTTTCCTAATATTTTTTTTCTTTATAAAAATTTATTTATTGTGTAGGAAGCGGATCCGATCTTGGTACCTCCGTGTTACCAATCCAACACATTCAATTCTCGCCCATTTTTCCATATTCAATACTTTGAAAACATTTTTAATTAAAAACGACTGCGCTGCCTATTGGCAGCTTCAATGTTTATATGTGACATTTATTCGAAATCTCAATAATGTCGTTTTGAGGTGATGCTTCTTTTATTTTTTTTATAAGAAAAGGGCGACATTTTTTTTAACTATTCACTCTTTATTAAGTATTTATAATTCATTATTTATTAACAGGTAATTTTTTCACATTAAGTGAACTGTTATTTTTCAAATTTTTATTGTTTTATACGAGTAAGTAAAACATAGTTTCCTAGTTCAAAAAACTTTTTTAACTTTCAATTTTTTATTGAACTTTAACATTAAAAAAATTATAAATAATTATTTTCGGCATGTCCGAAGTCAAAGTACCCACTCTTGGTAGTAATATTTAAGCATTACCCAATAGAATCGAGCTTATAATTTTTTAGGTCTGCTTTTTACAATTTTTAACGTTTTTCCTAAAAATAAATCCTCGTCTTACGCTTTGATATTACCAAATTATCTGTGTGGGTTAAAAAAACTTAGTTATTCCTTTTACCATTTCCTAGGTAGCACGCAGGCAGCTCTTGCATAGCTTCTACACGTGTCTACGTAATTATATCTCAAAGACCTCTAGAAAGTGTTTAAAGAAGGTGGCAGAAGTAGATTGACGTCTATCACATCCACACCATAGTGCTATCTACTTCTGCTACCTTCCTTAATATATCTTGAAAAGTGTTTTATTTTTAATACGAAAGAATAGCAACAACAGCTCTTTGAGAGTGCATTTTTATGAAATAATTATAATTTTATGTCGATAGGTCACAAATTACGGTTGTAATCCTGTCGACCGACAGATTGAAAATGCTTTATCTTGTCAGGAGGTGACTCTTATCAATACATATAAAATTAAATATATGTGGGCTTATAAACACATTCAGAATTCAAAATTCCAAATGGTAAGAACTCCCTACTTATATTATGTGTGTTTGTGTTTAAACATTGTATAATATTGTTATGCGATGTTTATAGGAAGAATCACTTCATAGTTATTTAATACAATGAATATAACATCATTATACAAAAAGAATGTGATTTTCTATAAACCCTGAGTAAATAGGTTTAGAGAATGTTCTTGTCATGATTTATACCAGTTAACACTCCTATAACAGCAATTATTCCAAATTGAAGCACTATACAACGTTTATAACATTAAATCATACTATAAGTTTGAAATATGAAGGAAAATTGTTAGTTGGGGTGCCAGAAACAAGTATAACGGGCATAAAACATTGGAAGTGAGATGACTATACATTTTAATATACCTGAAGAATAGGATGTGAGAGTGGGATACAAGTTCACATGTACGCAATTGATCCGGTTAGATTATTCCCATGGCCCAGTACAATCTAATAGAAAATACTAACTGAAACTTTGGTATTCATGCCGTTTATATGACTTGTCATATCACAAGTTGTGTTCTTGCAGAGGTACTACTTGTCGTACCTGATCTGATCAGGCCACGCCAAATGATACTACATCTCGGATGGACCTGTCATATCGACGGACATGTAGTCGACGCACACGTAGTCCTGCTTAAAATGAAGTTGGATAGACATGTCCGATGAAAAACAAAAATTTTTGACTTTTTGCTCGGCCCATCCGACATGTAGTATCGTTTGGGTGCGTGTTCATCCAATTTGGTGTATTTTGTCATTCGATGTTGAATTTTCAAATGAATTTGTTGATGTATACGGAAGTCTCAACGAGACTTGATAGTAAAAAGAAAAAAGTATAAAAATAATCTGTAAAATAATAAAGTCCATCCGACATGTCCGACCGTATAGTACCAACCACAAAAAGTTTCATTATTTTGTCGAACTTCATATCCAACCGACATGTAGTATAGTTTGGAGTGGCCTATCCTGATTGGCATAGATGCCAACCAAAATTCACACTCGAAATCACAAAATCACACAACATATATGTAAAAATCACTCGTGTGACACGCACAGCAAAAAAATCACGCACATAGAAAAAAAATCACGCAAAATCACACAAACAGAACAGAAAATCACGCAAAAATCACACACAGAACAGAAAATCACTCAGAAGCAATTCCTATTTTACATAAAAGAGTATTTAATGCCATACAATTTTACAAATAATGAAATATTTTCTGTTATTTGGTAATATTAGCAAAAGCTTATTGTTAAAAATTTATTAATATCTTATTTACTAAAAAATTTTTGGTAATTCAATATAATATATATCAGTGGAAATAATTTAAATTGTCTGAATTTGTAATATAAACTTAATATTAACTTTTTAAAAGTTTAAATTTTATACCTGCGCTAGCAAACTTCAATTGCAGTGTTGGGTTTGTTCGTTAATATACGTGTTTTCGCATTTACTTGAACGCACTCTTCAACAATAAAGTGAGTGATTAAAAAAATCACGCATGAGTGAAAAATCACTCGCTTCATTTCAGAAATCACACATTGTCACACAGCCCTCAAAAAATCACGATAAGTGATTTATCACACGAAACTGGCATCTATGCTGATTGGCAAGCACATGATATAATAACAAAGTACGGTAAAGAGATTCACCACACTGACGTCAAATGTCAAAATTAATAATAGCGATGCCACTTCTTGGTTTGGTTGAATAATGTGGGACAAACACTATGAGGGAATTATAGTAGGATACCTAGAATACAGTAAGAAGTATTTAAGTAAGAAGTAGTAGTAAATGTTTTTGGTGACGCGAATTTGTTATATAATTATTTTAATAAATTTTCAGACTATTTTAGTCTGCTATATATCCAACTGGAGCAATATTTTTTTTTAAGCTGAAACCTTTACCCCCTCATTAAGGTTGAGTTTAGTTGAAGGAACTTGTGTTTTGGTAGTTACAAGGTTTCCAAAACAAAATGGAAAAATTCTCCAAATAATATAAAGTAGATTTGAAAACGTTGCATATTGTGAGTTTTGTAAATTTTTTTTAGCGCATTGATTGTTGAACGTCTAAGATAAAAAGTATCCTATGCGTTTTTGTTTAAGCATAAGAATGCGTTTTTGTAACCTTTTTATTTATCTAATGTTATCAAATTTATTTATTCATATATTTTTATACCAATACTACTTACTATTATAAGTTTTTCAGACTCCCAAAGAGAAAACGGGTCAATTCAAATAGAAAAACGATTCATTTAAAAAACAAAAACTATCAATTAACTTACTTGAAGGTACTGATATGCACGATACGATTTGGGGAAATGGAACCAGGCAGTAAGTGTTTATTTTCGGGAGAGTTTATCGGGCCTATAACAATGTTAAATCTAAATTTGAACTGTTGCTTGTTGCATATTGTTAGGGATTGTGTTTTTTAACATAAGTCATAAGAACGTGCTTTTTATTAAATATCATTCAAAAAGTGCATGTCTTATTCCTCATAACAAAACATCAAAATAGTTAAAAATTTTTGGCGTTGTTTAAATGTAAACATAAATAAAAATTTAATAATTAAAAATTTCTTAATGCGATTAGTTATGGGTTAAAAAAATGGTAATGATTTATCAAAAATTTTTAAAAGAAAATTATTACTACCTAGCAAATGAAGAAAATATTGATTTATTATAACAATGCATATCAAGCTCTAAGAATCAATAAGTAAGTTATGGTAAAAACAGTTGACAAAACTGAGTTGTCATTCAATATGGAAATAACTGGCATTTAAGTCTTCAGTTGGAACTGAATCTAGTAGTTCATATTCTTTTGGCAAACGATATCAACAAAAACGCATTTTGCTTAAGTCGACAACTTTTTCATACTACCAGAAAAGCAATCTCATGGAGTAACCAATTCATATGGCTCAGATTACTGGCTAGAATTTAAGTAATAAGTAATTTATTCAAAACACGAATCATTTAAATATGTTAGAATAATTATGAATTCAATGTAAATAATTGTATTATTTATGCTACAAATAGCAGTAATTTAATTTTCAATTTAGTCTTCAGTATATTCGAAGGGCTCTGGTGGCTCGGGCTCCTTGACATCTTCATTTTTAGGTCCATAAGCGGCGACTGGTTCAACCAGTTCTTGCTCATCAATTTTTCCAGTGTGCTGCATAACAATTATACCGCCGATAGTGACATCTTTCAAAGGAACGAACGATTGGCCATCAGCCACACTAAGCACCTTTAATTGCTGCCGCATAACTCGTGCAGGATTCTGTAAAATTTCAAAGTTGGGCTCTGGTTCTTTCTTTTCTTTCTTATCGTCCTTCTCCTTCTTGTCCTTCTCTTTATCTTTGTCTGCAGTACTGGATGTTGATGATGCCTCTTTATCTTTTTCATCATCTTTCGATTTTTCTTTGTCTTTGTCGTCCTTCTTTTTCTTTTCAACTTTCAACGGCTCATCAACCTTCATTTTATCATCATCTTTTTTGCTGCTTCCATCTTTGCTATCTTCATCGACATCCATTTTGTCGTCTTCCTTTTTGTCGGCGGTTTCTCTACGTTTTTGACGCACTGCTATAGACAACACAGCAGTAGCAACTTTTTCTCGTTCTTCCGATTTCTTCTCTTCCAGCGGAGCAGGATAAGCATAAAGTGAAGGCTTTGCAGAGGATTTGAACTCCATTTTTGGCATATTTAGTTCAGAATTCAAAGCAATCACGCAAGTGGGTGTAAATGCCAACGACAGAGCATGTGCCAAGGGGAACCAATACCAATACTGAGTAAATACAAGCATACCAACCACAGCCTGTAAATTAGTGTGACCAGTTCGTGACTGCAGGGATAAAGTGGCGTTACGTCCTCCAGCATCGATGATACCTGTAGATAGTTTAAGTGAGAAATCGAAAGGAAATCAAAATGTAAAATTTTAACATACCTTGCGACAGTATAGCACCATATTTAGCCATAACATCCTCATGCTTGTTGCTAATTACTTCGGCGTAAAGTTGACGGAAGAATGTCACCTTGGGGCAAGTCTGATCGGTATGTTGAATTAATATCATAGCTGAAGCAATCAAAGCGCCTTGACGCACGAAGTTAACCGGATCAAACTTGACCATAGGCTCTAACAAAGCAATGGCCTCACGTAAACCAGTTCCAGCGCAGGCAATACCCAGAGCCATGGCTGCGCCATAGCGCACATGCGGATTATAAGACTCTGCTAGCAAACTAACGACGGAAGGACACTGCTCCGGAGTGCGGAAGAGAATGAAACCAATAGCTGTGACAGCAGCGCGACGCACATCATCGTTGACATCGGATACAGCAACGTGCAGCAATGTGCGAATAGCTTTATTACTACCCGTGCCGTTGTAGGCCATGGCTATGGTGTACATGCCCGATCTACGTAGAACTGGATCTTTATCAGTGGACAGACTCGTAACCAATGGATCAGCTTCTTCGAGACGCGCAAACATCGTCAATGATATACCCACGGCTAAACCACGTAAAATTTTTTCATGCTGTGTTTCCTGGGCATATGAAACCATATCCTCAATGGCCTGCGCATTTTTCGAACCCAACATAACCATACCCATAGCCACTCCTGCAGCTTCACCGGTAACTGCATCATCTTGATACAGATTAAATTTCAACTGTTCATATAAATCCTGACGATGTGTACCCATGGCAGCTAAGCCTAATCCTAAGCAACCGCCATGACGCACATTCTCATTCTGAGCATCTTTTAGCTGCTGCAACAGATAATCGATAATATTAGCGCCATGATTGGCGTGAATCAATCCCAAGGCATACAAGCCACCACCCTCAGAGTAGCCAGAACTGGGACCGGCCTCTTTCGGCAAATAACTTTGCATTAATGCAAGTGAATCCTTTTCATGACCACGATGTATGACACCCAATGAAGCTGTTGCTGTTAATTTAGCCCAGTTTGTAGCACGTGCTAGCCAGTCCAAGTTATCGCGCAGAAATTGATCTGATGTGGTCCCGCTGTGCATGAAAGCATTAGCTATTACTGTAGCGGTGTGACAGATAGACACGCGTACCGCTTCTTTAGTACCACGCAAGATTTGTAAATCGGCATGATTACTACGTATCAAGAATTGCAGCTGAAGATCGATGGTGACTTCACCGGACAAAATCGAGATGAGTTTTTCGATATTTTTTTGATGTGCTTTCTCCGAGTCATTAAGGGAATCAATAGTGCGCTCTATTTTAGCATCACCTAAAAAAACAAAGATGAAATAAGAAACAATAAATTATTATTGACTTCATCTTAAAAATTTTACATTTGATGGTTAACACACATCTAATATAAAGTTTGTAAGATTCCAGTTAACATTTTAAAAATCGGTTTGTATTAAATTACCCTATTTAACCTTTGGTTGATTTTGTTTTAAAATACAAGCAGATAATAAGTTTCTCGCAAATTGGATATAGTTAACAAAAACGTAACTTATGCGAAGTAAAAATGTTACTCTTTGACAAAATCAGACTGAAACCGCTTAATGACGCTTGAATGTTAAGTTGTCTAAGTTATGGTCCAATTCGATGATGTTCAACGATGTAATGGAAACGAACAACTTAACATGTACAAATATTTAAAACTTAAAGAAATGAGTTATATTTCCTTTTTTTAAAACTTTAAAATGTAATTGATGACTTGATCTAGACAAGGATACATACTACAGTCTTTTGATTAGTAATAATACCTTCAGTATCTTCCACTGCAGCTGTTTCCTCAGCGACGATCTTTGCTTTTTCCTCATCTGTTTTTGAAGTCTCATCCGCGTCGTTGGTGCCACTCTCCGTTCCCTGTGGTTTAAATGTACTGGGTAGCGCAGTTGGAATGGGTGCAGTTTCTTTAAGAGCCTGTAGAACTTTCCCAAGAAATTCTTGTGTAGCTGACTCATACAAATCAAAAGCTATCTGATATGCCATCAAGTTGTTAGCTTCTACTGCTGAACGTGTCAAATTATCGAGTACTTCAGCCACGGCCAACGGATCTTCTAGAAAAATTAAGCATTGACACATGTTGACATAATCAGGAACGCCAAGATCGCGATACAATTGCACAAGGCAACGCAATACTTCATTGCGAAAACCACGATTTTGTATCAACGACATTGTTACATTGTAAGCGTAGGCCAACATTCCGCCTACGTCATCAGATTTCATAATAGATGCCTCGAAAATATCCATACGTCGCGTCTCGAGTGCAATACCCAGAGCCTGACGATACTGTCCATCATCCAGACAGCGTTGAATCATACGATTAACAATAGCCTGTAGGCGGGTATCAACTGGCTTAGCTTCCTTGGGATTGTCGATAAAAGCAACACGTTGCGCAATGTAGAAATCAATGCATTTAGCAATTATTGTTTCGGTATATTCATTGCGTGCATTCACGTCAAATAGTTCGCCTGCGCCCAATGCATATGTAAGAGCATCCTCAAATGAGCCCAAGTGATAGAATACCTTAGAGGCAACCATGCCAGCCAACTTGTTCTCGGGAAATCCGCGATCCTCATGCAACATTTCAATTTTCTCTATAGACTCAGATATTTCGGGCCAAAACTCATCCACAATATTATCCAACTTTTTAAGAGCGAAAACCTTCAAATCAGCCATCGGCTCGTCGAGCAGGGAAATAATCCCTGCCGCTGATGTAAGACTCATTGTTAATGCGGCTGGAGAACTATGAGCATACATGTTAAACAATATTTCCTTATTTTCAGCTAATCTATGTGCAGCAGCACTTGTACTAACCTCAAAATCGAAACTGCTGGAACAGTTTTTAATATCTTTTCGCTCAACTTTCCACACCAAATATTTGGGTAGAATCAAATATATATTTCTTATTAACTATCGAGTTTTGAATGCGTATTTAAAGTCTTACAATTTTTGTTTAAATTTCTGATTTCACAGAAGCACAAATTTTTCTCGGTTACTTGAAAACTGCAAAATCACTTTCTTGTTCGTTTACTCACTAAAAATTTTGACAGTTTATATGTTTGGGAAGTGTTCGAAACATAGATGCCAGTTTCGTGTGATAAATCACTTTTCGTGATTTTTTGAGGGCTGTGTGACAATGTGTGATTTCTGAAATGAAGCGAGTGATTTTTCACTCATGCGTGATTTTTTTTATCACTCACTTTATTGTTGAAGAGTGCGTTCAAGTAAATGCGAAAACACGTATATTAACGAACAAACCCAACACTGCAATTGAAATTTGCTAGCACAGGTATAAAGTTTAAACTTTTAAAAAGTTAATATTAAGTTTATATTACAAATTCAGACAATTAAAATTATTTCCACTGATATATATTATATTGAATTACAAAAAATTTTCATATCTTCTTAATTTTGATCTAGTATATAAGATATTAATGAACTTTTAACAATAAGCTTTTGCTAATATTACCAAATAACAGAAAATATCTCATTATTTGTAAAATTGTATGGCATTAAATGCTCTTTTATGCTGTAAAATTGGAATTGCTTCTGAGTGATTTTCTGTTCTGTGTGTGATTTTTGCGTGATTTTCTGTTCTGTTTGTGTGATTTTGCGTGATTTTTTTTCTATGTGCGTGATTTTTTTGCTGTGAGTGTCACACGAGTGATTTTTACATATATGTTGTGTGATTTAGTGATTTCGAGTGTGAATTTTGGTTGGCATCTATGGTTCGAAAGCATAACTGTCCCCTGTAAGAAACTCAAGTACGTTTTGTAATCATACTTCTATGAATAGTGCTTCACATTTCCATATTTTCTTTACATATATCGGGGATATCGTGACGTAACGGAGGGATAACGGGGAGATTACGATTTCTGGGTCGCCGCGATTTGACGATAGATTCGAAGATTACTCTCAATATAAATAAGAATAACCAAAGGAAAAGTTGATTTATCGATTTTTTCATTTTTGTTTTTTGTTATAAGGTCTATGAAGAAAATTGGTTATATTATTCTAATTGGTTATTGGTTATATAACCGATATTAATTGATTAGCTATTATTTAAAAGGTTATATACATATATGGTTTTTAGAAAAACTTAAAATGAACGAAATCTGTTAAGTACTTTGTATTTTATAGGTATTTTTATTCAATAAAAGAATATTTTCTTACACAAAACCGTTATTTTCTAAAAATATTACCGTTATTAATATGAATTATTAATAGTATGTTATTAAAGCCTGATTTTTCTTTCATTTGGTATATAAAATATATGATTTATTTGAGTTTCTGTGGTGTTTTTTTATGATACAATGATTTGCCCTTGTACGGAAAGTTGTTTAATTCACTCATATTTACCTTAGATGTTTTGCTTTCTAACCCCATATTTTCGTATATCGCTAATACAATAAACAACTGTTATTAAGACAACATTGTAGCTATAATATTTATATAAGATATGAAACGTTTAGTGATTTGACCGGATACCGGATATCCGTCGAGCTGCTAATCCAAAAAAACAAAAAAAAAAAACAAAAACACAAATTGGCCATTTCAGCCCTTGAAAGGACTTTGACCGAGCTTCTTATGATCAATTGTGTTGTGTGTGTTATTAAATGTTTGCACGCAATTGACCGAGAACTGGACCTACATGTTTTATGCCGACTCCGAACGGCTAAAGTTCATGTTCTCAAGAAGCTTTACATAGCATTGTTTACTCTCTGAGGTTTGCCATTGTCTGCAGAGAGGTGGTGACCGATCAGAAAAATTTTTTATTGAAAAAACTTTTCGCCACGGCTGGGGATCGAACCCGGGCTCCGAGCATGCTAGGCCACACACTTAACCTGCATGCCACGGTCACCACTGAGCTGCTAATCTGGATGACCGCATATCCGACATCCGGATAGAGGGTTTATTGGCTGGTTAATAACAAACTAAATATATTTGTTATTCGACATGATACAACCATAGAACGATAATAAAGAAGATCGTATTAATATAGCAGTTTTACATGCAATAACACTAAAGTTCAGCTACTACAGCTATCTCAGTAAATGTCATAAAAAAAAATTTAATAGTAAATTTAGGCCGGATATCCGGATGGTTACCGGATATCTTTTACATCTCTAATTTATATTAATTAACGGGATTTTCGAGCCAGTGAAAAAATTTGTAATTTGTAGTCGATCTGTTTCGGACATTGGTTTCCATTGTATTAAATTGAATAATTGGTATATGCTTAAGCCATTAAAAAATCCAAATGTTGTCACAGTCAATTGGGATTTATATGACCATTTGCCAAAAAATGCATTAATGATAAATTTAAGATCCATTGGACATTGGCAAAAATATAGAAAATTTTTGAACAGATTTTTTAACTAACAAAAGAATTGGAAAATTTCAATTTTAAGTAATATAGTGTGAAATTAAAAAAGACATTAATATTTTTATATAACAAGCAAAAGGTCTAGCTGTAAGCTTTTAAAAAAAAATATATTTTTAGTAACTTTATAACGTACATCTTTTAGAAAATAACGGTTCTTTTTATTAAAAAATTCAACTTCTGAATAAATTCGCTGATAAAACTTATAATATTGTAACAATGATGCTTATAATAAATATATGACATGCCAATTTTAAAGATCCATTGAGTAACGGCAAAGATAAAGATGTTTTTTTGAACAAATCTTTTAACAAAATTTTTTTAAAAAAAATCGATAACTAATAAAGCTATCGATTTTTTGTTCGGCGAATCATATTTTTTTGTTGTTCTCTACCAGAAAACACTTTCAAATCGCGGCGCCCTAGAAATCGTAATCGTGCCGTAATAACTAACGAAGAAGCGATTTTAATAGTAGTTGTAAAATAAAACTACATAATTACACATAAAATCAGAGCCTTGGCAATATGCACGATACAAGGATACATGTATGCAAAATAGATATTGCATAAAATAATTAATTTTAATTGGAATTAGGGATGTTCGATTATAATCAATTTTCATCGATGTTAAAAGTCAAAAAAATGTATGTTTTAACCCGCGGTCCACACTGAAAATATATTATTTTATACTATCTGTCAAATTCCATTTCTTACCATAAATATTGCAACCAATATTTTGTACATGGGCATTCTATGGTATACCATATCATTTTTAAAATAAATAATATAAAATAAATATGAATAAATTTGGACCACTAACAAATAACTCGTAAATAAAGCACTATGACACAAATTCTTGCATTAAAATTTCGAGGAAAAGTTTTCTGTTTATGTACGTGATGGCAGGGCTGCCACTCTCAAACATTTTTTTCTACCAAATTTCATCCAAAAGTTTACCAAAATGAAAAAGAATTTACCAAACCCAAAAAAAATTTCATTTTTGAGTTAAAGAAACAATACTTTTATACATATTTTTTAATTAAATTAACATTTATTATACGCTTGAAGATGTTTCATCGGTTTTCACATTGGTCGCCTTCTTTCTAATAACATATCTAAACAGAAATAATATAATCGCTTAGAATATAAATTTTAAGAAAATCAATTTATTAATAATAAAAACTTACTTATCGATCTTAGCCATGATACAAAAATACAGATAGCATTGACAACTGCTTATTTTCTCTTCAGAATGGAACTGGCTGCTGTCAAAAACGGCAGTCAAAGTCCCGGTTTACACATTTCAATAGTTGACCGTCAATTCTTGCATATTCCTGTTTAAACTTGACGCTTCAATTTACACACAACAAGAGTTGACGGTCAACTGTTTCTGATGACGCTGAAGTAAAATGAAGAAAATAAGGGAACAACGTACGACCACAAAACGAATTGCCCGAGAATTGAAGGTACGGTCAACTTTGTTCTTTCCCCTTACCGCATGAGTAAATCGCCCAAAAGCGCAAGAATTGACGGTCAAATTTTGACATGTGTAAACCGGGACAAAGCAAAATAGTTAATGGGCACATTCAGCGTAGTCAACTGTTGTGACAGTGTACCTAGGTGAGCTATGTTTTAGCTGAATGGGTTGCTATATGAAACGTCTTAAAGTTGTCAAGTTGACGAAATGTTAGTCATGTACCATTTATGTGTAGCCTATTATACTATTACAATAATTCATACTATTTATTTATTATTTTTCTATTTTAAGTGCATATGTAATTCATGTGCATATTTTTGATTTTTAAGTACTTAAAAAATATCTAATATTAAACTGCATTATAAAAAAAATCATATAGAAATTATAAGTATTTTACTATATGTTGAAAATTATTTCCCACCATCTCAGATTGATGTATATGTAATTAATTAACACAGATTCAAAGTTGAAGTTTTAATTTCTGAACAGTTGAGACAGAAGCTTACATTTTACCGTCTCCCACCGCATCAGTTTTACTGAACGCTATCAAAATTTAATTTTACTCAATTTTTGGCAATATGCTGAATGTGCCCTTTATATTATGTTGTTTGCTTATGAGCGCTCTCTTCTTCAATAAATTTTTTTACAATTTGAAGTAGTCGACTTAAACTTCAATACTACCTATATTTTTGTATCATGATCTTAGCGATACATCAATTTCTTTCCTAAGCCGACCATCTAAGCAACCGCCAAATTCAAATTTTTGACATTTTACTTTGCGTTTATTCGTGTAATTTTCACTTGATGCGTTCAATTATATATTTTCAATTATTTTCAATCATAAGGATGGTGGTGCACAATGAGCATGATTGATATAATTTTTATACAATCATTTTTTGAATTGCAACTTATTTTAAATTTTCATTGATTTTAAATTTACCAAATCAAAAAAAAATTTACCATTTTACCAAGTCGAATTCTTTTTACCAAATTTGGTAATATTTTACCAAAACGGCAGCCCTGCGTGATGGTAAATGATGGCAAAAATGACAGCTCATTTCTTAACATAAATGGCAAGATATATTGCATAGCATATATTGCATACCATGAGCAATATCTATGGTAAGCAATGTTTTATACCATCATTTATTGCCAATGTGGACCGCGTGTAACATCGGTATTGCAATATCTCAAACATTGCATCGTTGTCACGAACATATACCAGCCATATCGATGACTTTAAATTTAATTTTTATGAACGCTTTCACAAAGTATTTCACTAAATTGTAAGAGTTTTTTTAATTATTTATTAATTTGAAAGAAAGTTCTATGCAAGTTTGGAATATTGTGATTATCTGATTTACAAAATGTTTTTTATATATGATCATTAAGGCTTTGTTCAGGCGGGAGAAAATTGTTTCGACACATTGTGGCAGCTGTATTCGAGAAGGTATTAAATTCAAAAGTATTTTTAAATCAGTTTGACGTCTACCAGTGGTTTTGATTTGAAAAAATAAATGTTTTTCAAAAATCGTTGATTTTTTCGCCGTAAATTCATATCAAGGTGAAATATATCCGAAGAGCCAAACTTGGAATCCACCCACATCTTCGGGGTTTTGGAGAAATAGGTAGGTATTTCCCAAGTTAAGTTACGGAGAAAAGGGATGATTTGACGACAAACTGATCTTGTTAAATCAAAACTGAAATCCTTTTGGATGTAGGATCATCTTGAATGCACCTTTCTCAATGTAAGTGTAGAAAAAAAGTATATTCGAGCCGCCTTAATGATATCACACTAAATAAATCCCGTGATCTTACATTTTTTCCGTATTGATGACGATGTTGGGCAACATCGATGTTTTCGTTATATAAACAACGAGAATCGATGTTGAGCTTTCGATGTCAACATCGATGCCACCATCGATGTTTTTTCAACATCGAACATATCTTATTGGATGAAATAAATTAATTATACATTTTTGAAATTGTTTTGTTTTCGTAATTAAGAAAATATATATTTGTATATTTCCTAGTATTCTGTTAGACTTGATCTCTGTAAAATGTAATGTTTTGCATAAAAAAATGTTTGGTTTTGCATAAAAATTAAAATCGAAAGAATTCATATTTTGAAATATTTTTACTCAAAAATTTTTACTTTAAAAATCTATGTTTGTAGAAGAGTGTTGAAAAAACAACAACAAATTAATATATCATGGAACTATTATAAATCTTTAATTTTGTTGAATGTAAACGAACTTTTAAATTTTTTTGTCATTTCTTAGGCCGTACTGTTTAACCGACTTAAAAAAGGGAGAGGTTCTGAAGATCGTTGGTTTCTTTTTTTTGTAAATGTATGTACATCGATTATTCAAAAAGTACTAGTCCGATTGCTTTAATTGTTTTTCAACATATAGATATCATGAACACATTCGCGTTCGCCCATCTATAAAATTGAGCGGTATTTGACAAAGGGGCGTGTCAGTATAAGAAAAACACTGTGTCTCAGTTAATATTGACACTTGGGTCAATTTACAGTAAAAATGCAAGGATAATACACAATTATTAAAAATGTATGGTCAATTAAGTAGAGTATGTACAGTTATTACAAATTACTATCAATAAAGTGGACGTTATTCGAAAAAAGGGTGTGGGAGTATTAGTAAAAACTGGATATCGAATTATATTGACACTAGGATAGTAAAATTTATTGCAAAATGGGCAGAATTTTGGGCATGTCACTATTAGAAAAAAGCACAAAATCTCAGTCAATATTGACCACTAGGTCTAAGTAAGTCTCAGTAGGTTTCAGAACTAGGGTACTGAAAACGATAAAGGAGTAGGTAGAATTATAACAAAAACATTAAAACATACCTAATATGTCGTAGGTCATTAAAAAAGTAAATAGGGTGGCACTTTAAGGAAACTACTGTATATCGGTTAATACTGATACTAGGGAACTTAAATTTCAAATCATTACAAAGCAAAAAATAATTTTAAATTACTTTTCCTATTAATTTCTTGGTCAAATTGATTTTTTATAATAATAAAAGTTTCGAAGTCGGCGCTAATATAATCTAATTTTTTGTTCAACACCCAATAGCATATGCAATATCAGTTTTACAAGTGTGCAAAGCTTTTCAAAGAACTTTTAAATGAAGACTAAAAATGAATATAGCGTCACCAAAGCAGGATATTGTCAAATACAAAAAGTTTAAAATAGAGCAGGTATGGTAAAAATATCATGATTGTAAATCAAAGATTAGCGCTTACTTAAAAGCTTTTATTACCATAAAAAATCAATATATTTATGATAAAAATAAAACAAACTAAGATTACAAATTAAGGTTAACAAATTAAGTATTAAAATAATAATATTCCAATTGAAGGGCTTCTTGCAAAAGATGATATGCCACGCTGCTTTTAAAGTTCATATTTATGTTAATTACGTTCCTTGATGCATTATCAATATCCACTGAAAATATTGCTCCCATTCGCGTTACTACCGGGGCTAATTGTTTTATATTGTTAATAGAAGTTAAATTTCAGTTTTGGGTAGCTTCACATGAATAGTGAAAATATTGTTGTCTCTTGAATAAAACATGAATAGTGAATAAAAAATGAATAATGAATAAAAAAATTATAAATAAAAAATGAATGCATGAATGCAAAATAAAAAACGATTCTATGTGAAAAGCATTCATTTGAATAAAAAAATTAATGCATTATTCTGCATAACGAAAAATGAATAATAAATCTTTTTTTTAAAATCAAATGTGAATTCAAAATTTTTTTTATGGATCAATTTTATATTCATTGAATGTACTCTTGTGTCGTGATTCACTTGTACTTAGAATTCTGAATATGAATGCAGATTTAACAGTTCTGATAGTAATACTGAATGGATTCACGGATGGTCACCGTAAATTATAAGGCTGCATTTTTTCATTCAAGCAGAGACACAAACCATTTTTTGAGCTTAATGGAATGGTAATAATTTGTTAGTGCTACATGTAAACAATAAAAAAAAAATATTTGTGAGTAATTTTTTGGCTTGAATTAAAGGTTGGAATGTATGAAAAATACTTTCTCCTTTAAAAGCATGAGCTCCTAAACTATACATTTTCAACATTCTTTTCGTACTAACAGCATTACCGGCAACGTTAACATAAACAAATATTTTATTCAAAATAAATTTTTGCACGTGATTATGAAATATAATATATCAGCACATGTGATATAAAATAAGCACATTGCAAGTAATTTTGTTACAGAATAATAAAAAAAAGTCACTACAGGCAAAGTTCTTATCTTTCGCATTCAGATTGAGTTTTGAGGAATAGTTTTAATCTCCAAGCATCTAGCTTTTAATTTATCAAGCGTTTGCTTTGAAGAGCTGAAATAAATATATAAAAACAAAATTTCACAATTATACGCAAAGTTAAATACAAACAAAAGTTGAGAGATAAAAGCTCACTATGTATTAGTATGAAATAATTAGAAAGAGGTCGACTAAGATGTTCGCTATAATGGGAATCACGTAATAACACTAGCAGATAAGACAGAATAATAAATGTATTAAGTCTAAAATAGGGACCAAAACTACACTAGACAAGAAATTTAACTCTTCTATATATCTATATTAATACAGAACATAAAATAGAATAGCATAAAATGAAAACTGCAATATAAGGGACAATGTGTTGTGTTCGATTTTTGTGTGCGGAACTAGCAGAGGCCGTGGCCGTGCGTGCTTAGTGTGTGGCTTGGGAGCCAACAAATCTCGGCAGACACGGGTTCAATCACCATCCGACACAGAAAGTTTTTTCAATTCCATTTATTTTTCTGATCGGCCGGCACGTCTCTGCAGATAATAGCACAACCTCAAAGAGTTAACAATGCCATGGTAAAGTTTCTTGAGAACATGAACTTTTGCCGTTCGAAGTCTGTATAAAACATTTAAGTTCAGTATTCAATCAATTGCGTATTAAAATTTAATAACACACACACAATTGGTCATAGAAAGTCATTCAAATATATTATTTTTTTTTAAATAAAAAATTTCTAAAATTGCTAATTGACTTAATTGCTATTTAAGAAATTCGATTAAATAGTTAAAGGTTTCTGAATTGCTATTTAAAAAACTTTTGGTAGGAGAAAATACGTGTTTCTATTCACCATATCTTCAATCGGATGCCTGCTCCATGCATACTCTCATGCTCCTCTTATTTTTTAGCGATTTACATTAGATTTTGTTTTAAAATTCTGAATAGGTTTGGTCTATTTATTTCGGTAGATGGCAGTGAAATTATGTAAGATTCTTTTGATGTTTCTTTGAACCAGCAAAATATTCAAAGATTAAGACTAATACTTTCAAATTTTAGGACTTGAAGTTAATGTTTCGAAAGTATTTTCAACAATATCGGGAATTATTTTTCGATATTCTTTTCAACAAACGGTTAAAAAAATAAAGTCTTTTACTAAAAATTGTAATTTTTGACGTTTCTAAACAAAATTTCGTTTCTAAAGAGATTGAAGAAAAATGCTATTATGTATTAATATTAATTTCAAGATGAATGAAGAAATCTCATCAAAATGTATCAGTTATAAATTGACGATTACTTATTAGAAGTCTGAGCTTTATGGGCAACAAATTTGTCATGGAGAGCCATTGATTTCAAATATTTACTTAAGATACATTTTTCTGAAATTTAGTTCAACTTTACTTGTTCTTCTTTTGGAGAAATCAGCTTTTACTAAAACAGTTTTTCCATTTTCTGTTAATGATGAAATGGAAAATATTAAAATATTTTGAATTTCTTTAACCTATTTTTCAAGCAGAGAGCGGCAAAGTTGATGTTTAAAAACAAGAGGTATTTTGGGGAAAAAACAATAAATATATTGTGATTGAACCGAAATAAAAACCGAAACTAATGGCATCCTAAATTCAAATCCGAAATTGAGTGAGTATCGAATAGGTTTTTTAAAAAAAGTATAACATCAAGAAAATCCCTCGCATATAAAAATCGAATTCGAAAAAATGGGCATTTTTAAACGTTGACGGTCAACAAAAAATTAGCCAAACAATTCAATCAATAAATATTTTTGTACTTAAATGGACAAAATGTTAAATGTTAAGAAGTATGTTAATATAAAAAAATGTGTTTCAATCGTTCACCTTTGATCTTTGTTACAGTTGCCATCGTTTTGGAAGCCATTGTTTTTAGAGAATTGAAAAAGTTGTTATTATCTATATGACATAAATGAATTGTGTAATAGATTCAGCAATGCTCTAAACATAGATATTTTATGATTAATAAATAAAAAACAATCCTAAACTGCTGGTTTTCTTCGCTGTGGTGAATAAAAATATTGACAAACTTTAAAATGAAAAATTTTTGAAAAATGATATAAGGCTTTAAAAAAAATATTGCGACAGTCGGAAAATAGCACGTTTTAAGCTTTTCGCTAAAGCCTGGTTTTCACTATGCCATTTTCAATATTCAGTTGTTGTCAGTCGAATGAAAAATGCCAACACGTTGTCAATTTTTTTCCGTTTGACACTGGCAAAAAAATAGGAAAAACTGATATATTCACATGTTTTCAGAAAAATTTGCATAAAAGTTGATATAAATGTGATATTTTACACTTTAAACTTTCATGTCAAATCAAAAATGACCAAGTGAAAACCAAGTACTACGAATGTGATAAAATGTAGTGACTTCAAATTACGATTATAAAGGTGACTAGGTAAATTTCAACAAGACTATTTTTCTATTCAAATTATATGCACCATTTATGCGAAGCTTGTCATGTACGACAACCATTAACGATTGTGAAGCTACGGCGCATGGGCAGTCTGTCAACCATTTAGTTTTTTAGAATGAAAGGAAAAATCAATAATTTCGAATGTTTTGCTAACTCTCTTTAGTAAACATTTTTCGATTTTATTTCCAAAGCATAGCTTCTAATTGTAATGCAAGATCTACGTAACTAAATTCCCATATTCCATACTTCTATTCTACAACACTCAATCGGTTTGCTTCGCAGTGTAGCGCACTCCTTGAGTATGATAGAAATAATCAAGATTCTCTGGTAGAACAAGCGCCAGCTTTAAGAGCATGCGACTACCGCGGTACCAGCACACTCAACAGTCGTTTATAAAACAGTGCAGACGGCAGACGTTGAACTTCTTGCTTGGTTCCTTTGTGTCTGCTTTTTAGTAATTGTGTCAATGTTGGAATCGTGGATAACAATCCGTTAATACAAATGCTGCTTCAATTATTTCGAAATTTGAAGAATTCTACACATCGGACTAGTAAAGTAGAAATCTGTGTGATGTAATTGTAGTTGTCTCAAACCGTGAATTATATATAAAAACTTGCAATAAAACGTGATTAATATTCTGTTCGCTGAGGGAACAAAGAGCAGACGACGTACATACTTTTGTGCGGTTCGGTGCCCCTAGCAACCATAACGTGAGGCATCATAAAGGCGAAACCATTGCTTTAAGCAAGAAAAAAATCAAACAAAACTATTGAAAGAGTGAAACCTTTGTGTCCTGACCTCGAGGCACAAGACAATTTTTGTTAGCCAAGTTATTTGTGATTTTTGACCACTGTAGTGTTTGTAGAATAAAAAAACCAAAGGAAGAAACACTTTGTAAACTACAAAAAAATATCTATTTTGGCAAAAAAAGTTTAACTTAAATCAATTAAGAAATTGAGTGAATATAAATTTTATTAATATTCAATACAAAAATAATCGCTAAGTAATTTGAAACGGAAGACTTTTTTAAATAAATATATTCGTACATATATAAACACATACACACTCACACTCAATTGTCAATTACGGTTTTGTGATAACTTGTTGTTGTTAAGAGCCAGTTCAATTAACTGTAAGCAATTAAATAAAAAAAAACCAATTCCAATTATAATATGAATCGGACCCGACGAAAAGTTGTGCGTCCAAAGAATCCATATCAGACTGCAAACATATTTTCCAAATGGAGTTTTTGGTAAGATAAACGATATATTAAAATTGTATATAAGTTTTAATATATATGTATGTGTATGTCAAATAAGCTTCATGAAAATGATGGAGACAGAAAGTAATGAGAAATCATATTTTACAGTTGAAAGAACTAGTTATAAATTTAAAATTATACCGTTAAGTTTTGATTTTTGTGAGTAAGTAAAGGTTAGGCTCTCCAGTTGGGGAGAGATAATAGAGCAACCGCAAAACAGTGATGGTCCTGTATGATGTGTGCTTATTTAAAGTTTGTTATAACATGTTATATTGAAATTAAAAAAAAAGCTGACTAACAAAACATTTCAAAATCAAGTATTGATTTGAAAATTTTGAAAAAATTTCAAGCTAATGATTTTCATCGACGCGATACTTGAAGCTTTGCTGGTACATGCGAGAAAGCATGTTGCTTTCTACACCCCTCAATGCTTTACCCCTTTCATCACTTACAAACATCTTTCTGCGGGCAAATTATCACGTTTTTAAAAATACTTTATCTAAAGGCGGGGTACAATAAGGCCATAAATAACGTAATTGCGCATTATCGTGATAACGCAAAAATAACCATGTTGCGATTTGGAACGGTAATAAAGCCAATAAAAAAATTTTAAAGATATGGTTATAAGGCCACTAAGGGTCCATTTAAGTTTTTCGGCGGTCAAAAATAATTTTTTTTTATTATATAGTAAAAAATTCGAATAAAACTTAAGGCAAATGAGAGAAAAAATGGCGTGAAAATCCTCAGTAGATTTTGAGTCATATTTTTGGTAAAGTTTCATATTTTGCTTTGGATTCAAATTTGCCACCCACGGTAAACTCTTGCAGGCTGCCATGCCACCATTTTGATTAAAATTCATCGAATTTTTTTTTATGGAAAATTTAGAAACATGACATAGCTTGAATATTCTATTATTGATGCTATCACAGCTATTGAAGTCAACCAGCAAAATATTTGATATTAAGTATATACAAAAATTTCGCAAATTGTATGTCGTTTTTTACCGTGTCGGAAAACTATTAGATCTGTTGCCTGAGGTTGTTTTTTTTTTTTGTTTGTTTAAGGAATTATTGAAAAACCCTTGTATATTAAACTTGAAGAACTGCTAGTTGTGCTAATTTAACTCTAAAAATTTCCTGGATTAAGCAGAGTTAAATCATAAATCTATTTTTATACTAGCACCCAAAAGCTTATTCTTAGTTAAATAGCTTTATTATTATAGTTGTATAAGTTTATTTTAAGCTAATTTGCAAGTTTTTACTGTTTAATCAAATTTAATTCTCAGTGTAGATAACAGAATATCATGCATTTAAGTGTTAGTTATAGAAGATTTCAAACAGTTAACGTGTTGACATGTCCTTAATACTATAGTCGTAAATTTGCGAATATTCGCAAGTACATATACATACAAAAGATAATTTAAAGGTAATGTTGGTCGGATCTCCTCTAAAGAGTCTATCTAGCAGTAACAAGCGAATATTTTTTGTTAATTTTGGCACTAATTATACTAAAAAACTTAAATACTAGGTTGAGTTTGTTTAAAGTGAATTTACTTTTCGGCAAATTCAGTGTCACACACGTTTCAGTTATAGCAGTAAACATAAATTTTCCTCCATTATATATAAAAGCTTGTAATATAAAATTATATGGATACAATAAGAATCAGGCTCACTATTATAAGTTCATGCAAAAAGTTTTATATATATTTTCACATTTCGAAAAAAAAACTAACTTTAAATGATTTGTCACTCATGTTTTCGGACGATTGTAATTTTTCGAGTTCTTCTAACAAATAATTTGGTGAACTTTATTAAGCATATTTTGTAAAAATTTTTGTTTTAATATTAAGGACATTTTTATACAAAAAGAAAATAAATTTTTAGAAATAAATAATTCATAATATAAAAACAAAAACTATTTCAGAAATATTTAATTTGAACAAATTTTATTCCGGTTCTGCATCCGAATCTGTTTATTACTAAGACTAACTCGTTGATCCTTACGCTCATTAAAATAAACTACTGTGCCAAATTTGACTATATGTCTGGCCTATTAGCCATTCCGTCGAAGCCAACGGCTTAAAATAATGATTAAATGAGATCTTTTTAATCTTCGCTAAATTTGTTTTCTTATATGGGCATCTCCCAGTGGCCCATTCGCACGGTTTTAATTACTCGAAAAACAAGAAAGAAACAAAATGAGCCGATATGTATTTTAAGTGTTCTAACGCGATGAAAGAGTGCTACATTTTATAAAAATATTGGCGAGATTTAGTAAAAATTAGTTCAAAGTAATAAGCAATCATTCAATGGAACGGACGCGACAAAAAACAGAAGTTTTTTTAAGCTCGTATAGAAATATGCAAAATTTAGCTAATTTTTAGAACTTTTTTTATATATAATATACATGTTAATGGAGGTCAAAGGATAACTATTCTTCGTAGACTTATGAAATATTAGAATTATCTCTTCCCTTTTTTTAAATAGATATAGCACGAATATGGACGCGACATCATGGACGCGACAAATTTTTCCAACAGTAGTAAAACACAGTAATGAACTTCTCATTATAAATTTTAATAAAAATACATCATAATAAGTTAAATTCAAGTCACATAGCAGTAATACTAATCAAAATAAAAAAAAATAAAGTTAAAAGCTGTTAGAGTGCTTTATTTTAATGTTTTTCTTCACTTTTGGTGGACCTTTTTTGGGAGATGCCCATATGAATCCAGATTTAACTATAAGGGTCGGCTTTCACTTTTTCTTGATGTTTTCGTCATCTTATTTCATTTCACTAATACAAAAATAAACAAAAAAAAATTAAATGTCACTCAAGTTTCATTTCTTCAATTGCTTTTTTAATGAAAAATGATTGCGTCTGTTTGATTTAAAAAATACAAAATTCACTTATCTTATATACAAAGTAAATCCGAGACATAAATTGTGCCGGCCAATTATTTTCCATAATAATCAATAAAAATTGTCACTCACGTTTCACTCTTGAATTACTTTTTTAAATTAAATTTTTCGATAGAAAATTAGTTTTTTAAAAATTTTAATATTCACTTTTCAATAGAACGTGTTTCAATTGTGAATATTATGTAACTATGTTTTGCTATTTAAATCACGAAGTATCAAATTACAAAAAATAAAAACATACAATTTTTTTAACTTGCTACATATTAAAAATACATTCAATAAAATCAGTTTAAATTTAAAGATACAATATGTTTTTTTCAGAATGCTTTTACCGTAGGAAAACGCAAACAATATCCTTAACGTTCCATGTATTTTTATTGAACATAAAGCATTTTTATTTTTTAAGGTTTAGGTTTACTTTTTCTGGATTTGCCGTTTTGTTTTTAAGTCATACAATTTCAACAAAAGAAGGTATTGAAACCCGGTTTCAAGGCTTGAAAAGGTATTTCAATTGTCAACAATTTGACGTGCTTATTTAATTTCTTGTTCTTCTCTTGAGCTCACAAATAATCTCCTTTTCCCATCTCTGCATTGCTGCATTGCTTATATTGCTCAGATCTAACGGTTACACATCTATCCTTACTTTTCAGATATCTCCTCAGACAACCAATTTCTGTATTCACAAGCCATAACGATGAACTAAACTATAAATACTTCTCTTCGTTAGAAACTGTGTTTAAACGCCGCTGTCTCCCGTTGATATAATACTAGCTGATGTCCCAGAAAAGATATACATATAATCTAAAATCTAGAAGAATCTAAAATCTAAATCTAGAAGAATTCGTACATTATAACTTTTGCATAAAAAAGGACCCAAAAATAATATTTCTAATTTTAGATCTATTGCATAACTGTAATGTGCTCCCAAAAATTGTTGAAAGATTTTTCTTCCATTGCAAATTAACCTTTCCTACTATTCCACATGTCTTCATCAAGAATAATTCGATTATCACTTACCTCACAGAATATGTTTCAACCATTTTATACCCTTTGGCATTGTTTTCAAGAGGTGAAGGCCGATTGGAAAAATGTATTTCTATTAAAAAATAGAAGCTTTAAAATTCTGAAATTGCCAATCTGGTTGGTGGTTGGTTTGGAGAGACGTGAGACTTCTTTGTTTATGCCACTAAGTAGTTAGAATATATGTTTTTTTTTTTCTGGAGATATAACTCACAAGCTTCAAGTGTCTGAAAAACTGCACTTTATTGTAGTCTAATTGACATTGCAATTTTCTGTGTCTTAAGTCATATTTCGGCAAAAGAGTGTTGAAAACCAAATTGAAGAAAACTCTGTTGCTTAGTTTGATTAAAGTTTGTGAATAAAATTACTTGTAAAACGATTAAATTCAATAGTTTTTCAAAAGCTACTTTAAAAACCAAATGCAATTTTTACCTACTGGGGCGTAAATGGGTCAATTTGTTTTGTTATACCAATTTTTAAATGCTATCTGAATGATGTCTATCTTAATGACGTCTCATATGTTATTTTAATTAATTTTACGAGCCTTCACACACTTATTTTAATCTTTGTTGTTATTTTTTTGTTATACACTTGATTTAAATTAATATATTGTATAATAATGCTTTTCTAACGAAAGTATTATACTTTATCTAAGGTACTTATAAAACTATCGTGCAATCGCACATATTAGAGTATTCTTCTTGATAATTATATACGATATTAAGGTATTAAGAAAGTTGATGAGATACAAACTTGGAGTTATTTCAAATAATTTGAAAATTTTTGAGAAATTTTTTATAAGAGAGTTAAAAAAATTCTAGTAGTAGTTTGATGATTGTAATCGTCATAGAATATAAATTTTGACATAGTTATTAATAATTTAAAGGTTCAAATGATCTACAGTGATATATACTAAAGCTGTATGATCAGGGTATATTCAATTTGTACAAGCGTTTGCAAAACCTAGAGATAAGCGAGACCGGTATAGAGAAGTATATATATTCTTGATCGGCGTCACCTCGTCAGTCGATTTAGTCATGTTGGTCTGACCGCCCGTCTTTTCGTTATCCATAAACACAGTATAAGAAGAAGTTGAGATAATTATATGAAATTTGGTACACATGAACCTAAGGATCTGCACTATTGAATATTTTTGGAATCCACACACGAATACGCCTACCTCCCATACAATCACAAAATTTAAATCACAATATGGAGGGTTGTATATGAACTATATCAGTGTTGGTTCATGTAGGGAAAATTCTCGCGATAAAAATCCGCAAAAAATAGGCGTAGGGACAATAAGAACAGATTTTGAAAAATTCTTTGAAAATAGGGAATTTCAGTAAACACAAAAAATTTTTAAAAAATATAAAAATGATCATCTCCATTCAAATTAATTTGGCAGCCCTTTTTCTAGTGGAAGTGTTGCTGCATTAAACAAAATCACATTTAAATTAACCCCTTTGTGCATTGGACCTTTCGCCAAAATTGTTGATACAACATCATTAATTAAAAGTACAAAAGTAACAAAGTACAAATTTATTGTATTGTTTTTGTTTTGTATTGGATTGTGATCTCTATCTACTTATTTGGTTATGTTTAAGTTTTTGATTGGTCTTTAAAAAAAAATTATTTATCTGAATTTATTACCAAATAAATGTTTTTATATCAATAAAAATTTATTTATTTTTTTAATATTGAAAAGAAGAAATTCAGTAAAAATGCAAATATATCTTAAACGGTTGTAGAGAATTGCGTAGGGAACATATTTTGAGGGAAAAATAGGAATTTCTTTCGGCTGCGTAAATATTTTCTTAAATAGTATGTTCCATGTAAGACGCAGACAAAAAGTGGGTGCCATACCAACCCATATTTGAAATCTCTATTAAGATACTTATATTTAAGCCCCCATCCTCTACAAGCCACAATAGAGAAAATCTATAAAGATATTGTTGATATTGTCGCTACAAGCATAAAACTTGGTATGTCCGTGTCTTGGTATCTAACTTCCTTCTATGAAAAATAATTGAGAAAGTAACCGTGCTTTTTGGATCTCTATATGAAAACCTGCCCTTAAATAAGGTTACACTGTGCAAAAAATCGCTGTGAAAGAGATGTTTATGAACTCGGTAGCAGTTGACCGATTTATAAAAAGAGATTCTAAGCATGAACAAGTTGTAACCATCCACGCATCTCGTTACGTAACACCAAAAGTAGCCAGTTTCATATCTGATTGTTTATTTGTTTGATTGTAAGAAAAGGAGAGAACGAAATACAGCTGAATTTCACATTTGGTCTTTCGTGACAATTCATGCGCATGCTGAAATCTACAAAAAAAAAAACAAATTGGCCATTTCAGCCCTTGAAAGGACTTTGACCGAGCTTCTTATGATCAATTGTGTTGTGTGTGTTATTAAATGTTTGCACAGAATTAACCGAGAACTGGACCTACATGTTTTATGCCGACTCCGAACGGCTCACTCAAGAAGCTTTACATGGCATTATTTACTCTCTGAGGTTTGCCATTGTCTGCAGAGAGGTGGTAACCGATCAGAAAAATTTTTTATTGAAAAAACTTTTCGCCGCGGCTGGGGATCGAACCCGGGCTCCGAGCATGCTAAGCCACACACTTAACCTGCATGTCACGGTCACCACAACAGGGAAATCTACACTCAGGGAAAAAATGCTGTTTTATCAAACAAATCATGGGTTGAAATAACAGATTTCACTGTTAAATACCATCCAACGAATGAAACTTTCAAATCAACAATCGGTTGACTGTTGGTCTATAGAACACGAAACCCGTATAAAAACTTATTTATTGAAATTTAATCACTGGTTTGAAAGTTCATGTATGGCCGAGTCTGCTGACGTGTGCGTCTAGTACTCCAGTGACTACGGTTCAAATCCGGCAAGGCCAACAAAAAAATTTTTTTTTATATAAAATATTTTTTTAAATAAAAAATTAAATTTGCAATTTTTTTTGCAATATTGTAAGCATTTTATTTTGAAGGTTATTTTTGACCAAACTATTAAGGAAACAGAATTATTAATTATTTCAATTATTAAATTACAATTTTTGATACTTACACAGCTAGGGTTCGAACCCACGTCCCCCGCATGACAGCCTAGTGCACTTCCACTGAGCTATTGACACCGATAATATAAACATAGCAAAACACATCTAAAACTATTGCTAAGGAAAAAAAGACAATTCAACAAGAACACTAAAATATTTCAACAGATGATTTTAACAGCACAAAATTATTTTGAAACGTTCATTCAACAAAGAAAATTGTTTACTTACGCAAATCACTTAATCGAACTGTGTTTTGAAATAACAGTGGCCGACTGTTAATATTACAGTTGATATTTTTCTGAGTGTAGTTATTTAAAATTCTTGGTTGGGCCGACACTGCTCTAATTCGTACAACAAACCGCTTAGGAAATTTTATGATATACTAAATATTGATGACATAAGATATTACCACTACATATAAATTTTTGTAACTGCCTATTGTGCACAAAAACGGATGCGGACCCGTTTCGAACACGTTGCGAGTCCGTCAGCAGGGAATTCGCTCATTTATGTTTTGATGGACCCGTTTGGAATTCGTTACGAGTCCGTGAGCGCGGATGTCGCTAGGATTTGTTTCAATGAATCCATATCGACCTTTATAAATCCGTCAAAACAATGAATATTATTACCATTTACGTTAGCCTCCATTATTCTCTTATAAATTTGATTACAATAAAATTTGTTTTGTTTTAATTTTCGTTTGATTTCCTGGAAGAAATTTTCAAATTGGAATGTGTCAAACTTGTTAAGAAGAAGAAAAGTACATGAATACAAATATTTTCATGTTCATATCATATTATTTTCATATAATATTTAAATTATATTCATATCCATATTAAATTATGTTTACACAAGTTCTTTCCCGTCAAAAATGACGGCCACGGTTTTCCGGAAGGAAAAATCATGAAATATTTATAAAATACCTTAAAGAAAAAACGGAAACCATAATAGGTGTGACGAAATAAGTTTAAAAAATTTTTATAAAACTGAAATTTTCAAAATGAAAAAATATAAAAAGTTTTTGAAGTTTCAACAAATCACAAAACAAAAATGCCTAAAAATATGCTATGAATTTTTCAAAGAAATCAATCGTTCCGCACTCACATTTTACGGAATTATGGTTTAGTACTAGTTCTTTCCCGTCATAAATGACGGGCCCGGTTTTCCGGAAGAAAAAAACATGAAATATTGATTTTCTTTATGCTGAATTAGAAATCAGCGATGGTCACATATTCGAATTTAAATTGCGCAAATACCAGTTTTTAGTTCTAAATATTTATAATACATTTAAGTAAGAACGGAAAGCATAGTAGGTGCGACGAAATATGTTTGAAAAATGTTTATAAAACTGAAAATTTCGGTTCAGTGAAATAACGCCCAATGAAATAACGCCCAAAATAAAAAATTAAATAACGCCCAAAATATTTTGCCCTTAAAAAAATGAAATAACGGCCAAATTAAAAAATGAAATAAAGCCCAAAATAAATGAAATAACGCCCAAATCAAAAATGAAATAACGCCCAAAATATTTTCAAAGATAATCACTTAAAATATTTTGGGTCCTATTACATAATGAAATAACGCCCAAAATTTGTATGGAAATTTTTTGGGCATTATTTCATTTTTTATTTGGGCGTTATTTCATTGGGCGTTATTTCACTGAACCGAAAATTTCAATATGAAAAATATATAAAAAGTTTTTGAAATTTCAATGATTCACAAAACAAAAATGCCTAAAAATATGCTACGAAATTTTTCAAAAAATGAAGCGTTCCGCACTCACATTTTACGGAATTATGTTATAGTAAAATATCATTAAAACTAGAATAATTTTCCACAAATTGAAATAAAAAAACCATTAAATTAATACTTAGGAAAATGTTTCAATAAATTAAGAATGTTCCGTTTTGAATTATTATAAAACAACAATTTCGAAACGGATCCGTATGGCATCCTGGGTGATCCCAAAGTTTTAAAATAATAAACTCCAAAATGTGTAAGTTAAAGGCTTTCATTTTTAATTTTTACCGTTTTTCTTTTTGTAATTTAATGGTTCGGCCGCAGGGTTTTCCTTATCATTGCTGCTTTGTATGCTTCAAATATTTGCTATCTTCAGAGCATTTCTTTAAAGAAAAATTTAATCTTTCATGTATAACATTATCTGAGACACGGAAGTAGAAAACATTTCTTTTTTGAACTGTTGCCAGCGACTCATATCTTGTTGAACAAAATATATTTTAGAAAACAAGTTTTATTTATACAATTTTAGCAAGTCATTTAAGTTATATACAATTAAACGCTAAAAAACTATGTTGAGTTTAATTTTTTTCTTCTCAGTTATTCTTCTTCAGCTATATACATACTACCATTATACTATTATCTATATGGGAGTGTTTATGAATTTGTTTTTAATTTATAAGCCTAAAATTTATAAAAAAAGCCATATTTCATTTGAAAATGTCATTAATAAAAAAAACATATCTCATTCATTTGTTGGGTAACAAACTTGTATATTAATTAAGATCCAAAAAAAAAAAAAATTAAATACGCAATGTCAATAAGTATTCATGTCAAGCATGAAAAATTAGAAACAAGCAAACAAAATACTCTTAATACCCTACAATGCGCGATATAGTGTTTTAAAGTTGTTTGTCAAAATTACAGTTTAAGAGCAAAATTTTCTACATTAATCGGCTCAAGTGGAGAATTTGTATACCTTTTCTATTATTGTTTCAAATCAGTATTGTTATACAGTTACCATAATATTAACAGTTACCAGTTTAATCCATAATATATATTCGTAGCAGTAGCAGCAACCATATGAAACAGCTGATCATGATTACAATTTATCTAAAAAAATAAGCAAGAAAGATTTGCAAGAAGTCGATTTAGCCCGAGTATGGGATAACCTAAACCTCCTATAATATTTAAATATATTTTAAAATATTACAAAAAAAAGAAATAATTTCTTATTTCTGTTCAAAATCCATGTACTTCTTTAAAGTTTAATACAAGTTTAACTACTTTGGGTGTAGTGTAACTACTGTGTGCAGGGTTTAAATTGCTTTCAGCAAAACAGCGAAAGCAACGAAAATTTTACTGCGGTAGTGCTACCGACAGTTTTTAAAGAATTGATATGCTGTTATTTTTTCTTTGCTGAGTGAATCTTGCAAAGCAAAGCAAAAGCAGCAGCATTAAAAATAATTTGTCTTACTGCAAAGTGCTACGAATGCAAAATAAATAAATTTGTTGCTTTGCTTTTCATTTTGCTTTTCTAATTTGTCACAGCACTACGACAGCAGCAGTTATTAAGCAGTTTTGCTTCGTTTTGCTTTTGGAACTTGTTTTGAGTGCTGCGACAAATTAGAAAAGCAAAGATAAAAAATAATTTCTGAAGCTTACGTAGCACTACGCGGTAAACAACTTATTTTTAATGCTGCTGCTTTTGCTATTGCTGTTCGATTTTTAATAAACGCTGTCTGTGTGTAGCTTAAATATTAAATATTATAGTTTTCACTATTGTGGGTTGCAGTGGCGTAGATAACTTTTGGTTCTGGGAGGGGTCCAAAAAAGTAAGAGTATACCATACTTGTAAGAGTACGCATTAAGTGTATGGAATTTTCAAAAATAACAATTGATTTTCACTCCCCGCGAACTTTTCTAGAGAATGGGTGTTAAAAATAAGATCACTGCTCTTATTCACTGTCACTGATCTGGTCGCTTTTGATCTTTACCCTAAAAATTACTCAACACCCCCATGAAATGCATGAAACGACCACACAAGTTTTCATGTAAAATTTATAGGTAAAGATTTTTTGGTTCTCACTTTTCCTCTTTATCATGTCGGTTATGGTTTGTTAAAAGGTCAAACTAAAATTTTTTTTAAAATGTTAGTCAATTTGAGTGAGGAAAAAACACACTATAAAATTAAACAAAACATTTTAAAATACAATTTGTTGTTTTGCTTTTCTCTTAAACAACATTTAAATCAAGCGTATTTAATTTTCAACTATAATTTTTTTTTTTCTTCTTTTATAATTTTCTTTTATTATTTCTTTGCAATAACAAAAAAATATTTTAAGATGTTTAAAAAATTAAATTTGTTTTTTAAAATTTTATGTTTAATTTTAAAGTATTTTTTCTTCTCAGTGCACTTTTAATTTCATTTCAGCTCAGTTCATGAAACATATTTGTAGGTGAAATGTTTTCACGTATATTTAAAGCACTGGTTTTTCTGTTCAGTTTCAACAAAATCTATTAAGATAAACTTTAAGATATATATAAGAGACTTTGAAAACTCATATTTGTTTCGATGATTCCATTAAACAATTTTATAAAAAAATCTGTAATTTTTTTTGAAAAAGTTATCATAAAACATAATATGAGATATTATCTTAAATATTTTCTTATAATAAAGTTCTATCTTTAATCACAAAACAACTTTTAACTTAATAGAATCAATTGAAAACAACTTTTATATTTGGTTCATGGCTCTGGGAGGGGGTCCGGATCCCTGGAATACCCCCATACCTACGCCACTGGTGAGTTGTATGGAAGGTGGACATGTTTGTAGGCAGATGACGCCTATTTTCTGTTAACATCTTAGTACCAGAATAAAATGTATGCATAATAGGCTGGGTCGATTTATTAACCAATGTTGCCTGGACGATGCCTTTTCGGTTCGGGCATGAAATTTATTAAAGAAAAACAAAAAAAAAGGGGACACTTTTCCCCATCATACACTTTGTGAATTTTTTCTAAAATTTCTTTTTTTGAAAACGTGCAAAGCTCGAGCTCCTCGAAATTTTTTGTTTTTGTCAATGTCACTAGGTGGCGCTGTGAATTTGAGCCAAATCAGTTGTTAAAAAATCTACAACAGTTAAGCGTTTATTTCTAGGTGTTACAAACGTTTACACAAAGTTAATATACCCTGACCTTATAGGTTTAGGGTATAATAATCTTGCCTGAACATACTTAGTTCTTCTTAGTGACACGCCAAATAACTAATTTCACTTTTGCGTAGTGCTCAAAATGTTATCTTCAGCCGAAACCAGTTGTGTTTGTTCAAATAAATCAAGCATGTCTACGCCTGAAGCGCTTTAAAAACATAACTGGGCAATATATAATTATTTATTAGTGTTATTTGTTAAGAGGATAAGAAACAATAAATCAATTCTAGCGTTAGATGTTAGATAGTTTGTAAGAACAAATGCGGTCATCCCATCTAATTTATTTGGAGCTCATATGTATAAGCATAAAACCATTTACCTGAATATGTAAATGTGTAAATGTAACCCGGTTCTACCGAGATTCGTTGGCTCGCACGCCAAACTATTAGTACCGCGCACATTGTTTTTATAATTATTTCTGTTAAGGATAGACACAAGTAAATTCACTTAACTTGTTTCATTATTATGCGTAAATTTATGTCAATTTCTTGTTATTATTATTTGCAGCTTAAAGATAATTCTGGTGAACAAAACCTATAATAGGTGCGTTAAAATACACAAGTTCTGAAATATAATTTTATAGCAATTAGCTTCATAAATATTATTGAAAAGACATTTTTGTTTTTTTAATTATAAAGTTGCAGTAAAATACAATATAAGTTCTTTAAACAAAAATATCTAATACACATCAACGACGTAGAGGGTCGCCAAATGCTCCCTGAGTGATCGAAATTCTGTAACTTTCCAAAGGGTTGAGATATTTTACTCCGGTTTTTTTGTTGTGTTGGAAATCGACAGACCGATTTGAACGGTTTTATCAGAATAAGAAAACTGAAATGTATTAAATTTTTTCAATTTCTTAACCCTTTATTGTTCAAAGTATAAAAATGCACCTTAAAGATTTGGGGTAAAATGAAATGATACATTGTGCGGCGGAGAAGGTTTACCGATTTGGGTGCGAGAGTTAATTGAGGTGCCAGGTAATTGAGTGTTGGATAAATGAGGTTTCACTGTACATGTACATTTAAAGTGACGTTTGGCGTTCGTCGCTTGTAGTCCGCAATGTGTTCACGACATAAGTCGTGACTGTTAACAAGTTTTGATATCGAAAAAGAAAAACAGTAAAATATTGCTCTATCGACCTTCAAATATGCTTCAAAAGTTTCTTCCAGCACGAATCGATTTGCTTGAAACAGTTGATCAAACAGTTTCAGTCAAATAAACAGCAAAAATGCTAGATCAAAAATTTCTATTGCTTTGTAAATAGGCAAATAGGCAAAGCTATTATTCTTGAAACTTGCAGTCGTTTCTGTACTTTAAAGTTACTCTCATTGTTCGGGTCCATGTTCGGATCGAGAAATGTATGTATGTATGTGTGTATGGAGATGTATGTATGTAGATGGAGATGTATGGAGAAAAAAAAGTCACCCGGACACCGACTAAATAGTTCGAAGGACTCTTAAAAACTATTTCTGCATCATTTTTTTTTGGATCGGAAAATCCCATGGAGCGGTTTGGTTCTCCTGAATCCCTTTTTTGGCCAAAAAATCAAGTTTTTTACATATAACTTTTTTTTTTTCTTCAAAATACCCAAGGTAACAAAAAAGTAAAGATACTAATGAAATATTTTGAAATTTTTGGTCCTTACAAACTCTTTTGATACCCCAAAAAGTTGATATTTCGTCATTTTATAAAAGGTGTTTTTCAAACACTTATAAAATATGTATTTTTCGTGGTATTTAAATGCATTTAAGCTTATTGGATAAGTATTGAGCTCAATAATGTACGCCAAATTTGTATAAACAAATGTTTAAAGTGTTTCACTACTCCATCTGAAAAATTAAAAATGAAAAAAAAATAATATTAAAAAATAACGAAAAAAAACTTTTTAAATAATGTTAAGTTTTTGATTTTATTTAATTTTTTTTTCATTTTCACTAAATCAGATGGAGTTGCACGACTTTAAACATCGATACCAAATGGTTAATTTTAAATGAAGAAATTACCCTAAAATATAATGGGAATCACTCTTTGTAGGCAAAATGTCTATCGTACTGGCTTTTATGCCTAAAAATATGTCATCTTGGCAGGTTTTGTCGACTATGTGAACGTTTTTTAAAGACTGTTCACGGCAATAGCTGAGCCAGTAGGTAGAAAATTTTAGCAGCGATTGACAAACAAATCAATCTTTCGGAGAATTTGTGCTAATTTGTTCAAGTGTTTTGGCTACGGCTTTGCCAACTACATAGGAGCTTACGTCACACACAGCTTCATCAAATAATTTTTACAGCTAATACATATTCTTTACTATCTTAACAGTTATGTCTAGTGTAAACGATGTGTAAGACGAGTGCAAACTAGACGTCATTCTCCTTTCTCCCATACAACCCACAATTGTAAAAACGGTATCTTTGAAAATTCGATAAACTTTTATAATTAAATGCCCATTAATAAATACATGTAATTAAAAACAAATAAACTTTATATACTGCAATACTATGTGTAGGGTATTTTTTCATTTCACTTACTTGTTGGCTTTAGTTTACTCGCTTGTTTTATCGCAATTGGTTTTTTAACTAGATATCTTAATTGTTATTGTTTTGTACCAGAAAATAAATATAAATTAATTCTATGTAATTTTTGTTACTTTTGAGAAATATATTAACATAAATTAGCATGTTGGTTGGTGACTGAATTTCTTTGGAAATCCCCTTTTTGGCTTTAATGGGGGTTTGGCTTATATTATTGATATCTAGTATTATGTGAGTTATTTTTACAATATATTAAACAAATAGCATCACTTCCATTAGCCTGATGTGCAAAATAACAGATATAAACAGTTTTTACTGCTTCATTACATAGCAAATGTCATGATAACGAGTCTTTCTGAAAATTTTATCGCATGCGAAAAAAAATAATGTTTTAAAAGAAGCCTGTTTTTAGTTATTTCAAAAAAGCTTTATTAATATGAATTCTTCTATTTTGCTCAAATTTATTCTTATTGAGTTAAAAGTAAATCAATAACATCATCTCATTTTCTTAAGAAAAATCGGCCTATCATATGTGACGGGAAACAACTAGTTGTTAATAAAATGCTAGCGAAAAACACGGTGAATTTATTGTTGGGCGTTATTGTTTTTGTTTTTTTCGTTTCGGCATGCTCTCTTTTGTTTTGATGGCTTAACCCTTATTGGGCACATTTCTCTAGTATAACGTGATCGGCACACTGGTATCTTGTGCATTCCAGCGACAAAAAAACGTTATAAATAAAGAAACTAAGGAATATTTTGACTTGATTTTTTTTAATTTCTCTATTTTGGATAATAGCAATTTTTTATTTTTCAAATAAAATTTTCTTCAATTAGCATAAATTTTCACATTTTTGAAAATATATTTCTTCACTTGTGGGAAATGGAAATATTTTATGTCTCTAATAATAATACGTGTTTTTGTCGCACAAAAAATTCTCATTTATAGAGAAAAATTTATTGAAAATGAAAATTGTTTCATATATTTTGATAAAAACTTCACTATGCGAAGTATTTTCTTCAATAAAAACAAATCTGTTCTCAAAAATAAAAAAGTCCTATTCCCTAAAAACGATATATTTTTATATTTTTCTCTTTTTCATGGAAGCTTTTAATCAATATTAGGGAATTTTAGAATCACATTTCGAGAAAAGCATTCTCGCGAGCAAAGTATATATCCTTTTACTCTAAATATGATGACTTTTTTATCATATTCCGAGAAAATTTTTTCTGAGTGTATTTTTTTTAAAAGTTTATTTTTTAATAATTGTTTTATTCGAATAAAAGTTAAAAAATATAAAGTCAAAGCCAAATTATGCGCATTTTATGACAAAATATTAAAATAGTGGGGTGCAGATGAAAATAAAATTTCGTTGTATAATATGTGTTCTCTTATATCTTCTCTGTCGTAAACAACGTTACTACTCTATTGCCCGCTTACCAGAGATCTGCAATGACTACAAAAAATATTAGTATTCTTAAGACATGACCCATAACTATTTGTGTAAATGTGTACTTATTCCAACTCAACAAAATACTTTGACATGAGTCAAAGGGAATGATCCACTAAAACCAAAAAATACTCATAGCTCTCTATCATGCATGTGTGTCTTCAAATTATGACTTTATTGGATGTGGGTAAATAATCTGATGTAACTCATTTATTCATGAGGGAGGAATATAAGAACTATGAGTGAGTTGAGTATTATTTTGTGTTGTGCCCTGCTGATGACTTTTGCTGTTTTGTTTACTTTTTGTGTGAGAAAATGAGTTGAGTATTATTTTTTGTTATTATCCTTACAAAATAGTTATTGTTTGGTTTGGCACGTGTTGCTGGACATTTAAAAATAAATTTGGATGAAATGATAAGAAAGACTATGTTCTTAAGTCTGAACTCGTGGTGTTGTGAGTCATTACGGTATAGCACAATAAATCCATTTACTCAATGAGAGAACTGAGCACTGCATCGGTTCCTCATTCTCGTTCATTCATTTGCTCTGTGTACGGCAAACGAACGAGTATGAGTGGAAGTTCTGCTTTGACTTAAATTAAATCCACTTATACCCTTTTTTTGTTTTAGTCAAACATTGACTCAAAAACAAGAATAATTGCAGTTCTCTGCTGCTTACTTTGTAAGGTAGATGTCATCAGCATTATAAATGTAATACAGAATGAATTGTATTTTAAAACTAAATAGTATTTAAAAAATAGTCAGTCACGTGTGTTCATTTCAGTGTTCATTTACCACTAGGATAATAAAAAAAAAATGTAATCATGAGGGTTAAACGTGGTGATTGAGAGTTGCATTAAATCAAATCTAACACTCTGTATTATTTGGTTGGCCGTATTCTTATCTATTTTTATTGTTTTAAGTGGCTACAAAATACTTGGGGTTTCTTTGTCTAGCGAAGTCAAACAGACTCTCTCGCTCTCTCTGAAATATTCTAAGGACATATATTGCCAAAACACCAAGTGAGGTTATTGCGTTCGCTTTACAAAATATGGCTAGTAATTTATTTGAAAATACGCACAAAAGAGCAAGTTATTTTATTTTTTAACATGTTATTTTATTATTATTACAAGCTATACTCAAAACATGTTTTTTATTTGTTATGATATGCTAACTTCTCGAAAGTTTCTATAAAATATAAAAGCTTTCCACTCATATTGTGGCATCCTCTGGTGGCCAAAACATGTACTTTGTTGTTCAGAGCATTTTTTTACGAACTTGGAATCGCGTATCTCGGTTAAGAAATTATTTTTTTCGGTTCACATTTCATTATTATAGGTTGGGATGTTGCCTCTGCCCGCATTTAATCGTGTCTTTGTACTTTTAAGCTTTTCGTGTACCCATTCAATCACACGAAAATGTTCGATGTTCGATTAACTGCTTTAGTCTGCTTAAACAGAGGATCACTGTATGGGTGAATGGGTACTTGAAAAGCTTTGATGAACAAGAAGAGCTTTGAAGCACAAAAGCACGAATGATGCCTGTGAGCATAGGTGAAGGCCAAAACTGGTGTACAGTTTGGCCGACACTGCACTTATAAGTAGAACTCACCACTAAGGAAGTTTTATGTTAAATTGCCATGCCATTAGAAACTACCACTACGGATGAAGAGGACCTTTGGTCCTTTGAATTGTGTCATTTAAGTGCGAGTTTTTAATATCACGTACCAATTTAACTTGTAATGCAAATTTTCAAGGAATTGAAATGATTTATGTATATAATTTTCGTTATGCTTCCTTAACACGCTGTTCTAATAGATCTCTTACGTTTTAATTACAGGTGGATGACAGACATATTTAAGCGTGGACTTAAAGGACCACTAGACGATGAGGACCTTTATGAGAATCGTAAAACTCTAGATAGTGAACGTGTTACAAACAAATTCAGAAAATTATGGGAGGAAGAGAAAAAACGAAAAAATCCAAATGTTGTAAGAATTATCATTCGCGCCTATGGAGCAGTATTCCTTACTTTAGGCATATTGTACGCAACAATTGAGTCCCTAACAAAGTGAGTTTAAAAAAAAAACCCTTATCCATGCAAGGCTTAGTGTTCTAATATTGAATTCTTTATTTTTATTACTACTAGATCACTACAACCGCTCTTCCTAGGTGGCTTGGTTGCCTATTTTGCCACCGGCCAGACTGCCATATCCGAGACAGATGCTTATTACTACGCCAGTGGAATTGTGGCTTGTTCGATCTTACCTGTGCTGACATTTCATCCCTTCATTTTCTATATTTTTCAAGTGGGCACCAAAATACGTCTTGCGCTCTCAGGTCTCATCTATCTGAAGTGTCAGCAGATCTCAAAGAATGCTAGCAATGATGGCTTACGTGGTCGTGCCATCAATATACTTTCAAATGATCTGGGCCGCTTTGATATTGCCATGTGCTTCCTACATGACACCTGGAAAGGTCCGCTCGAGTCACTGATCATCGGCTATCTCATGTACCGTGAAATTGGTATTTCGGCCGTCATTGGCGTCGCCTTCATGCTGAGTTTTATACCGCTGCAAGCATGGGCTGCGAAAAAGTCGGCCTATTATCGCCAAAAGACCGCCGAGCGTACGGATGTGCGTGTCAAGCTGATGAATGAGATTATCGAAGGTATTCAGGTGATAAAAATGTACGCTTGGGAAAAATCGTTTGCGCGTGTGGTAGCTGATGTGCGTCTTAAGGAGGTGCAGGCAATACGTGGTACTTCCTACATACATGCAGCACTCAGCTGCACTTCCATGATTTCGCCGCTATCCGTGTTTTTGGCGTTGGTGTCTTATGTCTACTTGGGGGATTCTTTGACAGCGAAGCGAGTTTTTATGGTTTCGTCCTATTTCAACATGCTTAACGATTCTATGGTGCATTTTTGGCCGCTATCAATCAAATTCATTGCGGAAGCTTATGTTTCGGCCAGACGTTGCAAGGAGTTTCTGCTCGATGGTGATGAGGCAGAAGCACCGATTTTGAAAGCGGAAAAACAAATAAGAAACAATAGAAAACCTGCAAATGAGAAAATAAAAAATGAATCGGAATTGAATGGAAATCATGGGCTCATAGAGCCCACACTTACTGAGACAACTTCGAAAAAAAAACTGCGGTTGGTGGATACGGAAGCAGAGAAAAAATGTGTTATTCTCAAAAATGCCAATGCTACTTGGGATGTTGCAGACCGTGAGCATTCGATGGCAGCCATCGAAGACTTTAATCTAGAAATCAGAGACAAGACATTGGCGGCTATTGTAGGACCTGTAGGCTCTGGCAAGTCTACATTATTAAACGTGCTGCTCGGCGAGGTACAACTCAGTGCGGGCCAAGTGCAGATAAATGGCAAGATATCCTATGCAGCTCAAGAGCCCTGGGTCTTCGAAGGCACCATACGTGATAACATAGTCTTCGTCGAAGACTACAATGAACGTCGTTATAAGCGGGTGCTCAAGGTGTGTGCACTGGAGCGTGACTTGGAGTTGCTGCCTAATGGTGACTTAACGTTTGTTGGAGAACGTGGTGTGAGTTTGAGTGGCGGCCAAAAGGCACGTGTCAATCTGGCTCGAGCTGTATATCGCAAGGCAGACATTTATCTGTTGGATGATCCACTCTCTGCGGTGGACACCCATGTGGGCAAACATATTTTCGATCGTTGCATCAATGACTTCCTCTCGGGTAAGATACGCATTTTGGTCACACATCAGCTACAATATCTGTTCGACGTCGAGCATCTAGTTTTGATGGGTGCCGGACGAGTAGTTGCACATGGCAGCTATCAAGAGTTGCAACGTTCGAAACAATTCCAATTTTTGGCACAACAAACACACGATGAGAGTGGCATGGGTGCCGACACGGTGAGTCTATCTAGCCGTATGTCACGCAGTGATTCCGAAAAAAGCATCGATCAGCATCATCATCCATTGCTTAATCCTAACGAGAAGCCGGTAGAAGATCAAAACCGAGAGTTGCAGGCCGAAGGTTCGGTTAAGCTAAGCATTTACATGTCCTACTTTAAGGCGTTGGAGAGTTCGTTGATTTTAATCTTTATCGTGAGCCTTTTCGTATGTGCTCGCTTTATGCTTACCGGAGTGGACTACTTTTTATCTAGATGGTTAGTTTTTATACTCTATTTTAGCAAATTTAGTTGTCTCAGTTTAATTTTATTTACGTTTCAAACTAGAGAAGATTTGTTTTTGATATTTTTCTATTTGAAAGTCCCGCTGCACATGTTTACGGTTAAACGGTTAAAAATTGAACTGAATATGACTAGAAACGAGTAATCTGGTCAGATAAATTACAATTAAATTGCCTGATGCCATTCAAGGACTTCATATAAAAGAAATCCTGAATCATAGTGTGCTGTAACATATTGAACCAATGTAAAAAATCGACGAAGAAAAAACTACCTGAACTCCTGAGAATCTCAGAGACTTTTTTCCGAATCTTATTTCAAAAGGATGGTGACTCAAACTTCATGACAACAATTGTAAAGGAATGGCTGTCCGAACAAAATTTTATAATTTTAGTGACCAGCGCAAAGTCCCGGTCTCAATTCGATTAAAAAATTGTGGTCAATCGTGAAAAGATTGGCCAGTAGCCCGTGAAGGCAGTACCCAATCGAACCTTGAATCTGGTAACGTGTGCAACGAGAACGGTAATCAATATAAGAGTCAATTGTTGCTATGAATTTGCTTCAGAATTTGCAAATTTTGAATTTTGTTCTTGCACTTGCTATCTGACGTGAATTATCTTCTTATCATCTTGTATGTCAGTTTTAATTAATTATTTGTGTTGCCTAACCAATAGTTTGCTTTGGTTGTAGAACGTTTCGTGTTTTTCGAAAATACATTTTTTCGGGGACATTTTTTTGAGGTTATGAATGTTAAATGTGCACACAAAAATTGTTCAGCGACTTCATAGTGCACTCATGCAATCATTAATTTCATGCAATTATTTCTTTTTAGGGTTATTTGGGAGGAGCAAGTTGCGCTAAAAAATGATAGCATTGAAACTACCACCTTCTGGGCAGATACCTTCGAGTCTAATGCAACAGTTAATACAACGGAATTAAGTCAAACTGAAGCCGATGAGGTGCATCGTCAAAAATTGGTCATATTTTACTCAGTCCTTCTTGGTGCAACGCTGGTCGTTTACTTATTGCGTACTTTCGGATTCTTCCAAATGTGTCTGCGAATTTCCCTAAAGCTACACGATCGTCTTTTCCGTGGCATCACTGGCACATCTATGTACTTCTTCAATACTAATTCTTCGGGTAGAATACTTAATCGTTTTTCCAAAGATATTCGCACCGTTGACACAGACTTGCCATACACCCTAATGGATTGTCTTTCGGTAAGTCTGCTACATTTCCGTTTACTAGAAGTTGCTTATTTGAATTTATATTTCTTCTCTCTAGTTCGCCATGGACTCTTCTGGTGTGCTTATCATTGTTGCAATCGCTAACTACTGGCTCTTGGTGCCTGCAGTTGTCATTGTTGTCTGCTTGATTTCAGTGCGATATCTTTATATGAACACAAGTCGCAGCGTGAAACGTCTGGAGGCAATATGTAAGTTATATATCAGATACTTATATTTCAATGAATATTTTGTTTATTTATTTTTCCCTTTGGCTCACTTAAATTTTTCTTCTTCACTGCAGCTCGAAGTCCTGTGTATTCACTTACGAATCAGACATTCCAAGGACTGGCCACCATACGTGCCCTGGAGGGCGAAAAGGCTTTACAGAGCGAATTTCATGATTATCAAAATGCCAATACTTGTGCCTGGTTTCTCTTCCTCTCCTGCACGCGTGCCTTTGCTCTTTGGTCCGATTTCATCTGCGTAGTCTACATAACTGCCGTTACCTTTAGTTTCCTCATATTACGCAATAACTTTAATAGCGGCGATGTTGGCCTCGCTATTCTACACTCTATCACAATGATTGGTATGTGTCAGTGGGGCCTGAGGCAGACGGCTGAGTTGGAGAACGAAATGACATCAGTTGAACGTATTATCGAGTATACAGAACAACCACCAGAACCAGCGCTCGAGACACCCGAAAAGTTTAAGCCCAATGGCGAATGGCCCAGCAAAGGACGCATTGAATTCATCAACTTTAGGCTGAGGTACTCGCCGAAGGAGGCATACGTGCTCAAGGACTTGAATTTCACCATTGAACAAAAAGAAAAGGTTGGCATAGTTGGGCGCACTGGTGCCGGTAAGTCTTCCATCATACAATCGCTGTTTCGGCTAGCCTGCAATGAGGGCATGATACGAATCGATGACGTCGACATAGAGAATATGGGGCTGCATGACCTGCGCAGTCGCATATCGATTATACCGCAAGATCCGGTTTTGTTCTCGGGCACGCTACGATATAACTTGGATCCGCTAGAAGAGTGTCAAGATAGTGACATGTGGAAGGCTCTCGAAGATGTGGAGCTACGCGCGCATGTGTCCACGCTAGTAGGAGGTTTAAATTGTCGCATGTACGATGGTGGCTCCAATTTTAGCGTTGGTCAACGGCAGCTGGTTTGTCTCGCTCGCGCTATTCTAAGAAATAACAAAATATTAATTCTGGATGAGGCGACTGCAAATGTAGATCCAGAGTAAGTTGAACTAATTTGCAATCACTAGAACTGTACAAACATTACAATTTTCTTCCTTTCGTTTTATAGGACAGACAAACTTATACAGACAACGATACGTTCGAAATTTGCCGAATGCACTGTGCTGACCATTGCGCATCGTCTACATACAGTGATGGATAGCGATCGTGTCTTAGTCATGGATGCCGGCCAAGCTGTAGAGTTGGCTCATCCTTATGAATTACTGCAGCGTCCTGGTGGTTATTTGCGTCAACTGGTCGATCATACTGGTTTTGCGACCGCAAGTGCCTTATTAAAAGCTGCCGCCGATAGCTACAATCAAAAACTTAACGAAACCGGATTCTCAGACCTCGATATAACCACTTAAACCAATTAATTCAAGCATAAAACCGCATGTGATATCTTAATGAATTTATTAAACAAACAAAATAAACTAGTACCGAAAACTATTGGAGCATAGTTTTGTAACTAATTACTTAATAACGAAACTACCACATTCAAACTCATGTATTTAGTTATATTTTTATGTATCTTAAGTAAATCAATTACTTAATTTAAGCTGCATTTGTTTTTTGAGTGCTTGTATTTTTTCAATTTAGTGTTTATATATTTAACATAGTTAATTTTTCCATTTCCACATTTTTGTATCTATTTATAAGAAATAATAGTATTGATTTTTGTGTTCAAATCGTGTTAGTAATTGTCGAAAATAAACGTATCAACTTTTTCTTTATAAACTTATATATAAAAGAAGTGTAAGTTTTATGTATTATAAAACTATTTTTATTATTAAAATAAAACTGCAAGTGCTAAAGTATACTTAACGCACATTTAGTTTATTTTTTTTATTTGAAATCTTTAGTCCCCTATCCATCTATATTCTCATATCAAAGTGAGAACTTTCTTGGGAAAAGATGTTGTTAATGTTTTTATTTTTTCGGGACAAAGCAAAAATATGCCGAACTGGTAAACACAGAACATATTTAACTTTTAAGTCAACTTTTCCTTTTTTATTATAAAAATTTTTATTTTTAAAAAGACGCTTCTCCACTCCTAGTGAACTTGACTTTCTAAAATATCACCCTGTGATCTAGTATTTAACATACGCACACAATTAATTGGCTATCCGAAACATCTTCTAGCACGTTCTCATGAAAACGACGAACTTTAAAAAAGTTCTTACTTACTTTTTTTATTTTGGGCACAACAAAATAACGGTAAAATGAATTATCCTCATCAGTAGTTTCTAATATTGCCAATTCTTATTTTCAAAAGTTCTACAATTCTGAACCAAGCATAAAAAATATCAAAATCCAAGAAAAATCGTATTAATTTCAATACTTTCAGATTAAAAAGCAACACTGCTTCTAAACTCCGACAACAAAGTGAAGCCTAAAAGTATGCATTTATCAATGACATTGTTCAAAAATACTAAAGGTGTTTTTCAGATGGAGCAACTTAAAGTATTTATACCAAAGCCTTCATATGACGCAACATATTGCAAACACATTCGCGTTCATTTCTTATTAGCGTGCCCTGCTTCATTTTTTATTGCCGACTTGTTGCAGACGTTCGTGATATTTCTTTTTTATTTAGAAAACTTAAAAATGAAAAACCAATTCACATATTTAATTAGTTGAAGAAGTTGAAAAATAATGGTAATCTTAATATATAAAAGACAAGCGTCCTGCTCCGTGCCCTATATTGTAAAACATGTTTAGCCTGGACCAGAACCTGTTGTAAAATTATCCATTTGAAATTTTTGTACTTACTAAACCTTTTGCTCTATATCGTAAAACCTGTTCAGCCTGTACCAGAACCTATTGTAAAATTGTCCATATGAAATGTTTGTACTTACTAAACCTTTTGCTCTATATCGTAAAACCTGTTCAGCCTGTACCAGAACCTATTGTAAAATTGTCCATATGAAATGTTTGTACTTACTAAACCTTTTGCTCTATATCGTAAAACCTGTTCAGCCTGGACCAGAATTGGTTTAAAATTATCTATTTGAAATCTTTGTACGTACTATACTTTGTAGAACCTGTTCAGAATGGACCAGAACCTGTTATTAAATTATGTATTGGAAATCTTTGTACTTTAAGACTATCGTCATTTTCCTCAACTACTATATGTCAAACATCATGTCTTGCTATTACAGTGCTTCTTAATTAACAGAACCGCAACCTATTCGGTCTGCATAAACTGAACAGCAATTATTACATTCAGTGACGTTGGTGTCAATTGGAATTGCTAGAATTAAATCACAATGTTCGGTCTTCTGATCCAAGTTTTAGCGATTGGCTACTCAAGTTAGGAAATGGAGATGAAGATATCATAGAAATTCCAGATTATTTTGTTTGTAAAGGTTCGCTTTTTAACCCTTTCAATGGCTTGCCTAGAATAATCGTGGACAATTTTTTTGAGCTTATATTCCCATCATTTAAGCAATAAAAAGATTAAAAAACATCCCTCTGATTTTTACATGAGCTGCTTTGCTTTTGGCAGGCTGTCTAATATAATGGACAAAACCACGATAACGTTGTATTATAATATTTTAGTTCAACTAAAACAACCGGAGACAAATGCAAATGCGTTATTTATGCAAATGTTATTATAAAAAAAAATTATGGTGATCGTGGCGTGCAGGTTAAGTGTGTGGCTTAGTACGCTTGGAGCCCGAGTTCGATCCCCAGTCGCGGCGAAAAGTTTTTTCAATAAAAAATTTTTCAGATCGGTCACCACCTCTCTGCAAACAATGGCAAACCTCAGAGAGTAAATAATGCCATGCAAAGCTTCTTGAGAACATGAACTTTAGCAGTTTGGAGTCGGCATAAAACGTGTTAATGCCACATAATTGTGTGCAATCATTTAATAACACACATAACAAAATTGATGATAAGAAGCTCGGTCCAAGTCCTTTCAAGGGCTGAAATGGCCAATTTGTTTTTTTTTTTTATTATAAAAAAAAAATTATACTTTGCACACCAATCACAATACTCACTTTATTTGCAAAATTTATTAACACGCGATATAAAAAAATTGAAGGCTACTGTTGGGCATAAAATCGAAAATCTAACTAAGTTAAACGTTATATATCTCCCTAAAACTATTTTTGTCATGTTGGCACAACTTCACCTATTTGATTTTAGAAAAACACTTTGCAAAATAAAAAGAAAAAGTGTCCAATATAATGGACAAGTCCATTGAAAGGGTTAAATAGATTTTTGGCGATACTTTGAGTCCGAATAACATCAACCGTTATTCCAAAATTTTTATCCTGTACCCAAACAATTCCGATGTGAACGAAGTCAACGAGCAAGCTCTAAATATTTTAGTTGGTGACACAGTGAGAGATTTGAGCAGGCATTAAATTGAAGACAGTGGTGATAACGATAAACAAAATTACCCTGTCAAGTTTTTGAATGAATTATATACTTCAGGAATGCCACTGCATAAGTTAAACCTCAAAATTGGAAGTATTATAATACTTCTTCGAAATTTCCATACCAAAAGAGATATCTGTAATGGAAAGTGGTTAGTTTTGAAAAACCTAAAAACTTAATTAATCATCGCACAAGTATTGACAGGTGCACTGGCGAACATTAAATAGTTTTCATACCTACAATTGATTTGGCCCCGACAAACACAGATTTGCCTTTCACTCTCGGAAGGCGACAATTTCCAGTTAAACTGACATTTTCAATGACCATAAATAAATTGCAAGGTTAAATATTGCAAAAAGTATGAGTTTTTCTAAAAGAACTGGTATTTAGTCATGGGCAGTTTTAGCGGGCTGATGATGTAAAACTAAGCATTATAGATGGCAAGGTACAAGGTTAATTGGTTAAAATTCTAAAGCATGGTTTTCACTATGTCAATTTCAATGGTCAGTTGTTGTCAGTCACATGAAAAATGCCAACACGTTGTCATTTTTTTCTGTTTGGCAATGGCGAAAAATAGGAAAAACTGTTCTCTTCACATGTTTATAGCAAAAATTGCAAAAAAAAATGTTATTTATGTGATTTTTTAAACTTTTAAATTTCATGTAAAACAAAAAATGACTAAGTGAAAACCAAGCATAAGAATTTTTTTACTAGAAATGTTGTATATACGGAAGTTTTATAAAAATAATTTAATAAATATGTTTTCAAAGAAAAACCTTAGTATATAAATCCAATAAATTTTTTTGTCGCATTTTGTACTCTAAATGGTTCCTTCCCGTCGTAGGACGGGCTTTTACACTAGTATAATAATAATACGTAATAAATTGCCAGTGTTTTCTCGGAAGGATGTGACCGAGAAAGCATAGCCTGAAGTTAGAAAAGTAGTCAGTTTAACAGCTAATTAATGCTAAATGAATTGACAAATACATATTTTGAAAGAAAATTTTCTTCAGGGGATTATGCTACTAAAGAGAAATGGCGGGAATAATTTTATTTGCGGGCTAAGTCCAAACTTTTTTTAATGGATTTGAGCCCTAAAGTAAAATAAAAATATATATGTATATTCTTGATCAGCATCACCAGCTGATAATGAACCCAAATTCTTGTTTTTCGTACGATTAATCGCGTTTAGTAATATGCTATAATATCATCATCACTGGAACCGATGCAACTAATTTTATTATTTGCGATCGTCGTGCGATCCAACGAATCCAGAGTTTAAACCTCACCACGGGCAAAACTGTTTTTAAAAAAGTACATTTTTCTGTTCGGTCGAGACCTCTCTGCAGACATTAGCAAAGCACCTATCTTTGTCCGATAAAAATTATGTTCGATTATAGGAATTTTCTCTTTTACAAGTAAAATTTTCTTCAATTATAATACATTTTTATATTTTCGAAGAAATATTTCTAGTTAACCTTTTGGGAAATAAGCACATTTCATGTCTCTAAAAATGATAAAAAATGTATATTTTCCTATATTTACATAAAAAATTCACTATATTCTTCAATAAAAACAAATCTTTTCTCAAAAAATAAAAAAGTCTTTTCTTCTAAAAACGATATATTTTTATATATTTGTCTTTTTCATGAAATCTTTTTATTATTTGTATGTAATTTTTAAGATCACATTTGGAAGAAGCCGTGGAGCTAAGTCTATACCATTTTTCTCAAAATATGATGCCTTTATTATCATATTCCGTGAAACTTTTTTCTGAAAGGAGTTGCAAAACGCGTAATTAAAAAAAAAAACATTAAATGATAAAGCACTTTTTAAGCTCTTGTATAAAGCAGGATATATTTTAGGAATGTTATTTATTCTTTTTGGAAATAATATTCACACAGATAAAACGAATTATTGCTGAAAATATTTCGGGTGGTGGAAAATATATCCCAAGCTGAGCGAATGCCCTTTCCATTGGTGCCACTTTCGTCTCTTATCGTTGTATAGTTTGCGAGCTACACTCAAATGAATAAATATTAATACAAATTAAAAAATGTGAAGACCCCGGTTTTTATAAAAATTTCTGTCAAATGTCAAATCTCTGCTATATCCCAAGCTGACTGAATGCCTTTTCCATTGGTGCCACTTTCGTCTCTGTCCGATGTATAGTTTGCGAGCTACACTGAATTGAATAAATTTTACTTCCTAGTAAAATAGATGTAGTTATAGATATAGATATAGATATATATATAGATATAGATATAGATATAGATATAGATATAGATATAGATATAGATATAGATATAGATATAGATATAGATATAGATATAGATATAGATATAGATATAGATATAGATATAGATATAGATATAGATATAGATATAGATATAGATATAGATATAGATATAGATATAGATATAGATATAGATATAGATATAGATATAGATATAGATATAGATATAGATATAGATATAGATATAGATATAGATATAGATATAGATATAGATATAGATATAGATATAGATATAGATATAGATATAGATATAGATATAGATATAGATATAGATATAGATATAGATATAGATATAGATATAGATATAGATATAGATATAGATATAGATATAGATATAGATATAGATATAGATATAGATATAGATATAGATATAGATATAGATATAGATATAGATATAGATATAGATATAGATATAGATATAGATATAGATATAGATATAGATATAGATATAGATATAGATATAGATATAGATATAGATATAGATATAAATATAGATATAGATATAGATATAGATATAGATATAGATATAGATATAGATATAGATATAGATATAGATATAGATATAGATATAGATATAGATATAGATATAGATATAGATATAGATATAGATATAGATATAGATATAGATATAGATATAGATATAGATATAGATATAGATATAGATATAGATATAGATATAGATATAGATATAGATATAGATATAGATATAGATATAGATATAGATATAGATATAGATATAGATATAGATATAGATATAGATATAGATATAGATATAGATATAGATATAGATATAGATATAGATATAGATATAGATATAGATATAGATATAGATATAGATATAGATATAGATATAGATATAGATATAGATATAGATATAGATATAGATATAGATATAGATATAGATATAGATATAGATATAGATATAGATATAGATATAGATATAGATATAGATATAGATATAGATATAGATATAGATATAGATATAGATATAGATATAGATATAGATATAGATATAGATATAGATATAGATATAGATATAGATATAGATATAGATATAGATATAGATATAGATATAGATATAGATATAGATATAGATATAGATATAGATATAGATATAGATATAGATATAGATATAGATATAGATATAGATATAGATATAGATATAGATATAGATATAGATATAGATATAGATATAGATATAGATATAGATATAGATATAGATATAGATATAGATATAGATATAGATATAGATATAGATATAGATATAGATATAGATATAGATATAGATATAGATATAGATATAGATATAGATTTTACTGCCTTACCCGAAAACTACTCGTTTTAAATAATTGTTTTATTTGCTTGTTGATAAGCTATCAGCTTCATATTCATTCTTCATTCATTGTTTGCACAAAATCGAATTGTCTTAAAAACTCAATTATTTTTATAATCATGCTGCTTAGGTCTATCTCTTTTTAGAATATATGGCCAAGTATGACCATGTCATGTTGGTATCTAATGTGTTTTTGCTTTTTAAATAACATTGATGTGTAGCTGTCTTTGAAGTATTAAGATAAAAGTCATATATTTTGATGAGCAGCATCGGATTCCTATCTATTTTTTTTTGTTTTATTTTTGTAGAAGGATTTTGCTTATCAATATTTCCGTTAGACAATAGTTTGACGTTTGACGAATAAAGTTAAGATATTTTGAGTTTTGCGAAACATTTTATAAGTGAATTTCATAAAGAATACATCAGTGAAAAAAGTGTGTTCGTTTTGTATTAATTTATATTTAATTGTATTAAGTTAAACATTTTTTATACCGAAACTATGGTTTAAATTATTATTTTTTTTTTAATATTTGCTTATTGAAAATAATATGAACTGTTCCAAGGAGAATGAGACACGCAAACCAAATCCGATATTAAAGGCAAATTTTTTGTCGAAATGGTCATTTTGGTACGTATTTTGTGCTGTGCAAAATGGAATTGAGCAGCAGTTGTGATGTCTTATGAAGTGCGAAAAATTCGTTGTATTAAAAAATTTTACTTAAATATTTAAGTATTAAAACTGAACAATTTGAAAGTGAATCTGTTTATAATATTGACAAATAAATGAATTTATGGTGTGTACTGTGTGGATATAGCAAGAATTAAGAACAATTATATTCTGAGTTCTATAAAATTTTGCTTTGAAGTTATTATTTTGATAAAAAGAACATGTGTGTGTCTAAAACATTGCTGATTGAGAATATTGTGTCACATTTACATAACTTTGAGTCAAAAACAAGTTCACGATAGTCAGGTCATTCAGTTCATCAAAACTCAACAAACAGTAATTTAAATAAATTCAATAGAAGACAATCTTAATTTTAAGTAAAGTGAAAAGTTTATTTTAAAACGAATACTTTAGTGGTTTTCAAGAGTAATGAAAATGCTTTTGGATAAAATTTTTAAAGTTTTTAAAATCGTTAATATATTTCAAATTTTAATTAAATAAACTTTATTATAGACGTAATAAATTTTTAATCGTAATAAATTTACCGACTTGCAACAGTTATCAGAACAACAATGCTTTGAAGTGAAAGGCACATATAATACTGCTTTGATTTTGCGGAAGTTGAGCTAATTGGCTTTTTATTAGTAACACGTGTCTGCGATATTTCACTGTTTAAAGTATTTTATCTGTTACTTCACGAATAATTTAATATGAAAACAAAAATTTAAAATACAAAATATATTTTTATTTGAAGAAGAGTTGCAAGTATATGAAGTAAAATAAAAAATACGACAAATAATTGTTTTCTTGAATAATAACAATCATTCGAATCGGATCATATATGAGCCAATATGCAACACTGATTCTCGCCAGTATTACTGCTTGTTTTAATGTGTAAATATTTGTTTTTCGTAAAGCGTGGTTATCGTAGGCTTTGCAGATAATTATGATGTCTTGGTGTTAACTTGTACATTTGCTATAGAATAATTAATAAACTGCATTGAAGAGTCATAAATAAGGTATGTATATCTCTCATCGAGTGTCAAAAAGGGATTTCTTTTCATTTTTGCGATTGTGAATTTTATTGTATGCTATGATAAAGATTAATTTATGACTTCTGTGTAAAATTGAAATGCCTATGGTAGGCATTTTTTTTATTAACAATTTAAAGAGCAAAAATGTATATTTTTGAAATAATAGATTCCAGATTCGGTCGAAAGGTTTTTAGCCTGACACAGAGCTGACGGTACAATTTTAAATTTTATTGTGATCAAGCAACTCATTCGTATAGTAATAGTTGTTAAAAAAAGACGTTGCAGTGTTTTTATTGTAATGGAAAAATTTGAAATTCATTGTTTAAATAAATATATACATAAGAAAGATATATTGTGAGAAGAAATGAATAATGATATGGTTAATTTATTAGGAGAAAGCTATTGCTCCTTCATATGCAATAGTCAAAACTTGAATTTCTTAATATAAACATGGTCGTATAAACATTGAAGATGAACCACCAAGTGGACTTTCGAAAACTCTAAAAAAAGCGGAAATCATAGCAAAAGTATACGATATGGTACTTAACGATCGACGAGTTTAAGTGCGTGAAATGGGTGGGTCCATACACTCAGAAAAATAAATGATAAAAAAGACATCATATTTAGAGAAAAATGTTATAGACTTTGCTCCAGAGAAGGCTTTTCTCTAAATTTGATCCTAAAAATTCCCTAAAAATGTTTAAAAGTTTCCATGAAAACCAGAAATATATGAAAACATATCCTTTTTAGAGAAGAAGACTTTGTATATTTGAGAAAAGATTTGTTTTTATTGAAGAAAATACTTTGCATAGTGAATTTTTTATCAAAATATAGGAAAATTTTGTTATTTTCAATAAATTTTTCTTTACAAATGACAATTTTTTTGTGCTAGAAAAATTATCCCACAATTATTAAAATCCCACAAGTGAAGAAGTATTTCTTCGAGAATGTGAACATTTATTCTAATCATGATATAATAACTACAATGTAGTGTTGACGTTTCTCTTGGAAACTACCATCTGTCAAAAAATATAACAAAGATGAGAGTGCTCACAATCCGCCATTGCAAACAATTAATTTTGATTGGTCGCATTCAGCGTACTCAACAGTTGGCAACTGTTAAGTCAAAACTTGATGAACATAAATATGAAGTTGCGCATTAAAATTCTTTTAAACTTGACAACTTTTCTGACACTTTAATACCAATAACAGCACTCTCCGATGTATCGCTATCACAACAATTGACACAGCTGAATGTGGCCAACGCATATAACAACGAACAGCTGTGTTTGACAGGAACTCATTTACTTGTAGATGAGAAAATCAACACTTAACAACGCTGTTTTTGTACCCTGATTCTAATTGACGCCCATTCCAAGCATAACGCAAAACGGGTCCGTCTCATGGCTTTTGATTTGTTTTATTTTTGGGCTATAGATTCCTATTAAAATTCTAAGAACATAAGTTCATTTATTTTCTTTTTATCGCCATTCGCTGAAAAGTAATTAATTCTGCACATCGTCCGAGTCAGTTTTTATCCAATTTTTATAAATATGGTACCGTTGGAAAGGTATTGGGCCCATTCCACAGAAATGAGGAATGAATGAATGAATTCTAAAATGCATGTATTTGAAGTAATTTTTGGTTTTCGAATTGAAGTGGAATCTTAAGTTAGTACTGCTGCTAAAATATTTTTAAATTAAATGCTTTTTTATATTATTTTGACAATTTAACTAAACAAACTTCGAGTTGAAAAAAAATTTTTAAATATTTTGATTTAATTTAAACCTTGAAATCAGTCATCTTTTGATACAACTTTAAAAAAAATAAGGTCAGTAATATTAAAAAAGATATAAATGTTGTGTTAGAATAGTTTGTAATAATGATTGGTTACTGCATTTTCAAAGTACAAAATATTTAAACTGAGTGTTTTTTCTGTATCACACCCGTCCCAAAAAAGGCTATAGTTTTCCTAAGAAGCAACATGGGCTTATGATAAGAATGAAACTTTCCTAAAGTAAGGATGTTGATTTTATTCTTCATTTTCGTTACAAGAAGTTGGTCACACCCGGAACGGTTTTCAAAATTTTTTTCTAATAATGAAATTTTTGCAAGTATATGAATAAATTCCAAGCAATTTAAAAAAAAAATGTATTTGCTGATATATCTAGCATAACTTTTTTTTGATTTTTTATTTTTTAAATTTGAAGAAGAATGCTGCCAATTTCAATTTTTGTACACATACCTTATCATTTTGAGACATTTTATCGTCTATAAATTTCAAAATGGCTAAGATCTTCGAAAATTTGTTCTGCAAAATGGTTTACCTTGTTAAGACCAACATTTTATTCATAAATTTTGATGACCTTACACTTGACCTTGGTATAGAAACCTGGTAAAAACCGACAAAAAAAAAATAAAAAAACACAAATTATTTTTTTTAACTTGTATACGTATAAAATTAAAAAAATTTTGATTGCCATTTTAGAGAATATTAAATTCTAATTGGTTTTGTAGCAAAAAATGTTAAAATCGGTTTTAAAACAAAGAAGTTACGATGGTTACTCTGACGCTCTTTCAATAAAAAAGTTACAATTATCTGTATGGAGTGACAAGTATGGGCCCCACCTCGAGTCTACTTAATAAAACTTTAAGTCAGCTGTTCTTGATCACAAAAAAAAAAAAAAATAAATGAACTAATGTTCTTAGAATTTTAATAGGAATCTATAGCCCAAAAATAAAACAAATCGAAAACCATGAGGTTAATTTTTGAAAAAAAGTATTGCGTTATGCGTGGAATGGGCGTTGAAGAAAATTGAATTTGAAAAAGAATAAATTGCTATTTCGAAGATAGAGAATTTTTTCATAAATTGATTGAGTCATCAAGAATGACGATGCAAATTTTCAAGAATTCAAGAATTCGAATCAAGAATTATAGATGAAAAAGATGAAAAATTCTAATCAGAATTTTTCAATTATGTTTCGATCGATTTGAGCGATCGAAGAGTAAAGCTCTTCGGGCATATACTCGAAATTTTTTAAAAAACTATCACAGTGATATTTTAGTCCCATTTTGGTTTTTTTATTTTTATAATAGAAAAGAATAAAAATACTTATCATTAAATTTTTTTTAGGTATTTTATAAACAGAAAACCAAGGTATATTATAAAAAACAAAATAATGGCTTTTGGTGATAAAATATTATTTCGGCCATTTTTTTTAGAGCAAAATATAGAATCGAAAGTAAGGAAAAATATCACGACTTACACTTATTTGATTAATTGAATTGATTGTGTTGCCTATTCTCCGGTATCTATGGGAGGGGGTTTATACCCCCCTTTGCCATGGGCCTGAGACAATTCACACAAAAATTCAATAAATACTCGTCAAAAGCATACAAATTCAATGGTTTTCTGCTGATTGCATTTTCAGCTAACTTATTCCAAATTGACTCTAAGAAAAGTGCTGAGAAAAAATTGTTTTTTATTTGTGGTTGCCCAATACACGATTACATGATTAAAATGGTTGAACTCACGATTACAAACTAAGATCTGCATCTAAGTTAATAACCATTTATTTTAATTTCGTATTAACGCTCTTTTTTATAATTCCTCTTTACTTCTGTAGGTGGACTAGAGAAACTTTCAAGAAAGGCTATCGTAAGGAGTTGGAAGCCGCTGATCTCTACACACATCTACCCAGTTTGGATAGCAGGCTGGTCTCAGATGCTCTCATACGGCACTGGGAAAAAGAGGTGCGTCGGAAAAAACCCAACCTATTACATATGATATTTCGTGTTTTTGGCTGGAAGTTCGTGCCTATATCCATACTTTACTCCATATTGGAGATTTCCATACAGTAAGTTGTGAACTTGTGTTTTAATTCCATTTAAAAAAAACAAAATCTTCTTTTATGCAGCACATTGCAACCGTTATTTTTGGGCGGTTTGGTGTCCTACTTCTCGGATGCCAAAGAGGATGTCAGCAGAGGACAAGCCTATCTCTATGCCAGCGGCATTGTTTTATGCTCACTGCTGAGCACACTATGTCGCCATCCGTTTATGTTTTTTCTCTTCGAAACTGGGACACGCATACGCATTGCCTGTTCCGGCTTAGTATACCGCAAATGCTTGCGCGCCTCGGTAACAGCTGACAACACTGGCATGAGTGGTTATGCCATAGCAGTGCTCTCTTCCGATTTGGCAAAGTTCGACATGACGTTTCGTTGCTTTCACAATCTGTGGAAGGGTCCTGTAGAGGGTTGCATATTCGGTTACATCATGTACCGAGTGATTAGTTGGCCCGCCATAGTAGGTCTTGCCGCAATCATTATATTTATACCGCTACAAGCCTGGGCAGCCAAGGCAGCCGCACACTATCGTCATAGATCAGGCGAATTCGCAGATGAGCGCGTCAAAATGATGCATGAAATAATTATGGCGATGCAGGTGATCAAAATGTATGCCTGGGAGAAATCTTTTGCAAAGCTTATCGCTGCAGTAAGAAAGAAAGAATTGCGTGCTATACGCGGCACAATGAAGGTTTTTGCCGCTTTACAGTGCACTGAGCTGATATCTAAGTTGTCTCTTTTTCTCAGTCTTATCGCCTATATCTACAATGGAGAGATTGTTACGGCGCAAAAGGTTTTTATTATCTCCTCCTACTACAATGTGCTCAACGAATCCCTCTTGCACTTCTGGCCACTGGCTGTAACAACCTGGGCCGAAACATTGGTTTGTGCACAACGCGTTGTTGTGTTTCTGCTGCAGAGCGAAGATCCTGCTGATGGCGGCATTGAGAACATAGGCAGAGAACATTTGGAAGAAAATGGCAACTTTAGTGGACGTGTTCATAATCCGCGCGCCATTAAGAAGGACGTGATTTTGCACAACCTCTCAGCGAGTTGGGATAAGATGGCAGATGCGTCGAAACGCAGAAGACACATACATGACATTAGCTTTCACATACTCAAGCCACAATTTGTGGGCATTGTCGGCAGCGTTGCTTCCGGCAAAAGTACTTTGCTTAACGTTATTCTAGGTGAATTGGAGATATTGGAGGGAAATGTAGAGGTTAATGGCGTCATAAGCTATGCACCGCAGGATCCATGGGTATTTGAGGCTAGCATACGTGAGAACATTATATTTGTAGAGCCTTTCAATGCAGAACGTTACAAGCAGGTGTTGTACGCATGCGAACTAGAACGCGATATAGAGCTGTTACCCTTTGGCGACTCGACACTTGTGGGTGAACGTGGCATTAGCTTGAGTGGTGGTCAAAAGGCACGCATCTGTTTAGCGCGTGCTGTCTACCGTCAAGCTGACATCTATATTTTCGATGATCCACTCTCCGCAGTGGATGCACATGCGGGCAAGCTGCTCATGGAGAATTGTATGTTGCAGTTTCTACAGGATAAGATTCGAATTTTGGTGACACATCGGTTACAGCACTTAGAGCATGTTGACCATTTGATTTTAATGGATGCTGGTCGGGTGGAAGTTCAGGGTTCGTATGATGACCTAAAGAATTTGATACGATTTCGCATTCATCAAGAGTTAGAAGCGGATGTAAGATTAAGTCTACATCGTGCTGACAGCATTGTGGCTCAAGAAAGTGATGACGATCAGGTACAAAAACTCGTAACCAAAGATTTAGGTAGCGATCGTAAAGAACTGTTAGTACAAGGTTCCGTTAAATGGCAAACATATCTGGTCTATTTTGAGGCATTGGGAATGCCATGGATTGTATTAATTGTTTTTACTCTGTTCATACTAGCTCGTGTTCTTCAAGCTGGCATGGACATTTTCATCTCAAGATGGTAAGTGAGGAGATGAGAAACCTTAATCATTGTATACATTCACATTATTCTATTTAAACTGAGTATTGGCTCTCTCACTTTCTTATGCCTGCTTAATTTTTATAATTTCTGAGGCAGAACCAGAAATTAAGATTAACCCACTCATTTTTGCCATGTTATTTTAACCCATTCCAATGCTTGTTTTTTTAATTTTCTATTCCAGGGCTACTTGGGAAGAAACCATACCAATGAGGTATGAGACGCATGGCGAGTACTCTGGCAAGCGGATTGAAATGATTTCCATCTATACCATATTTATTGTGTGCACATTAACCTTGTATGTTGCACGCACTTTTGGCTTCTTCCTGATGTGTTTGCGTATCTCGTCGCGTCTACATGAACGTCTTTTTACTGGAGTCATACGTGCGTGTATGTCTTTTTTTAACAACAATTCAACGGGACGCATATTGAATCGTTTTTCCAGTGATGTTGAGAATGTGGATATTGAGCTGCCGCAAGTAATGATGGACTCCATGTCGGTAAGTTCCTTCCACAGAAGACTCAATACTTAATATAAAATTTGATCTCTTGTCTAATAGTTCTTTTTGGACGCATTCTCTGTGCTAGTTATTGTGGCCATTGCGAATTTTTGGCTGCTCATTCCCGCCATTTTAGTTATTTTTTTGCTATATCTGTGTCGCGGACTGTATATTGGAGCCAGTCGTAGTCTGAAGCGGCTAGAAGTCATGAGTAGGTGTGACATTTTTATTAATTTCTTAAATTTAATCTTCTCTCTCCCCCCCGAAGCTCGAAGTCCTGTCTATTCACACACTAGTCAGACATTTCAGGGCTTAACAACAATACGTGCTCTCAATGCCACACGCCATTTGGAACATGAATTTTACGATCACTTGAACAGTAACACCTCTGCGCTGTACCTCTTGACGAGCACAAATCGTGCCTTTGCCTTTTGGTCCGATCTGATTTGTGTTCTATATATTTTGGTGGTTACTTTTAGCTTTCTGTTAGTCAATCGCGACTTTCTGAGCGGCGATGTTGGTTTGGCGATTACACAGTCACTAACATTGGTCATCATGGTACAGTGGGGTATGTTGCAAACAGCAGAGATGGAGAATGACATGACCAGCGTAGAACGTATAATTGAATATGCAGAAACACCACCTGAGCCACAGTTGGAAACAAGTTTAACTCTACCTACGAATTGGCCACGTGAGGGAAGTGTTAGTTTTCGTAATTTACATCTACGCTACACGGAAAAAGGCGACCATGTGCTAAAAGGCTTAAATTTTTCTATACGTCCCATGGAAAAATTGGGCATTGTTGGGCGTACTGGTGCTGGCAAGACCTCCATCATACAGGCGATATTTCGCCTAGCTTTTAATGAGGGCGTTATCGAAATTGATGGTCTTGATATAGCAACATTGGGGCTACACAGTTTGCGTAGTCGTATTTCGATTATACCACAAGATCCTGTCTTATTTTCTGGAACACTGCGTTATAATCTCGATCCATTCGAGGAGAAAAACGATGAAGAATTATGGCAAGCTTTAGATAATGTTAAACTTAGGACTTACGTAGCAAGTTTAGAGGGTGGTCTCAGCTGTCGCATGCACGATGGTGGTGCCAATTTCAGCATGGGTCAGAGGCAGCTGGTCTGCATGGCACGTGCTATACTCAGACATAATAAGATTCTGCTCATGGATGAGCCAACAGCAAATGTTGATCCAGAGTAAGTGAGCGGAGTATTTTGGAGAATTTTTAACAACATTAATTTATAAATTAATTTTTTTACTTCCACAGCACGGACAAGCTGATACAAGAAACAATTCATACTACTTTCGCATCATGCAGCGTACTGACAATTGCCCATCGTCTGCACACCGTTATGGACAACGATCGTGTGCTGGTTATTGATGCGGGTCAGGTTGTTGAACTGGGACACCCCTTTGAGCTGCTGCAAAAACGGGATGGCTTTTTATATAAGCTCGTTGCAAAGACTGGAAAGGGAACGGCTACAAGTCTGCGGCTTTTGGCTGAACAAAGTTACAAAAAGCGAGTTACTAATAAAAAATCGCTTTAATTTGAGAACTTTTAGTTGACACAAGGCAGTGCTTACCATGGTTTTGTGGTATGTGAAAGATTTGACACGAGTAAAATCCTTCTTAAAATTATAATGCAATAAGTATTATGATTTATAAACCCTATTTTAAGTTTTGTGACATAAGGCCTGGTTTTTAAATATGAAAGCATTGTTTCACAAAAAAAAAGATTTACCGCAACAAATTTAAGTTTCGAAAATTTCTTAAGGAAGTAACTGTTTTTATATATTTTGTAGACTAGTATTAAATTATTTTTATATTAATTTTTCACATTTGCTTATTGATAAAGAATTATTGGAAGAAATTTTACAAAATTTCTTAAAAAAAATAATATAAACAGAACGAAATAAAATAAGACTCACACGAGGAACGTTAATGTTTTACTGAGCTTATGTAGATACATTGTTAATCTGCATAGAAATCAACACAAACTGTTTTTTATTGTTTTCAGGTTGTCAGTGTTCGCCTCAAAAATATGTTAAAATTTTCTCACACATTTCTTCAATAACTTTGCAAATCAAAATATCTAAAGAAATCGTTGCTATCGAGGAAACATTATTTTTAATATCATACCATAGATTTATTATGCATATCGATATAGATTTATTTATATTTTGCCTCTCTACAAGGGTTAAAGGTATTCTGTTTAACGTTGTCTAAAACAACAACGGCTAATTATTCTTCAATATATATTTTATCATATTCAAAATAATAGCCGACTGGTAAATGTGCTTGACTACTAATCAGAGGTTCCGGAATCGAAACCCGGCCAGGCCATGGTCCTACGCTTTTATCTTTCATTAATTCTTTCTTCATTTTTAATCAACTGAAATTAAAAATGCATCAATATATACGACTTTGGAGTTGTAGTTGGTGGTAGAGATGTTTGTGGAATGAAATTGCTTAATAACTCGAATTGACTGCGGTAAAGGTATAACACTTGGCTCTGAATCAAATTAGAAGAATGAAGAACGACAAAGCGCTCCGCCAAACATACAACATTCTATACTTGTTTCTCTTGATTTTCTTTTCTGTCCTACTTATCTATCTCCCCATTTCCGAACCTAGGCAGACTTGACTGCATAAATTTGACATTTGAAATCTTCGATTCAAAACTAAAACATAAATACTTGTCATTATTTTTTTAACGATTATTTAATGTTAATATTGCCTTGAAGTGTTCCATCCGTAAGCTCCAATTTAAGCATAGTTTTTCCAGCATTTTCAGCTAGTATTTCACCAATGGCAGCTGCAATGTTGTCTTCCAGAGCTGCAATTGTGGCTGACTTGTACCTGTACACGAGATACTTCACGTAGTCCCACAAAAAAGTCTATTGGGTTCAAATTGTATGATCCTTGGCGGCTTTTGAAATGCTCCAAAACGTGAGATTAATTGATCATCAAACTCGCCTCTCAATAATTTCATGGTATCGCGTACCGTGTGGTATGTTGCTCAGTCTTGTTGAAATAACATGTCAACAAACTTTAATTCTTCCATTTTGGTCACAAAAACGACGGTACCTTGCTACATTGACTGTAACGTTGCGATTTTATTTATTTTTGAGAAAGAATGGTCCAATGATGCCCCCGGCTCAAAAACCGCACCAAACAGTGCATTTTTTAGAATCTATTGGCAGCTCTTGACTATCTCTGGTAGATGAAAAAGATAAAGATCAAAACTCAGAACAAGATCAAGACTCAGAAAAAGAACAAGACCATCGAAAAACCAAGAATATAAAAAGTTCAAGATCAAGACTCAGAAAAATACCACGACCAAGACCATCGAAGAGACCAAAACTATAAAAATATCAAGATCAAGACCAGAACAAGATCATGACCAAGACCAAGACCATCAGAAAGACCAAGCCCATGACCAAGTCCATCGAAAAGACCAAGACTTTAAAAAGATCAAAATCAAGACTCAGAACAAGACCATGACCAAGTCCATAGAAAAGACCAAAACTATAAAAAGATCAAAATCAAGACCAGAACAAGACCATGACCAAGACCATGACCAAGATCAAGACCATCAGAAAGACCAAGACCATCACCAAGTACATCAAAAAGACCAAAACTAGAAAAAGATCAAAATCAAGACCAGAACAAGACCATGACCAACATTAAGACCATCAGAAAGAACATGACCAAAACCATGATCAAGATTAAGATCATTAGAAAGACCAAGACCAAGACCAAGATCAAGATCAAGATCAAGATCAAGATCAAGATCAAGATCAAGATCAAGATCAAGATCAAGATCAAGATCAAGATCAAGATCAAGATCAAGATCAAGATCAAGATCAAGATCAAGATCAAGATCAAGATCAAGATCAAGATCAAGATCAAGATCAAGATCAAGATCAAGATCAAGATCAAGATCAAGATCAAGATCAAGATCAAGATCAAGATCAAGATCAAGATCAAGATCAAGATCAAGATCAAGATCAAGATCAAGATCAAGATCAAGATCAAGATCAAGATCAAGATCAAGATCAAGATCAAGATCAAGATCAAGATCAAGATCAAGATCAAGATCAAGATCAAGATCAAGACCAAGATCAAGATCAAGACCACGACCAAGACCAAGACCAAGACCAAGACCAAGACCAAGACCAAGACCAAGACCAAGACCAAGACCAAGACCAAGACCAAGACCAAGACCAAGACCAAGACCAAGACCAAGACCAAGACCAAGACCAAGACCAAGACCAAGACCAAGACCAAGACCAAGACCAAGACCAAGACCAAGACCAAGACCAAGACCAAGACCAAGACCAAGACCAAGACCAAGACCAAGACCAAGACCAAGACCAAGACCAAGACCAAGACCAAGACCAAGACCAAGACCAAGACCAAGACCAAGACCAAGACCAAGACCAAGACCAAGACCAAGACCAAGACCAAGACCAAGACCAAGACCAAGACCAAGGCCAAGACCAAGACCAACGATTCTTAACTAGTATGTCATACTTCAAATTATTTTAATATTTATCTATAACAAAAATCCTACTACAAAAAGTTCAAAAAAATAAACAAAAAAAAAAACAAATATTCCAATGAAACTTACAATTTGTATTAGGTCTGTTCCCGTACTCTAAAGTTTTAGTCCAATTTACCAGTTTTTACCAGTTTTAGTTCGAGAAGCGTTCCCGTACGCGAAAAAAAGGTAAAAGAGAGTGCAATCGAGAGAGTACAACATTTCCCCTCCTTGTCAAAAGTTGCAAGTTTTAGTCCGAGAAATTTCTTCGGGTAAAAATGGTAAAAGTGTCAACCAGCTTAAAATCAGCTGTTTACAAGTAAGCAAAGAAATTGCGATCCATCAAAACTTCTTTGAAACTATTATAATGGAACCCAGAAACATGGGAAAATGTGTAAAAACTAATATAAATTCTTAACTTGAGAATTAATTTCAATATTATTAAAAATCTTGCTGGACAAACTATCTTATTTGACAGTTTTTACAATTTTAGTCCGAGAAGCGTTCCCGTACTTTTTGTGTTTTTTCTCTATTTTCGAAAGATTTTTTCTCATTCTCAGACTTTTGACAGTTTTACCACTTTTAGTCCAAAAAGTACGGGAACCGACCTATTATTTTAACAAAAATTTTTGAAATATTTTGATGTTCTACGTCAAAGTTGTAGAATTTTTACTACAGTGCCGCTCAAAAATGTTTTTTTGGCCCGTTAACTGATCTCCGAAGTTTAAATTCCTTAACCTCAGATTTCATCTTGAAATTTTTGATAAAATAATGCAAATTGTCAGTTTCATTGGAATATTTTTTTTTCCAAAACTTGAAATATGGTTTATTTTTGTTTATTGTTTTGAATTTTTTGAAGCATGATTTTTTTTATTTTTTGTTTATTATTGAGAACATTTCCATTTTTCTCAGAGAATTTTTGACAAAATCTAAGTTTAAATTTTGTAAACTTAGAATTTCTGTGTTTAAATTTAAACTTGCCTTACCAAGTTAAACTTTGATTTTTTGAGATAAGATATCGGCGTTAAAATTTAAACTGAGGTTAAGGCATTTTAAACTTTGTTTAAGCTAACCTTTGTTTAAAATCGAGATGAGTTAACGGGCCTTAATCTCAGTTTAAATTTTTAAACAGAGTTTAAGTAAACTACCAATAAAAACGAGATAAGTTACGAAAATAATTTTAACTGTGTTTAAAATTTAAACTCTGTTTACGAAATCTGAGGTTAAGGAATTTTAACTTCGGAGATCAGTTAACGGGCCTAAGTAAACTAATTTTTAAAATTTCTTGATGATTAAGTTGTTTTTTTAATCAAAACAATATGTTATTATATGAAATCTAAAAGAATCATTTATAATTGTGGAAAAATAAGATTTCTTTCATATAAAATATTAGTTATATAAAATACAAGTGTAACGATCTGCACCTAATATCACTCAAACTGTTCAATTTTGCTATTTAAGTGCTTGTATTAAACAAAATTATGTTCAGCCTGAAAGTATGCACACAAAATATATATTCCTTTTTTAAGTCATGCTCCGTACCTGATATCGCTCAAATTGTAATTCGGCTTTACCCATGCTTTTCAAACTTTACGGAAAAAAGTTCATTTGAAAAGTATGCACAGAAAAGGTATTTGATACCCATCAGTGATGACATTGGTTCCAACAAGTCATAAGACATGACACTATACTTGCCATTTAATAAAAAAATGTTTTCTAAAGGGTGTCCCAACAAGAATGCAATTTTTAAATGTGGCAACACTGGAAGTGTCATTATTTGACATTTGAACAATTGTTACTGTTTGCTAGTAGAAGTTACGAGGTTAGTAAAAATGGAGCGCTACACGAATGAACAATGCATTCTCATTGTGAAATTGTTTTTCCAAAATGGTGAAAGTTTTGCGGCTACAGTTCGCAAATTGCGATCAATTTGGGGTCACAATAATGCTCCAAAAGAGTCAACTGTAAAGAGATTAATGGATAAATTTGCCGAAACTGGGTCTGTTAGTGATGTAAAGACAACAACGCGCCTTCGACCAGGTCGATCGACCGAAAATGTCGCAGCTGTACATGATGATGTCGCTCAAACTCCATCCACCTCAATTCGACACTGAGCTCAACAAATTGGTGTCTCCAAATCCACTATGCAGCGAATTTTGACGAAAGATTTGCATCTTCATGCATACAAAGTTCAATTGACTCAGGAACTGAAGCCAGCTGACCAGCGAAGGGAGTTCGTTAATTGGGCATTGGAGAGACAACATGAAAATGCTGATTTTGCCGCTAAATTCATCTTCAGTAACGAGGCCCATTTCCATCTTGATGGCGTCGTCAATAGGCAGAATTGTCGCATTTGGGGTGAGGAAAATCCTCGAGTGATTCACGAGAAGCAAATGCATTCTCAACGTGTCACTGTGTGGTGTGGTTTTTGGGCTGGAGGAATCATTGGGCCTTTTTTTTATGAAAATGAGGCAGGTCAAGCGCAAACAGTCAATGGTGTTCGGTATCGTGAAATGATAACCAGTTTTTTCTTGCCTAGTATTGAAGAAATAAATGTGGAGGGCATGTGGTTCCAACAAGACGGCGCCACATGTCATACAGCCAGAGAAACAATTCAATTGCTGCATCAGTCATTTCCCGGTCGTGTTATTTCGCGTTTTGGAAATCAGAATTGGCTGCCTAGATCGTGCGATTTAACACCATTAGATTTTTTTCTTTGGGGTTTTTTGAAGTCGATGGTTTACCCGAATAAGCCGACGACGACTCGAGCGTTAAAAGAGGAAATTGGACGCTGCATTAATGAAATACCGCACCATTTATGCAAAAAAAAAAAAAAAAAAAAACAAATTGGCCATTTCAGCCCTTGAAAGGACTTTGACCGAGCTTCTTATGATCAATTGTGTTGTGTGTGTTATTAAATGTTTGCACACAATTGACCGAGAACTGGACCTAAATGTTTTATGCCGACTCCGAACGGCTCATGTTCTCAAGAAGCTTTACATAGCATTATTTACTCTCTGAGGTTTGCCATTGTCTGCAGAGAGGTGGTGACCGATAAGAAAAATTTTTTATTGAAAAAACTTTTCGCCGCGGCTGGGGAGCAAAACGGTCCCCAAAACGGGCTGGGGAGCATTTATGCAAAACGGTCATTGAAAATTTCATTAAAAGATCGCGTGCATGCCAGCAAAGCCGCGGCGGCCATCTGCACGATATATTGTTCCATACATAACCTCATTCTGTCTACTTTACGATATAATAAATTTTCACGATTTTTTTTTTTAAATATCTGTGTTTTATATAAAATTTAAAAATTGCGTTCTTGTTGGGACTCCCTTTATTATGAGGGTTTCTGGCTAAAATGCTCGCCGTTGTAAATTCCACAGAAAATCAAGATTCAGATTCATCAGAAAGAGACATATTAATTATATCACTGTGCCATTGATTTTGATGATATCACTGGTTTTCTTAAACATCATTTGTGAAATATTAATGAAATACATATTTTTACTATAAATTGTCTTGGTTATTGAATACTTAAAAAATTACTAAAAAACAAAAATAAAAAATAATTCAGTTTTTGACTGATCATATCTTATTGATAAACTTTTTTTTTTGGCTGTGATATTTTTTTGGGAATTTGGATAAAAAACAATTTAAGGGCCGTATAAATTTTGTTTGCCAGAGAAATGAAATTAGAAATGAAAAGACGTTTGGTTTAGTTTTTTATATATTTTTGTTTTATATTTAATGATATAATAATTTATTTATTTATTTATTTTAGTAAAATTTTCAAATATAATATATATATACTATTTTTGTGTGTTCTGATTTTAGTGTTGTATTTGTTAGTATTAAATAGACTGATATAATCGCCATATTGTTTTTTGTGTGTTGCTAATGTTGTAGTTGTTCACTTTGTATTAATGTGGTACGAGTAGCTGTGACTGTAATTTGATGTTGTTTATTCGAATGCTTGCTTATTGGTTGTTGTTTGTTGGTTGTTGTTTGTTTGTCATAAGCTGTTGTTGTTCTTCTTCTTGTTGCTGTTGATATTAAGAATTTGTATAATATACACATAAATATAAATAAGCCACATTAGTATACAATACATTATGTTACGCTATGAAAAATGTTTAAAGTTGTGTCCTCACTATATAAGAATTTGACTTGACAGCGTTATCATGAAAATCATGTTTGTGGAGAATTTTAAAATGACTGTTCAAGTTTTTTCAACTATGCTGTATATGCATTTATAGTAAAATTTATAGTTTTCATTTTTTCTACACTATTTTTCAAAACTGTTCTAGATAATAATTTTTTAATTTTTTTTTATGATTTGTAAAAATTTTATTATAATAGCACAGCATTAAAACGAAAAATTCGAGTGAAGCTTTTAATGTAGAAATAATTAATTTTTTTGCCTTTGCAGTTGGCAACCCAAGGTTGTGTTTGAAATGTTTTTAGGCTAAAAAAAAATTTGGATCTTATTTTAAGGTAGAAATTCAGAGCTCTAAAAAAGACATATTTTTTATTTTATGTTTTCATGTTTTATTTTTAACTTTAAACTTATATTAATTGTATAATAAATGTTTTGTTTTATGTGTTAAATATATTTATATTTTTATATATATATATATATATATTAATTAAAAAAAGCATAGGTATTGAAAAGTTTTTCTAAATGAATTAAATATTCTTATATAAGTATTAGTTAGTTAAAATAAAGCAATACATGCGTTCGTTTTTGCTTGTAATTAATTAAGTTTATTAATGGTCTAGTATTGGTACGTTCGTATTGCTGTGCAATTTTTTTTTATATTTTTTTTTTTTTTATTTCTTTACATAAATGTATGCTTGTTCTAAAACAATACTATTTTGAAATTCTTCCCCAAATCTCAAAATCCGAATTGTTTTCAATTTTGATAATAAAGAGTTTACTTGTTTTTTTTTTTGTGTTATATATTAAGTTAAGGTTTAAAGTGTTTGCATAAAAATTCGTTGCTTTAAAAAGTTGCTCGAGAAACTTAATGGTATTCATTTGTATTTATTATACGATTTACTGTATAATTTTTAGTCACACAAAATTAGACTTCTTTCTATATGTTAAATTTTTTGTATTCGTGATTTTTTAAAATTTTTGACAGTGTTGCTACATGAAATTGAAAGAAAAAGTTTTTCTATAGATTGCCGTATAGCTTTAACTAGTTCTTTAACTGTTCATTTTTGTTTGCTTTTTTATTTTTATTTAAGTTTAACTTAAGTTTTTCACAAGTGCATTTAATTAATATTTATGTAGTTCTAGTATTAAATTTGTTAGCTTAGAGTTATTTTTATTTATCAAAAATGATTTTTATTTCATCATTTCCTTCTCTTTTATGTACGAGTACGTTAAATTTTCTCACAGTTAAGCTTTATTGATTGAGCACAAAAAGCAAATGAAATTATTAAAAATTTCAAAATAAATAAAAATTACTATTTGTTTTTTGTTTGTTATTTTTTTGACTATTTTTTGCTGTTGATTGTTTATTTTAAAGGACTATTGTTTATTTTTTTATTTTCATTTTGCATAATGTGTGTATAGATGGCGCTGATTGATAAAAAGAGTATGTTTTTTGTTTTTTGACTATTTCAACTAAACATGAGATTCTGTCAAAATATTCAACAACTTTGAAATATGTAGCAAAAAATCTTCCCCTACTTTTTACAAACAATATTTCAAATCTGTTGAAAACCTGCTGATCTCATCAATTGATTGCTCTAGATTTGTGCTTCTGTTTCATTTCGCAGAGAATCTTTAAAGTTAGAAGAAAAATATAAAAATGCTTTATGTGTGATTGTGCTTAAGTTATTTTTTTTTTTAATTTATAATTTTTTTTTAAATTATTTTCATGCTTTTCATACATACTCAAAAAATACATTTAAACTTATGCCGCATAACTTTTAGTTGTATGTTAATTACTGTTATTTCTGTTGATTGTTTGTTGTTATAATGATAGTTTCCAAGCTTCTCTGTCTTATGGTAAATGCATAAAAATATTCAAAAGTGTTTTGAAATAAGTGGACGTTGTTGTTTTTAAATTAAATTGTTTTTATTGTTTCTGTTTTAAGTTATTTTTTTTAAGATTTCTTGTTATTTTTATGTAAAGATTTGTTATACAACTCTTTTCATTATTTTTTGTTAAACTTTTAGATTTATTTTTTTTAAAAAAAAAATTTGTTTGTACAGTGTTGGGTTGTTTTGTGAGCTTATGGCTAATGTAACTTGGTTTTTGAGTTTTGAATATTTATGCATTTTGTTTTTAATTTCCGAGTGATTGAAAGGCAAAGTGATGCCACCTTTACTTTTTAATTCTATAGCATACAGTGATGTCTATAAAAGTTAATAATAGAATTAGATGCAGTTAAATATATATTTCTGCCGCCTCATCTGGCCACATTTCATATGAAGTTTGAAAAATTTGATAATATTTCTTAAATTCTATGTTCTTTGTTTGTAACAAATGTCCAAATTTATTTCGAAATATAAGCGTGCTGCTATGGAATTATTGCTAAACTGTTACTAATCCAGACTGTGATCGCATGAAGACAAAATTATTCATTTAAGACTGCAAATCAAAATTTTGGACTGTAAAAAAATATATTTATATTTATATTTGAGGAGTTTACATTCAAATTCAGATAAGTCACAGGAAAGAAAAATTTTTGTTAGAAATGCCATTGTAAAGCTAATGTTACAACACATCGATCCATAAAATGCCATTTGATAAAAACGATAAAAATTCTAGAGAAAAATTCATTAAAAAAATCTCCTTTTCAATCAAAAGCAGACATGTTTTTGAATGTAAATTTTCAATCAAAACTAGATAAGTCCAAACAAGTGTTCATTTTTGTAGTTTTAATTCAAATTTTAAAAACGTTTGGATATGCGTTCTGTAAAAAATAAAAATTATATTCAAAAAAACATTGTTTTTACTAAAAAAGACCTTCAATGGATTAAAAATTGCTTCGGCAGTTTTCCTTCGATTTGAAAAAAAAGTATGCAGAAATCATTTTAATGAGTTCGTCTAACTTTTGAGACCCCAAACGGCAGAATCTAAATTTTGATTAATTTCTAACTTTCAAAACCAGACAAGTCCAAATTTGAAATTGAAAATACGAATATTTTTTGCACTATGAGAGTATGGTTTTTTCGCATAATATATATATTATTATATATTTTGCATAATTGGTTTGTTTATAAAAAATGTCTGTCAAAATTAAGAGTTTTATTTTCGATTTCCCAACAATTCGATCTGTGTGACTTATCTGGTTTTGAATGTAAACTCCTCATTTATATTTTTATTTATCAAATTTGTGACTTACTCAATATTCCTTTTTTCCAAAAACACCAAAACTATAAACATATTTTTAAAAATTTATAAAGTTGGTACTTCATAATGTCACTAACTCTGATATTTAATATAATAATCATTCAAAATATAAGCTCAATTTTAAGAAAAAAGTATTCATATTTAAAATTTATTTATATTTTTTCAGTACTATCAATTTTTATGTATTTATTTGAAATATTGATATATTTATGGTTTTTTCAAATAAATATCTTTTAATGTTTTGTGTTGCAAGATTTCGGTAGAGATCATTTACGTTTTTTCCAAGCTTTTCAAAATGTTTTTTGAAAAAAATTTATAAAAATTTATAAAAATTTATAAAACTTTATAAAAATTTATAAAAATTTATAAAAATTTATAAAAATTTATAAAAATTTATAAAAATTTATAAAAATTTATAAAAATTTATAAAAATTTATAAAAATTTATAAAAATTTATAAAGATTTATAAAAATTTATTAAAATTATATAAAAATAAATAGAATCAAAATTTTTTTTTCCGAGTGTTTTATTTTATTTTGTGCAATAACAATAAGACGTGAAAAAGACACATAAAATAGGAGGACACACAAAATACAAGGAATACTTTCAGTTGCACTCAAGTTATATGTAAAAGAGATTTTATTTCCATACAAAAAAGATATTATTAAAAAGTGCACCTCTTTTTTTAAAAACATACTCGAGTCAGCAGCAAAAACAAAATTTTATTTTACACACTTAAAAACAGCCAAAATGATATTGTTTCCTTAACTTATACATTTTATGTCCGATCTTAGAAAATTATGTACTTTTAAAAAGCTTAGAACTAAATTTTCTTCTCAGGTATTTGGACTTTCGATGCCATATTCGACTGGTAAGCCCTGTTATCTCAATTTAACTTAAATCTGAAATCGAATTTTTCAAAACTTAAAAAACTTTAAGAGGAAAATTAAACTAATTAAGCCTCTTTTAAACATACAATTTTTTCCTTTGATCAGACATTAAATTCAAGTCATGGAAAAACTACCCCTTTGACAGTTTTTCTGGGGGTCAAAAATTTTGTTTAGGTTTTGAAATGATCTCGAGGTGATCTTTCAAATAGGATCTACATTTTTCAATAATATATTTTTTGTATAGAAAACGACCCAATGTACATATCACTTCAGTACATATCAATGTATAAATCACTACTGCAAATATTCCTTGTCTATTTCCAAGTCCATTTCAAATGTGACTTTTTATAAATATTTTGGCATGTGTCATATGATTTATTAATATTCGAACTCATTAAAACTCTTTTTTAACTGTTCTTCTTCCATATTTTGCCATAAAAAATAAATCAAATTGCAGTCAAAATTGCATTTAAGTAAACGTTTAAGAATAAATTCAAGTCAAATTTATAGCTTCTTCAGATACTTTTAAAATATATTTAAATATTGGAATATATGAAAGAAAAGAAATAAAATACTTGATCGACTGTCTGGAAAATAACATTGCTTTCATAAAAATGCTTTCAATATCATATTCCCTTTTGTGTCGAAAATTACCGTTACACGGTAAATTTCGGCAACACTGGCAACACTGCTAGTAAGTCACAGAGAACTCTGATAAATTTCGTGTTGATATAATATATAAGGCTGTTGGAAAATTAACATATATTCATTATTTTGTCAGTAAATCGCTCAAGAACGTGTAAAATTCAATCTTCTCACATAACTCTTATGCTATTGTATTTTATCATGATAAATATGTCAGAAAACGAACGATCGCGAAAACAATGCCTTCATGTGAGACTCACGAGAGACTTAATGCAATGATTGCTTGCTCCCGCGCTCTACCTGCGAACACTGTTGGTATTTTTGATACAATTGTACTTTTTTTAGTACATTGACGTTGGAATCAAAAGTACGTCGGTACACCAGATGTATTTTCAGTTCTATGTGTTGGTGGAAAGTCAACATTTTATTTTTCATATTATTTAAAATGGTTTAAAAAGTTCACAAAGTTTTGTATTGAAGGCAAGTTTAACAGCAGAACAAGTTGAATCATAATTTTGAGGTCTTCTATCTTTAACGGTACAGGAGTAGCAGGCTTGACTTGCTTGCTCCTAGATGTTCCTAGCTTGTCACAAAACCTTTGGCGAATTAACTCTGCATAGAGCTTAGTACTCTATCAAACGTATAAGCTTTACAAATTTAATGGTTTGCGCAAACCACTAAGACTTTTGATGAGTCGGGCAAGTTCCCGACTGAGTCAATATTTGCCATCGTGTTACAATCGATTTAGATCAAAATCTGGTAGTAAGTGTATTTCGGGTATGGCAAGATTAAGACATAGTGCAACACTTACCTAGACGTGTGGTATATGTTTAGTATTTATAGATCTGGTTGATAAAAAACATAAACACTGAAACTGATTTTATTTCCGTTTATTTTTACAGTGAAATAATATAATCCTTGCAAAGCTGATCCATCCAGAGTACATACAATTTAAAAAATAATAATGGTTAAAAATGTTTTTGTTTTTGGAAATTTGTAATATTCACACAATTTTCGTTTTATAATGTTATTTTACGCAAAACTTTAACATTTCTTAGAGGTCAAAATATAAATTTGTTTTACAAAATCTGTCACATAAAACGTATCAGTCAAATGCGTCTTGAAAAATGTCGTATTCGGAAAAAGTATGATATTTATGCACCAGTGTAGTAAGTATCGAACAAAATTTAAATTTCGTCGGACACCGACGCTCTTAAAAACTATTTCTGCATCATCTTTTTTTGAATTGGAGAATTCGCCATGGAACGGTTTTGGTTCTACTGAACCCATTTTTTGGCCAAAAAATCAAGTTTTTTGCATATAACTTTTGTTTTTCATCAGAATGCATTCAGATATGAAAAAAAGTAAAGATTTTGATATAACAAATATATTGGCCAAAAAAAATTTTTAATTTTTGGTCTTTTGGTACAAAATATTTTCAGACTCCAAAAAGTCGTTATTTCTTCATTTCGAAAAGATGTTTTTTTTCAACACCTATAAAATATGTATTTTTCATCGTATTCACATGCATTCAAACTTATTGGAAAAATACTGAGCCATGAAAACTACATATTTTAAAGGTGTTTAAAAAACATCTTTTGGAATATGACGAAATATCGTTTTGTTTTTGGTCTCAAAATAGTTTTGAAAAGACCAACAATTTAAAAATTTTTTGCAGCAAATTTTTGTGTATCATAAAAATCTTTACTTTTTTGCTTATTTTCGGTATGCATTCTGAAGAAAAAAAAGTTATAAGCAAAAAACTTGATTTTTTTGGCCAAAAAAGGGATTCAAGATTTCGCCAATCTAAACAAAATGATGCAGAAATAGTTTTTAAGAGTCCCTCTTACTTTTGAGTTGGTGTCCGGATCACTTTTTTTTTCTCCATACAAAATCGATACGGCTTCAGTGTAGTTTATTTGCCAAATATTTGTATAACTTTTTCAGATTAATTTCAACATTAAGACCCTTTTTTCAACTCAGAAGTTTCCTTTCTACCGCGTGTAAAAAGTTTCCGCATGACATACAGCCTAGATTAAAAAACTGCTATTTAGCACTAAATAGCATGTTTTTGAACAAAAGAAATCATGAGTTTTTTGTTCAAATATCGAATGTGTTAAGTTTTCTTAGAGAACATTTTTTTTAAAAATTATAAATAATATTAATAATTCAACAATACAGCAGAAAATCATGTTTTCTCTTGAATTTTTTTTGATGAAACACGTTTCGAATAAAACTTTTTCGTGTTTAAAACCATGACAGTCTCAAAACTGCCAAACCTACAGAATTTTAATATATAGAACGGAAGTATCATGCTCCGCACCTTAAACTGCTCAAACTGTGCATTCTGGCTATTACAGTGCTTTTATTATACGAAGAAATTTTAAGCCTGAAAGTATGCATACAAAAAATATTTTCTTTTTAAAGTCAACTGCGCAATTTATATCTTTCAGACTGTAATAAGACTATTATCGGTGTTTTCAAACTTAACGGAAAAAAAATGTTCAGCCTGAAAGTATGCACATATAATTGAATTGATACTTCATCTGATAACTAGAAAGTATATAGAAAGTATATAGAAAGTATCACAGAAATATATTTTTTTGAACATATGATTGATGAACAAGAGTAACCATCATTATGTCTTGTATGCGGTAAATGTGCATGTGACAAATAAAATGGGAATTAGCTCCAAAATAATTTCTTAGATAGTCGAAATGAATTAAATTAAAAGAAAAAATTCTGAAAAATTATTCTCATTGGCGAAACACCACTGTATGCTGTATGTTTGTTTATTTTCAACTAAATTTTCTCTGTGTTGAATTAATGATATGTAGGTGCTGTTGTAGAGCAAACTTAGCTTGAAATTAAAGGAAAAACTTTTCAATTTCGAAAACTAAGACTTTTTAAAAATTTTTTTTAGTGGAAAAATAAAAACTGTTTTCAAATCTTTTTATTTTTAAGAATAACTTTTGATGTTTTGTAACAGAAAATTTTCATAATTTTTAATAATTTTTTTTTTACCTTAATTTTCAATGCTCAAAATTCCCTAGTTTTCATTTCTTCTTTTTTTTTTTTTTTAAATATATAAAGCTTAGCATAACTTAATTTTTTTTGTGAAAAAGGTATGAAGACGTGCAGCTAGTGCTACAGTCATCAAACAGTTAACTTTAGGTAAATAAATATATAACGTTTGAAACGCATATTTTTGTGTGGAAAAATATGGTCCCGAGATTAGCTAGATGGAAAATTTTGAATATTATGTCTACTTTAAGGTTTTAATTTTTGATTTTCTAATGTTGCAAAATACGATTTAGTTGAAAAACTTAAGAAAAATAGTGATGTTATGTTGAGAACGTACTACTTTTATGATATCTTATATTATTGCATTTTTTTTTCTTTTTATTTTTTTTTCTTTTGGCATGCTATGCTATGCTTTTTGCTATGCTATGCTAATGCTAACGTAAGTAGTAATAAAATTCGCTAAAAATTTAATGCTCAAAAAATTTACTTAAAGACTAAGCTTGTTTTTGTTTTTGTTCGTTTTATTTAATTTAGGCTTAAATGTTATGTATGAGATTTTAATAGTAATAAAATTTCGCAGTTATTTATTTATTAGAATATTATATAAATAAATATTCTAAAGAAGCTATTTTCTTCGACAAGTTTGCATTAAAACTCGCGTTTTTGCAATATGTTTTGAATTTTTTTTTTGTTTTTAAAATTAATTTGTAAATTTATTATTTTTTTTTGCTTTTTTTTAAATTAAGTTGTTAATTTATAATTATTTATATATATATGTGTGTGTTTTCCAAATGAAAAAGTGTTTGTTTTGATTATATAAAGTTATGTTTCTGGTGTGTTTGTTTGTTTTTAAACAACAAAAGCTCTTTTTTTTTAGGAAACATGAATTTGTTATGCAAGGTTTTTTCTGTTTTTTTTTTTTTTGAAATAATTTATATATTTTTGTTAAATTAGTATTTTTATTACAATACATATGTAATGTTTGTGTGTGTATGTTTGTGTTAGCAACAGGGTTCACAACGCGCACTCGTAAAAAAGTAGTAGCTAAAGTTTAAGAAGGCAGTTTTTTTCGTTTTTTTTTTTTTATAAAAAATAACTCTTTTCCGAGCGTGTTCTTTTAAAATGAGCGCGACTTTTGGGTATTGTTAAGCTTAACTACCTAAATCAGCAGCAAATTTATATAGTACTGCTTCTACTACGTTCTGAGTTTAGTGCAGTGCACCCTGTTTCGAATGTGTTTAAATAAGCAAAATACTTAAAAAATGTTTTTCTTGCCTTAAGTTCTAAAAATAAATTGTTTTCGCATTATCGTAGCATTTAACTTTTTTTATTTGTTTGATTTTCATTTTTTTTTTTTTTTTAATTTTAAAGTGCAGTTAGTAGGAATAAAAATATATATTTATATATGTATGTATGAATGCATTCTTTGTTTTTGTTTTTTTTTTTGTTTTTATTTTTTTGTAATCTAAGCTTAAAGCATTTGTGTTTTTAGTTATAAATAATCCTTGTTGTTTTTTTGTCTTGTTTTAATTAAACTTTTATAAGCTTATTTTTTATTTCTTCTCCGGTACTATTATTTCAACCGTGACGTTCTCATCAGCTGGATTCGCTGTTATGTTGGTCATAAGTGGTTCATGTTGCTGCTGTTGGGGATGATGATGATGATGATGCTGGTGTGCTTCATGTTGTTGCTGATTGAGATGTTGCTGATGATGCGCTGAGCCTTTGCGCTCATGATGGCTATTCACGGCATTGCCAGGCGCCACTGAGTTGCTACGATTTGAACGCAAAGAAGTAGCCGAGGCATTGCTGCCACTGTGCGAATTTGAACCTGTATTAAAAATAATGAAATGTTGTTTGGCATTAGTACGTGTCATTTGTAAATTATTTTATCAGACGCTACGGAACATATTTACAACACATTTATTTGCTTTCTAGGTTTATTGTCCTAATTTTAATACTAGCAGCAGTAAAATACTTTTAATGCTATGTCAAAAATTCTGCTTAATTACTTCTGAGATGTCATATGTTTTTTTAACCATTAAAAATAGTCATGTATGTTTTTTTTAATTTTGATCTTTTACATTTAAATTTATTTTGTCAATTGAAAAAAATATAAACTAAGCCATCATCAAAATTAAATTCTGTTGAATTTTCATCTGTTTTCACTCTAGTTTAACTCTACTCAACAAGCACACGTAGCACAAAATATACAGTTACACACACATATGTTAAGCTAACTTCATCACAAAACAAAAAAACTTAAATATACTTACATCTTAAAAGTTTTACATACTAGTATTAATACATGTATACTAAGTAGTGCATTTCTTAAAAACAAAAACAACATATAAACGGGCAAATCAATACAAACATATTTATTTAAATAAAAAAATTAAAATTAAACAGATCACAGAAATAAAATAAAATAATAAAATCGCAAAAACATATGAATGAAATTTTTTCTAAATAGAGTATTTCTTGAGATTTTTTAATTAGTAGCAGTTTTTCTACAAATTAAAGTTAGTAGCTATTTTCAATGTTTGATTGTAGTGGTTTTCAAATAACGGTTTCAGCTGTGTTAGTAGTAAAAGAGCGCAGCTAAAAGAAGAACTATTTACTTCTATGAACTGAAAGTAATATAAATAGTCTATAAATAAAACTCTTTAACTTTTGATCTAATCAGCTTTTACTTTGAATTAGATTTTTACCAATCCTAAGTATACCTTTAGTTCCAAGTAGGCAAGATAGATGAAGAAAAATTTATTCCTGCAGTTGAAATTTTAAAATAATACTTCCAAATGCGAATAAAAATATTGTTTTCTGCTCAAAGATTTCAAAAAAGAAAAGGACTGATTGGATTAAAGTTGGTTGTTGTTGTATTTAAATATGACAACGTATTTTATGCTCCTTTTGCTTCTCCTTGTCATTGTCCTAATCCCTTTGTTCTAAATTTATGTCTCCACGTTTTGTCAGAGTTCCTTATCACTATAACTAAGCCATGTAATGCTTAACCTTATCTTTGTGCAAAATCTTGATCCAATATTTGCCCAACCTTTTCCTTGCCCGTGTATTAATTCTTGTTCTATCTTGATCGTATTCTTCTTCTTCTCATGGTTCATAATCCTATTGTTAATCCTTGTTTAAATCGTTGGCACATTCTTTGTTCAAATACTTGTCGCAAACCTTGTCCAAAATCTTGTCTTAAACTATTACCTACATTTTTAGCGAATCCATTGCCTTGAAATTTATGTCTTAAGCCATGTGCTTAACCCTATTCCTAATAATCCTTATCTTTATCCTAGTCTAAGTCCACGTCGTAGTTATTGTTTAAATTCTTCTCTTAAACTTCTCAAAAAACTTTCCTGTTCTTTTCCAAATGCTTATTTTAATCCATTTTGTGTATTTTGTCTCAAACCTTGTACAAATGCTTGCCCTTATCCTTGTGGAAACCCTTGTTACAATAGTTTAATTTTTTTCTAAACGCTTACTTTAATACTGTTTGTATATTTTGTCCCAGACCTTGTAAAAATCATGCTCTTATCCTTTTCAAAACCCTTGTTTGAATCGTTTTTTTTAATCCTTATCCAAATACAAAGCCTTGCTGAAATTCTTGTTCTATTCTTGTTCAAATACTGGTACTCCTTAATCCTTGTCAAATTTTTTATTCTAATCCTTGATTGAATCCATATCCTCTTCCATATGCAAATCCTTGTCCTAGTTGGTTTTCTAATTAATATCTTAATTTTTGTCCTATGCCTTACCTAACCCTTATTTGAAACTCCTTGTTCTAGTTCTTATTCTAGTCCGTATCCGAAAGCCAATTGTTGTTATTTTCCTTATTTTCTTCCTTGAAATCCTTTACTTTACGTTCTTGTTAAATTCCTTGCTTTAGCTTTTATTCAAATCCTTGTTTCAATACTTTTTCCGATTCTTGTTCAAATCTTATTCTAATTCTTGCACCTATCCAATTCTTTGTTGAAACTTTTGTCCTAATTCTTGTTCAAATACATGTAGCAATCCTTATCTAATTTCTTGTCCTAATTCTTGATTAGCTATCTTGAAGTCATCTCCTGATGCTTGTTCAAATTCTTGTTCTAGTTTTTTATCGATTTCTCATCCTAATTGTTGTCCTGATACTGTCTAAATCTTTTTTATAGTTCATATTAAAATCCGTGTCTTAGCCCTTGATCAAATTTTTGTCCTCAACCTTATTGTATACTATGGTCGCCAGTCTAAATGTCCTTCTTCAGAGCTTAAGATTAGTCTTCGTCTGAAACCTTGTTCCAAACCTTTTCCTAGTCCTAGTTCAATTCGTTATTTTCATAATTGCTAATTTTTTTGTCCAAATTCTTTTTTAGTTCGTTGTCCATATCTTTTTTCTCATTATTCTTCAGTTTCAAGTGTTTGTTGTTGAACTTTCTGTTAGAAGCCTTGTTCAAATTATTTTCCTTAACCTTGGCAATATTTTTGTTCTTATCAATGTTTAATATATTATTTTAGTATTTATTCTTGGAATTTTTGCGCTTGTCAATTAATTTACAATTATCAATCACCAGAATAAGGCTGTTAAACAGAAATTTCAGTGCACCGTGGCGTATGAGTAACATCAATTGAAATTAATTTTACTATTTATTTTATAATAGTTATAGCAGGAAGCTAATACGATACATTTTTTCTTGAAAAATTATAAAACGGGCTTAGCTTGACAAGAAGCGGAAGTTAAAATTTTTTTAAATATATTTTTTGTAACCAATTTTATAATTTTCGGATCATAACAAAGAATGGAAGTCGATGGAATACGATTCACTTTTATACCTAAACGCTAGAGGTAGAAAACGATACTATACCTAGTCGTGCCATCAGTTCTGTTACAAGACTTTCAAAGCAGTATGGAGTTGAAATTAAAAATTAGAAAGTCCCGTTATAATTTTGGTTGTTACAATATTTCATTGCTAGTTAAATTTATGTGAGTTTGGTTTAAAGTTTTACCGCGTTATGTGGAGTGAGGCGAAAAAGAAAATCGTATCGCTGTAATTGTGCTAGACAAGTGTGGTAATAGTACGACCCAGCAAACATTACGACTCTTAAAAGACTCTTTCAAGACTCATATCAACGAGGTTTTATCGTCATAATGCGCTCAAAAAAGACTATTTTATGAGTACATTTTCGTATGCTGTGAGCCCCAAAATATGATTCATAATAATGACTGTTTTATTAGTCTTTTAGGACTCAAAGTAATAATGGTTTTAAGACTCATATTTAATTTTCTTTTAAGACTCAAATTAAGCACTGTTTTAAGACTCATATTTAGAGCTCTTTAAATACTCATATTTAATATTCTTTTAAGACTCATATCAGAAGTTTTTTTGCAACGAACATTTGTTGTAGTTCAATTTTAATGCATGTATATTGCCACAAACTTTTCAATTCTCGCAAAAGTGACGCCAGGACATCATGTGTCCATAATAGACAGTTACTAAGTTTTATAGAACTAAAAAAAAAAATATGCTCGATAAAGTTATTATTTATTTATTAGATATGGTGCTTTTGCACTCATCCGAATCTATTCCCTCATAAAACACTTGTTTCAAAAACTCTTTTATGAGTCTTCTTTACATGACCGACATATTTAGAACTCTTTAATGAGTGTCCTTTATGACTACTCATAAATCAGATACAATAAGACTCTTGTATCAATCAGATACAATAATTCGCCGAAATTTCTTAAAGAAGCAGAAAATAATTGCTAGAGAGTTGATGGTCGTGATGACCTCCATATGAAAGCTTTTCGAAAGAGCACTAGTCATCTTTTAATTCCACGGTTAAAACAAATAAGGTTGGAAAGATGCAAGAAGCTGTTACAGTGGCATGCAAGCAATGGCCATCGAAATATCCTTTTTACTGATGAAACAATTTTACGCTGGTTCAAGTTTTTAATAAAAATGGCAACGTCTACGCTAGAAGATCTCAGTAAGCAAAACATACAGTACTTAGGGTACAGAGAGGTCATCATCCTGCATACACGTACATACGTCATGTTTTGGTGAGGAGTATGGTGCAAAGGCGTTACATCTCTGCATTTTTGTGAAAAACTGGAGCGAAAGTGTACCAACAAGATGTCTTGGAAGGCGTTGTTAAAAATTTACCAACTGAACTCTTGAATGCAGAACACTGGATCTTTCAACAACACTCTGCAACAGCTCATAAAGCAAAAACCACGGAAAAGTGGTTGCTCCAGAATAATTCAGCTTTTATTTCAGCTGAATATTGGCCTTCAGGAAGCCCAGACTTAAATCCTCTTGATTACAAATTATGGTCAGAGCTAAATGGTACGGTTTGAAAAGTTCGCCACCGAAATTTTGAAAGTCTCAAGCAAGCGCTAGTTGCAACAGCGTCATCAATACCAATAAAAACCATACGTGCCACTATAGCCCAATAGTAAGACCTTTATTTTTTGTATTCTTAGAAAGATTATATATTATATTTAAATTAAATCATATTAAGTTTGTAACAGAACTAATGACATGGCTAGGGAGATACATCGATAGTTTGTTTTTCCAGGCAATTATAATTTAGCAATTATTTACAATAAAAAAAAAAATTTCGTGTGATGTTGGCTGAAACTTGTAGTTAAAATGTATGATCTTTCTTCTTAATTGGTTATATGAGTATTGGTGCAGAATATAATGCTGATGTGTGAGGAAAACCTCCAGACATTATCCTTGTCTTTTTGCCGTTGATCCTTAGACCAACCGACTTCTTATTCAGCTTGAATTCTACATCAAATGATGTATTCTTTCAAACGGTGGTAGTCGGTACTTCATCTATCGCTAGTAAAAACAATATTGGTAACAGAACATCCCCTGGTGACCGTGGTGACCGTGGCGTGCAGGTTAAGTGTGTGGCTTAGCACGCTCGGAGCCCGAGTTCGATCCCCAGTCGCGGCGAAAAGTTTTTCAATAAAAAATTTTTCTGATCGGTCATCACCTCTCTGCAGCCAATGGCAAAACCTCAGAGAGTAAGATTGCCATGTAAAGCTTCTTGAGAACATGAGCCGTTCGGAGTCGGCATAAAACATGTAGGTCCAGTTCTCGGTTAATTGTGTGCAAACATTTAATAACACACACAACATAATTGATCAAAAGAAGCTCGGTCAAAGTCCTTTCAAGGGCTGAAATGGCCAATTTGTTTTTTTTTTTTTTTTTTAACAGAACATCCCCTATCTCTCCTCTTTTTCCTTGTAGTTCCAAATATTTTCATCTCATAAATTTATTCATTGATCTAGTAGTCATATCACAAACAATAAAACGGTCTCATAGCTTCTTATTTTATCCTAACTCAAATCCTAATTCTTTCCGATCAAATATCTATAATGCTTAGAATGGGACCTCGGAGAGTCATTAAACTAATTATGTATTCAAGTAAAAAACACTTTAATACTTTTCAAGAAATTCTAAGAGTAGATCTATAAGCGGTACTCAGAGCTATAGGCAGGACAAAGGACAGTGTGAAATTGCTATAATTCTAAAGAAGGAACAATTTTTTTACATAGAAGATTATGTTCGTCTATGTGTGTGTGTGTGTGTACAAGTAATCGTGAAAATATAAAGAGCTGACATAATAATAAAGTGTAGACGCAGACATGTTGTGAGTGTGTAAGTTTCGGTGATCTGGTGTTAACATGTATTTCTCTTAAGTTTACTAAACATCTAAATAGCACAACAATCAGCTGTAGCGTCTAAATGTAGTATACTACAATATTTCTCAGAGCAAAAAAAAAAAAAAATAGAAACTACTAAGTATCAAACTAACTACAACACACTTTTTCGCTTTAAGACTACTACTAAGGCATAACAATAGCACGTTGAATATACCTCAACCGGAAATGGCTGTTGTTCATGTTAGTATGAATGTGTTTTATACACACATACACACACATGCACAGCAAGTGGCACACATGTCGCTTCATGTGGCATGACATGAGTTATGTTGTTTGTGGGTGTGTCTGTGTACGTTAATACGCTTGAACGTGTACGAGTAATTGACGCTGGCGACTACGACGGCATTTTAACTAACAACGAGTATATTTATAAACGCATGTACTTCGTTTATATGTATGTAAAATGTTGAGTTAAAACTTGTTCGCTTTAGTGGCAACTCCGAGTGGCGCTGCTAAGGACATGCCACAGGCAGTATCAGCGCCTGGTGATGTTACGTAGGTGGTCGTCGTATTGTTGGCAGCACTTGTTGATGGCAACGCACTATGTGCGTGCGTATGCGTATGCGTATGAGTGTGTGCGGTGCTGTGCTGTGTGTTGGGGTGCTCAAGCAAGCGCGAGCAATTGGAGACATCGCTAACACGTGATTCGCTTGAGCGCGTATTACTCTTGGAACGCGTCATACGCCCTAATAATGGTAAGATTTGAATGACTTAAGTTATAAAAAATTCTTGAAATGCTTGAAATAATACATACAAAAGAAATGAAAATTATAATGTCAAAAGAGCAGAGTAAAAACAATAGCCAGAAAGAGAGAAAGAAATACTGTTAAGTAGCTTAAAAAAATAAAGAGAAAAACCCAAACAAAAATAACCACAACAGAAACAGCTTGAATGGGGTTTTCCTAACCTAATAATTGCTGCATTTTAATTTGCTGCTGCCCATAATTTAAGCCCAGCCAAAATTAAACAATAGGCAGAGCATTGTTTGCTAATCGCTTTGCTTGATTGTTTAAACTTCGTGTCATTGTGACACAAGCCTTAACTTTTTTTGTTTTGTGGCGACATTTTGTAATTGTTTGATTTTGTTTTTGTTTTAGCTGCACGCGACACGTGCCAAGTTTGTTTAAGCCATATTTTTTATTCCGTTATCATATAATTTTTTTATGACCGAGAGGTTTTAATTATAACTGTCAACAAATTCACGCACATTGTTTGTGTTTGATTGATTTTATTTTGATTCTCGTTCGGAGAATTTTTAAGCATTAATAATTAAATCAAGTTTTGCAGTAAATGTGCATTTGAAGATTGACATTAAATAAAAGTTTAATTTTGTAACACATTTTTTCATACACTAGTTCGCAAGTTTTATAATAAGTTTTTCAATTAAAATTAATTTATTTAAATTGCGGAGGTAAGTATTAATTAAAATTATTAAAATATTATGCGTCTTACCGAATTTGAACTAAAATTTCTTAATATTTTTCGTGTATTCGCACGATACAAAACTTATAGCTTGTGGTCATCTGTCAAAAATATGTAAAGTCTCGCAAGATTCTCGAAAGTTTTAGTTAAATTTACCAGTTATGCAGGTTTTATACCCAAATCACAAAAGCGCGTTAGGTTGGTCGCGCTTTGAATTCTCATAGCTTGAACACATTGCGCACGACGAGCGAAGAGCGCCAAACGTCACTTTAAATTTACATGTATTTCTTTTGGGACGAAATTTTGGTGACTTTGCGACGACATTATTGCGCGACATCGAATGTCGTTGTTGTCGGCTGCAATATATAGCCGATACACATTCACTGCAACATGCAACAAACGATAAACGTCAAAAAATAGTACGCATGTTTTCTTATGTAAATAAAATTTATGGATGCAGCCTGACAAAGAGAGGATGCAACCACAATAATTTCAGTCGCAGACTTCAATCTATTTCTGATTTGACACACGGTAAAAGAGGATTCCGAAGTTTGCTTACGTTGGACGCATGTTACAGTCAATGTGTATCGGCTTATAATTTAAATGTGACAAGCGACAAAAGGAAATTTCTTCCATTGTTTACATTTGTTATTGTTTTGTGCTGGCTGCTCAAGTGATAGTTTTTGTGTTTGTTTGTTTTATTTAAATATATTTACCACTTGAAACAATATTTTTTTTTCAATTATTTGTTTTTCACTTTAAAAAATACTTGCTGCTGTCGTGTTTATTATAACCAAGTCGCTTAACATTTCTCTACAGCGACAGTGTGGAGACATGTCGTTCGTCGCTTGTTGAGTGCAATGTGTTCAAGCTATTCTGAAGCAATTCATAATTCAATCACGCTTTGTATTGTAAATGTTGTCAAATTTCGTAAGAAGGGATAAAGCACGATCTGCCGAAAATAGATAGTTAGTGGCATCGTCTAAGTGATAGACGGACGACCTGCTAAACCGACATTATGATTTCAAAATTATAAGGTCGGGCGTTTTGACAGTTCATCCCGTAAAATCGAGCAAAATACGAGCAAAGCATTATCATTGCGTGACTGACGTTACGCGTCTTTGCAATTTATAGCCGATTCACATTGACTGCAACATGCGTCCAACGACAAAATGAAAACAAGTCGTCAGAGAGAATTGTTGCAATGTTCTCGACGGCTTGATTCTAATGAATGCAACAGCAACAATATGTTTTTATGCATATCTGATGAATTTTATTAAATTTATTTCAAACTTCCAAACTTACTTTCAAACTATATTAAACAAAAAAATAATCACAAAACTCACACAACGGAAAACGCACAGCTAGCTTGAATATAATTTAAATATTAACGTAAATAATCTTCAGAGTCCTCTTTTGTCGTCTGTCAAATTAGAAAAATAGATTGAAGTCTGCTGCTGCAACAACTGTGGTCGCATTCTCTCTTGTTGTGCTACATCCAAAAATTGTATTAATTTATGAAAACCTGCGTTATACGTTTTGACGTTTGTCGTTTGTTGCATGTTGCAGTCAATATGTATCAGCTATTAGCCATTAGTCCAAGAAGCGTGCTCGTACTCGAAAAAAGGATAATAGAGAGGGCAAAATTTCCTCTCCTTGGCAAAAGTTGCAAGTTTTATAGCTTGAACGCATTGCACACAACAAGCGACGAGCGCCGAACGCGGCTTCAAATTTGCATGTATTTGTTTTGGGATGAAATTTTGAAGACTTTGCGACGACATTATTGCGTGTCATCAAACGTCGCTGTCGTCGGCTTCAACTTAATTCTAATTTGACAAGCGACAGAAGGTAATTTTTTCCATTGCTACAATTGTCATTGTTTTTTGTTCTTTTGCTTATTTCAAATATATTTACAACTTCAATAAATATATTTTATTAAATAATTTTTATTAAAGACTAAAAGCACTTGCTACTGCCGTGCTCTTGATAAACAAGGCGCTCAACATTTCTCTACAACGACAGAGTGGAGACATGCCGTTTGTCGCATGTCGTGCACAATGTGTCTAGGCTATTACTCAGGTTAAAATACCAAACTGCTTGAAATCACCTGTTTACAAGTAAGCAATGAAATTGCAAAATATCAAAAATTTTTTGAAATAAATAAAAACTATTGAAATGGTAACCAGAAATATGGGAAAATGTGTTAAATTTATTATATAATATAAACAAACTAAATATGTTAACTTCAGAATTCATTTTAATATAAGCATCAAGCAAACGCCGGTCAAAAAATTTTATTTGACAGTTTGATCATTCTTATAGCCTAGACACATTGACTGCGGCTGCAGCTTTGCGTCTTACGTCAAATTTTTTTTACATGCTTTTCTTATGGAGGTGAATTTGGTGAAAATGTTGCAACGACAATGCGTCATTGCAGCAATGTTGCTGTCGTCGATTTAGAACTTTTTCTATTTTGACGTGCGACAAGAGTAAGAACATCGGCATTTCTTAATGTTTTTGTTTGATTTCGTGCTTCTTTTGTGTTTTTATTGTTCGGTCTCATTGTATTTGTGTTAAGTGTTTGTTTTTAATGATAATTCGATGTTTAATAATAAAAAGATATGAAAATACGGCTTGTCGTGCTGCATCCAAAATAATCAAGTCGTAGACAACATGCCAACATTTTCGTTTTCACCTCGTGTTATTATGTTGCAGCCGCAGTCAATGTGTCTGGGCTATTAGTCCGCAAAGTTGTCCCGTATTTTTTTTTGTGTATTTCTCTATTTTCGAGAGATTTTGAAATTGCTTTTGACAGTTTACAATTTTAAGTCCAAAAAGGACGGAAACAGACCTAATTTTTACCAGTTAGAAACACAAAATTATAATCATTATTCAAAAATAAAAACAATCAAAGGAATGTGGTTCAGTGGTTCAAATAGTAATGCGGACTTCATAATTATAAGAAGACCGACCGATCACTCAGCCACTTTTATTTCTTTTGTTATTTTTTCAGAAATTTTTGACACGTGTAGAATTTTTCTACTTTGACATACAATTAGTTTTCTTACAAGTCCAAACGAAAAGACAAAAAACAAATTCCTAGTTTATTTCTGTCATTCTTCTGCGTGAGGATTCCAAAGAATAAATCGACGATTTTTTAACAATGTATGCCTTTTGAGATTTGTTTGTGGGTTTTTATTAAATCAAATTATTATTTTTTGTTCAAGTGCAATGAGCGTAGAAAACAAGTTCTATGCATAAAATCAATTCTTTTAATGAGAAATAATTCATTCATCCCTTAATTTAAAGTGTACTATTTCTGAGACCGACCAAAAACATCTCTGCTTCTGCAAAAACATCTACAGCAAAATAAGAGGAAAATCTTAAATTATTTTTTTTTTCATTTGTGCGATTCTATGAATCCTAAATGAGCTTCTCATATTTAAAAAAAAATCGACATTTTCAAGCAAATTGAGAGAGATTAACTGTAATTCCACAAGATTGTACAATCGTGCGCTATTTATGTGACCATGGTTGTTTGTGTATTCAAGTGGTTTTACTTTTCACTGATACAGCTATGTTGTTGTGCTTGTTTCAAATTAAATCAAAACAAAATTTTGAATACATTTAAATTCAATTTTACTCAAAAAAAAAGAAGCAGTTTATTACCGTGAATTATTTGTACTCAAAGAATTACTTTGTGGTTAGCTTGGGTTGGTACTTAAGTAATCCGATACGATTTTGTTAAGTGGTATGTTGTTTGTTTTTGAGTTTTTTCTTACATGCAAACATTTCTACATCTTCTCGACGCCATATTGTTTCTGTCGTTGTTGTTGTTTTCAGACTACCTTATGAAATTAATGTGCAAAGCTAACAAAATTTAAGAAAAAAGAACGACTTTAAGATAAGGCGTCTTAACTGTATTATGCTAACGAAAAAAAAAAAATCAATTTGTAGCGATATTAAATTTTTTTTAATGACACGCACTTGCGCGGTACTTGAATTTGATTGTTTTCACTTTAAATTTTTTTACTTTGTCTTGTGTTTTTTTAATTCAAGCAGCGATGCAATAAATGTTTCAACGACCTAGCTTATACTTAAACCCTTAAGTACGATATTTATTCAATCAAAATTGATATTTGCCCAACTTAATTCACAACAAAAAAAAAAAAAAAAACAAAAAACCAAAATATAAAAGTTATAAAACAAAATAAAATATTATACAGAGTTAGCAAGTTGAAGAGCAGAACAAGAGAGAGAAAGAGAAAAAATACATAATGTGCACTGTGGCGTTTTCGGAATACAAACCTGTCTTACCTAGCGACGGATTCGGTGAATGTGGTCGTAACGAAGCCATGCTGGGTTGACGCGACGGAGCACGCACTGACATCCTTGAGCCGCGACGTTCCTGTCCATGTAGCAGCTTGCTGTCACGCAATAGCGAGACATTCATTAGACGTGGATTCGGGGTGTTAAAAATTGTGCGATTCTCACGCCATCTTGCTCTGAAATATTTAAGTAATTCTTAATAATGTCATGTGTTATCGAAATTTGTTATTGTTGGTATGAATTAAGCATGCATTTGAAGTGAATAACTGTTTATCGAATACATGTCTATACAAGGCATATAACAAAAATAACAAATTAAAATTGTGTAACCGTATAGTTGAGTATAAGTTACACAATTTTAAACAAGTGTGATTGACAGCTTTAAGTCTCGACGAGGTAAGTGTCCTAATTATGGATTTGTTGTGACATTTCAAAAAACCTCTCTGAGCTACGAGATAATAAAATTTATTTATATATTATTTTAACTTCATTAGTGTTTGAACAATATGTATTATAGACTAGAAAATATAAATAATTAATTATTTAAGAATACTACATAATAATAATTAATTATTGTCATTAATACTTGTAAATAAATATATCTTATATGAATTATTTAAGGGGGAACAAGACATTTTATATTTTAGTAAATATTTTTAAGATTCTAAGATTTCATAGAAAAATTCTTACGTGTTCAAAAGTTACAGCCGGATTAGTGAGAGCGCATTTTTAATTTTCGCCTTTGTTTTCTTTGTTCATAAATTTTCAACGCGTTCATGACTCAATAATTTATAAGGTTATCCCGATATTTGACATACCCTTATTTTTTGTAAACAAAAAAATATTCTCTCTCGAAAATTAATGACAAACAGGGTTTTGTGGTCTCCTCAAAAAAAAATGTATGTTTAAGTGTTGTGTTATGTTTTTTTGTCATAAAAATGTATATGTTTTCAATATTTTACTGCTTAAAAAAAAAACAAAATAAGTATGCATTGCTCTCATTTAATTTTTGAAGGCAATAAATTCGTTGAAATATTTCAAGCTTGGACTCTGTGAAGTCGCATAACCTATAAAAATAATCTGATGGATGCTACAAAATACAAAAGTAGCAGAAAATGTATTGACTATAAATTTTAAGATATATTGTACTAAAAAAATAGTAAGATATTCAAGCATCTGTGGGATATTGTGGGATTTTTGTGTCATTAAAACTGCTCTCCTCTTCAAATAAGGGTATCTATCTCCATTTTCGTGAGAAGACGTCAAAAATCGGGATAACCTTTTAAATTATTGAATTATGAACGAGTTTATCTCGAAACCATGTTTTTGACGAATTTTTTTTTTTTTTGTATTTTTTAAACTTGATTCGCTATCTATGAAACTCGCTACACGAGCTTTTTTAAATTTTTTTTCGATTTTTTATGAATTTTTTAAGTCAAAATTTTTTTCGAAAAAACACACTTTGAAATTTGGAACATAACCAAAAATTGAAAAAAAATTTAAAAAAGCTCCTTTCACACGATAACCAATTTTGTTAAGATTGAAAAAAATCATTTTTTTCCAGATGGGACAATTTTTGCGACTCCCAGCTCTGCAAACACGAGGCCCAGAAGATTTTTTTCTCTGCCGCATGTTTGGAGCTCTATAAAAGCATGTTGGAGTGAAAAATATATTTTTTTGAATATTTTTTCTTGTAATTTGTTCAATTCTCTACAATAATTTGAAAAATGCTTGTTTTTAACTGAGCTATGAATTTTTAAAAAAAGGTATGTTTTCTCTGCCGCTAATGTTGTGTCCCACCTTAAGAATATATCTTATAATAATTAATTATTGCACTTATAATATTAAATAAATAAATTTTTTATATTAATACAACTTTGACGCATTTTTTTTGGCACTGTTACACAGATGTGCAGAATGTATTTATAAATGATATATTTGATGGAGGGGGTCCCCAACCTGTTCAGACATAAATGCAATTTTTGAGAAAAAATCCGCTAAAAATTTATTAAAATAAACTTAGTTTTATACATTCATCAATTGTGAAATTTGTAATAGAAGGTGTTTTGAATTCAAAAGTTTGAATTTCCATATCAATATTGTACAATAATGCCTGTGAAGCTCGAACCAAAAGTATTTTTAATGAATTTTCTTAATATTGTCGTTAATTATTTAGCGTATATCTCTGTCATCTTTGAATTTATTTTTGTATATCATTTTGTCCTATCATTAAGCTTTAAAAAATTAATACAAATTTTATCGTTACTTATTTATTAATGTTTAGAATATTCCTTTAAAAAAAAGAACCACAAAATTTGACATTTTCTCAAAATAATGGGTAAAAATTATTTCTTTTGTAAAATTTTTTGATTGTATTTGGAAGTCTATAGCGCATTAAAGGTGAATTTATTTCGTCATGACACCAAATTAATAAACACTCCGTGCCATAAAAAAATCAAGGCTAGCCACCTCTATGATTTTTTTGAGACAATTTAATTTTTTTTAAATGTTCTTTTTCTATTTTATAACAAAATAAATAAATATTTATTTAAAATCAAAATAAATTTTTGAAGGAAATAGCTTCATATCTGTAATCGATTTAAAGTTATAGCTTCGAACTTATTTTAACCATATCGCTTATTCTAAAAAAAAAAGTTGTTCGGGAGTTGTTCGGAGATGGGAGTTAGGTATTGATAAAATTTGGAGCTAAGAAACGAACCAAATATTTTTGAGTCTTAGCAGGCCTATTAAAATTCAGCATTTCCAAGAATTCAGAACTATCTACGACACCACAAATGATATCATGGATAAAAAGAAGAACTTCTTCGAATCTCCAAAAATTTAAGACCAATGAACAGATATCGGGCAACATAAGATGGAATAAAGCTAAAAAATGAAGAGATCGTATTGTTGACCAAGTAAAACATATCTGCCAAGATATTGTTGATATTAAAACATATCATACCAAGTAAAACATATTCAAATATCAACTTATCCTTCGCATACTTCGGTCGCATACTCAAGTCTAGAACGAGCCAAATTTTGTAAACAAAACTTTCTGAGTAAAGAGAAAGAGAGAGAATCTGTAAAGTAACCGCCACATGGAACTAAAAAAGTACACAATATTGAACCCTAACCGCCGAAAAAACGTAAGCGCCACTTTTTTCGAAACATACTTTTTAATCGCAATTAAAAGGAAAAAATATACCTTACCCATCACCATTCAAAAAAATTTGTATTTGTGACTTCGTAATATCTTCTTCATTAGCAATGAATTTTTTTCCAGCGAACATTTTTTTCAGAAAAAGTAACTGAGGGCCAGATCTGGAGAATAAAGTGGATGAGAAAATAATTCGTAACCTAACTTTTTGCAATTATGTCATCGTTTGAATAAACTTCTGATACGGTGCATTGTCTTAATGAAACAGCACTTTTTTTTCGTCAAATGGGGCTGTTTTTTCGTAATTTCATCCTTCCAACGCTTCAACAACGCTATGTTAGTAATCACTGTTGATGGCCTAGCTCTTTTCAAGGTAATCAATGTAAATTATTCCACGTGCATCGCAGAATACAGATGTCATAAACTTGACAGACGACTAATGCGTCTTTCCACGCTTTGAATTCGGTTCAGCGTGTACAGTAAGCCGGGTCACACTATATGGAGAAAAAAAAAGAGATCAATGTTACCGCCTTATATGAACAGTTATGTGAAGAGAACTTCGGTGGTGGACAAATTTTTTTTTTGTGGGCGTGGCAAATATGCCGGATTCGGTTTTTATCTTGTAACTTTGTTATTTGTAGTCCGATTATTAAGTTTTATATGTCGACGAAAAGGTCATAATAAGAGCTTTGTTTGTGCTTTAGAGTTTTTGAAAAACAACGTCATAACATAACTGTTCATATAAGGCGGTAACATTGATATTTTTTTTTCGTGACCCGGCTTAGTGTACAGTCAAGTCGGCTGATTCTCGATTGGATTCTGGAGTATAGTGATGGAGCCATGTTTCATCCATTGTCACATATCGAGGCAAAAATTAGTTATTATTACGTTTGAATATCTTTAAAAATTGCTCCGAATTTAACTTTTTAGCCAAACTATTATTTTTGTTTTTGATAAAGCCTAGTACTCTGTTCAGTTTCATGTGAAATTTCACTCTTATTTTTATACAAAAACGTCAGCTGTGAAATATGTGTTAATATATTTTCACAACATGTTCGCCAAAGTCGTACTCTGTTCCGCTGTGAAAAATACTCGCAACATTTCTCTTGCAGCATTTTATCACGACAATTTAATTCACGACTCTCTATTTATTTTGATGTGAAAAGTGACAGTTGTCGTCAATTTTTTGTCAATCAAATTTTTCAATTTCTTCGCAGCAAAATATTTGTGAGAATTTTCACGCAACAAAGAAATGAATATTGCGAGCGAAATTTCACGCAAACGAACAGTGTACTAGGCTTAACTGACAATACTGTACACTCCGCCAGCTGGTGTCTCGCCAAAAGAGGCTATCGCCAAGCAAGGAATCATCATCAAGCTCCAGTTGATTAAAACTTCTACACTCAGAAAAATTGCCACATAAAAACTTAATAATGTAGAACAACGTTAAGTTGATTTCTCTATGCTTTTTACCCAAGAAGATGTTCTTCTTAAAGTTATTGGCTATGTCGTCTTAAATTAATTTCAGAAGAAATCCCATACAGCTATTAGGTTTTCTTTTTGATTTTGTTTAAGAAGAAATCTTATGCAGCTACTAGGTTTTCTTCTCATTTTTTTTTTTTTTTTCAAAAGGGAATCTCACAAAGAAAACCTAACAAAGTAGTTTTCTTCATGATTTTTTTTCAGAAGGAAACTCATGAGTTTCTACATAACTTGTCTTTCTTCTCAATATGAAATAAATAAATAAGAAACAACGAATAAACGATACACGAAGTGTTGGCGTCGTCTAGGAATTGCAAAAAAAGATGTCGTATTAAATAAATTTAAGAAGATTTTTAGAAGAAAAACAAGAAGTTTTCTTCTTAATAAATAGCTCTCACTTTAGTCTTTCATGCCCCTTGTTTTAAATACATTTTTAAGGGAAATCTTATAGAATTTATGTGGCACTATTTTGCTCTGAAAAAAAAAAAAAAAAAAAAAACAAATTGGCCATTTCAGCCCTTGAAAGGACTTTGACCGAGCTTCTTATGATCAATTGTGTTGTGTGTGTTATTAAATGTTTGCACACAATTGACCGAGAACTGGACCTACATGTTTTATGCCGACTCCGAACGGCTAAAGTTTATGTTCTCAAGAAGCTTTACATGGCATTGTTTACTCTCTGAGGTTTGCCATTGTCTGCAGAGAGGTGGTGACCGATCAGAAAAATTTTTTATTAAAAAAAACTTTTCGCCGCGGCTGGGGATCGAACCCGGGCTCCGAGCATGCCAGGCCACACACTTAACCTGCATGCCACGGTCACCACCGTTTTGCTCTGTGTATTAATAAATTGTATCACGACTCGTGTCTCCAACAAAATGTTATTTGTATGTATAGAAAGCATGTCTCGGCTTATAAAACTTTAATTGCAGCAAAAAGTGAAATCACTAAATACTGAAAATTACTCTATTAGGTTTCTATTAATCCTCATATTTTCTTCAAACAAATATTTCTGAATTAAAAAAATTTTTTGTTTGTATAATATTAACAATTTAATCTTAGAAATAAAACATAACTTTGAGAAGCACAACAAATACTTTGTTTGTGAAATGGCCACTCCCTGAACATACAAATAGTGTGCTCATTTATGATCTTACCTGAGATCATGTACAGTTGTATGAAGTTGGCAGTGCTTTATAAGCAGTTCTCATATATGAGTACACTCAGCTTATGAACAGAAACACAAAACGTAGAATATGGCAAGGATTTTACACTATCAAAGGCGAAAATGTACTGCCTTTTGCATAAGTAGACTCTTAACCATTTAATTTGTTTACCTTTTTATATTTGTTAAGTAAATGGTTTTTGTTTGGGTAAAATATATGCATTAATTCTTATACATTTGTTCCATTCTGCTTTAAATAAAATAATTAAAAATGCTCTCCAAATAAGCACAATTTTCTCCATTTTCCCAAGAGACACATTTGCAAACATTTGCACACTTCTTTTACGCTTGCATACAAATATATTTGGAAAAAATTTTAGCTCTCTGTCAATGTGATCGTTCTACTCTTGACACTCGACAATGACGTCAAGATTAACAAACGAAAATGTGTCAAGGCAGCAATTCAATTGAAATGTCGCTGGAAATTTGTCAACAGGGAATAATTGGCAGACACTTTAAGGCAATGTGCGAATCATGCCACCATCAACTTGATGTGGCAATGCAAACATTTTCGTGTTCCAATAATGAAAATGGTTTTTCATCAACGTCAAGGGAGTTGAGGAAATAAGCCAGGAAATATTTTATTGGAAAGCAAACAAAAGCTATCGAATATCAAGTTTCTGTGCATAAGTTGTGTTGTATTGTGTTAAAAAAAAAAAAAAAAAAAACAAACAAGTGGCACAGGAAGCACAGCACAAACTGTCAATTAGTGCTAAATCAACATATCAAATATATACTGCGTTATTCTAGTAACTCTGAATCGAACTGCAATCAATTCTTATCTCTCAATGCTGAAGCCCAACAACAGCGGGTTGAAGCAAAGCAACAAAAAATATATATTTTTTTATTGTTTGAAAATCAGATTGATTGATGGTTGCTTAAGCGTTTAGAACAAGCGTCAGCTGTGGCCCTCACTTTAATCACTACCATTTTCAAATACACTGCAAACAAACCACACTACAACAACAACAACAACAACAACAACAACAACAACAACAACAACAACAAAAACAACAACAACACCATCGTTAATAATCACGCTTAAGCCGCTTAAAGTTTTCATTTGAATCAATTTGACAGAACAGGCAGTGTCTGCATCCGTTTCCGTTGTTTTAATTGAATTCGTTTTAATTTGAAATTTGAAACTATTTCCAACAAAAATGATGGGTTCAACTTTTTGCATTAATATAGCTACACGATGACGCTAAATTAAATGTTAAATTGAAATGCGTTTAAAATTTTGTTTCAATAAATTATTGGTTATTTTCCTTAAATTAACCGCAACTCAATTGAAAGTTTACTGAAGTGTGAATTTATAATGTGTAGAATTTATATATATTTTCTATAACATCATTGAATGAAAAGTAAATAAATAAATATATAAATATATATAATAGCATACTTGTGGCTAAACGAAGCAGAAAGTGACTCAGCGAAGTGTTAAATTTTATGAAAATTTACCAATTAGAGCTTCTAATTACGCCATGTTTTTTATTTATGCTGTTATTTTTATATTGATTTTATTCACATAAAAGCATTTATTTTTTAAAATTGCATTTGCTTGGCAACTCTAGAAAAAAATTGTTTAATTTTAATTGGATTCATGGTGGAAAAACAAATGATTGTCAATTTATTTTTAGGTTTTATTATCCACCAGCAAGATAATCTTAGCAATATTAAAACATCAGGGGTGCTCACAATGTCTAGTATATTTTTTTTTTCATATACTACATACTAGACTTAGTGAATATCGCTTTTAACTCTGCCTCTTAAATGTCGTTTCTATAATTTATGTTGTTTCTTATACTTTTAGAGAAAATTTCGCCGAAATCTTCTTGCAAACATTTTAATTTAATTAAAAGATCTACCTAAGTACGTTAAATTTTTTGAATTGACCTTTAAAGGTGGCTTCACTGATCACCTTCAGCATATTTGATTTTTTTATATGAAATTTATGCGCTCTTTCCTTCTTCACACTCAATGAGAGAGTAACAAAAACTTGCAACCAGGGGCGAAACTAGCGGGGGGTAAGGGGGGTAAACTACCCTCCTTACTTTTGTTAGAGTCTGCCAAATTGTTATTTTTTACTGAATTTTGTTTAAAATGTTGATTTTTATGTACAATAACTATGAACGGATCAAAATTGGTCGTACCATTTGTTTCCATGAACGCCATCAGCCATACCAAAAACCAACTTTAGACGGCTATTTCATTTCAAGACATATTCAGAACAATCTGCAGTCAGCTAATTCACTTTCAGTCGTACCTAAAATGAACTTTAGTCGGCCAAATTTGCATTTAGTCGTGCGCAAAACCAACGGCATTTAATCTCAAACCCCAAATCAAACCAAACCCAAATGCCATTATCTTTCCTTTTGACGTAGAATACGTCTTACCTTTCGATATTAGGGCACCATGTATGAAAAATTTGAATTGCAGTTTTGGAGCTTCACGAAATTGGCTATTGTGAAGAAACTAATGGACCGATTTGCTTCAAACAAATTTCATTCAATAGATTAAACTTCAAATTTTATATTTCTTTATAATTCTGTGTGCAAACTTTTCTATTTTTTCTTCAAAACCATCTCAAACTTCTTGCATTTTTCCAACTTTAAATCGCTATAAAAACGTTCATATATACTAGAAATGTCTGGATGATAGCTAAATTGATAAAATAGAATACAATACATAATATAGTATATGATTTGTATGTGATTTTATAAAAAGTCGTCGTTTTTCACGCAAAAAATGTGCAAAAAATTAGGATTTTTTTTTTAATCCTTCATAACTCGAAATCGGCTCCAAGAAAATGGATGAACATTTTTTTCAGTAAAATAGAAAAGTTCATCTTTCATTTGAGGGGTGTACCATTGCACCATTGCACATTGAAAAGATGTAAGTGGGTCTATTTATCATTTGAAGGTGAGCAAGTTTATTTTTTCACTTAAATTTTTGTGCATACATTTTGTTTTTGTTTTAGTTTTTTTTGCATTTCGCTATTATTTCCTAAAAGAAAGCAACAACAACAAAAAAACCTAAATAACAATTCTTTTGCCTTGCTGTTTGGTTTCTTCTTCATATCGTTATCATAAATAAACATTACTATAATATAATTCCGTAAAATATGAGTGCGGAACGCTTGATTTTATTGAAAAATTTCAGAGCATTTTTTTTGGCATTTTCTGTTTTGTGATTTAATGAAACTTCAAAAACTTTATATTTTTTTTTTTATTTTGAAAGTTTCAGTTTTACAAAAAATTTTTAAACAAATTTCGTCGTACCTACTATGATTGAGGTATTTTTTAAATATTCGGAACTAAAAATTATTATTTGAATAATTTAAAATCGAATAAGTGGAAACGGGCCCGTCATTTTTGATGGGAAAGAACTAGTATATCATAAATATAACAAAAAATATAACAAAAACCAATTGTACAAGGAATGTATTATTTTATTATCCTATTATTTATTATTATTATACTATTATATAATTGTAATATAAAATACAATTATGTATATAATGTTATTTCTTCTTCTGGTCCTAAGCATATTATTTATTTTACTTTATTTATTTTCCATTTTCTTTATCAGTGTACCACTTAGACTACGTATTCTACGTCTAATGTGATGGCCGTGTCTCTGACATAGCCTGTCTGTTTTTTGAGTCGGTTACTTCTTTAGCAATACTAAATTATTTCAGTAGTACTATTCGTTCAATCTCGTTTAAAGTTATTTATAGCTGCACTCTATGAAAAATTTTCAAGAGAAATTCAGTCGGCCAAATCTTTTTTAACGGCTTTAAATCGTTCCTTGGTAGGTTTTTTCACGTCATATAGTCGTGCCTCAAACCAACTTCAGTCAATTAGTTTTAATATTTTGCTCGGAAGTACATATAGTCGGCCTAATTCAAATAAGACGTAATTCAAAATAATCTAATGTGTAGGAGGCGAAAAAAAACTGTTCATAAAATGTCTGAAGTTCATACTCGTACTATAATGTATTATTTTAAACGTTCTATAGCCATTTTTTTCATACAAACGTTAAAAACTAAATAAAGGTACAGATGTAGTTTTGTTGAATCTATTAAAATCGCTAATAACCATTATTTTGAAAATGTTGACATACGTCGTATTAGAATTAGGCCGATATATAATTTCTGAATGCATAGATAAAAAACGCCGATTCCTTCATTGGATATTTGTGAATAAATCCAGACAATTTAAGCTGTTTCTTAAAAGCAATAAAGCCTTTGCATGAACTCTTTAATCCAATTCTATCTTCAACTTACTTGACCCAAAAGTGAATACTAGAATCAATAAAATTATTACTAAAAAATTGTTTGGTGGACTCACTTCAATTGAAAGTGGATTTAAAAATATTCTATCATATATTAAAAGGCGTAGAATCTCTGACGGGTGCAGCTAATGTTAATTTAATTATGTTGTATTAAAAAAGTCTGGACTTAAGGGTCGGCCAAAATACCATAATACCCTCAGTCGGCCAAAATACCATAATACCCTCTCAACAAACATGGTCTCGGTACGCCCCTGCTTGCAGCACTCTCTTTGACTTGATTAACTTTATTTCAATTTTTTTTGTTGAATGCTTTTGAGCAAAACTGACAGAATGCAGTTTGCAGAATACATTGCATCTGGCAATACTGAATTCCATTGCTACAAGCAGTGTTGCCAGAAAGTTTTGAGAAAAGAAGCTAGATGGCCTTAAAAAATGGCTAGAAAAGGCTAGATGGCTTTAAAAAAAAGCTAAAAAAGGCTAGATTTGTTAACGTTATTATACCTTTAACCTGTAAGGTCAGGGTATATAGAATTTCTGCAAATGATTTAACGCATAGAAATAAGCAATCCGGTATAGAAAAGTATATTTATTCCTGATCAGTGTCAATGCGTTCGTTCATCTGTCTATGTGTTGTCTGTAAATATAGGTAAAGAAGGAGTTGAGATTGGTACACATATTCACATGAACCCAAGCATCTGCACTATGGAATATTTTTGGAATCCGCCCACGGGCACGCTTACTTTACATACAACTAAAAAATAAAAATCGCTGTATAGACGATTGTATTTAAGCTACCGAAATAAATTTTAAATGTATTTATTTTATATCACAACGCAGACGTACACAAAAAATGGGCGTGATCTACCCATGAACATGCCCACCTCCCATACAACTCCAACATTGAAAACACTATTATAAAGACGGTTTTATTTGAACTACAGGGATAAAACTTATCAGATATGTATTTTATATTAAAACTTAGATGTTTTCTAAGATGTAAAATAGCCGTCATTCGCCATTAAACATGCCCACCTCCATAGAATCCACTATAGTAAATACAATATAAAGGACTTAAATGAGCCAAAAATATAAAACTTGGTATTGAGATTGTTGTATCAAAACTAAGATGTGTTGTTACAAAAAAATGAGCGACATCCGCCCATGAACACGCTCATCTCCCATACAACCCACAATATGGAAAACACTAAAAAAACTTTTATATTTGGCCTACAGAGATAAAACTTGGTATGAGATCGTATATAAAACTATGGTGTGCTCACAAAAAAAGCGTCATCCACCTACAAACGTTCCTTCCTCCCATACAACCTTCATTAGTAAAACCTATATAGTTCTATAAAGAATACATGGATTTTAACAAAAATAGAAAGTTACTTATATTTGTTTTAGTATTTGAATATAAAGTTTATTTAAATATTATAGGAGGTTTAGAGTATTTCATAGTCGGACTAGACTTTCTTTACTCGTTTTCTTTTAAGAATATATCTTAAGAACATGTCTTTACTTGTTTTTTTTTTAAATTTCGTTGTACTAAGAATTCTCTCTACCTCAGCGTTGCTTAATGCCAAAATAATAAAACTAAAAACCAAATCTGATAGCTCTTGGAACGGATCTCCATTCAATGAATCTCTAGCCTCTGCCCAGAATTCTGTTATGGAACTAAAGTTATTCCACTTGTGATTTACAATTTGCTGCCATTATATTTCAATTACACAGTGCGACACGAAAAAATAACTTCAAATATCTCAATGGTTTCTAGTAGTACATGGTCTATATATTATGCCCTCTTACTCAGTTTTATCGGATTAGGTCAAATAAGAGAGAAATTCAAGGTCAAATTTCACCATTAAATCACCAATTTTTTCTTATAACTCTTAAACTAAATTCAAATCCTGTGTAGTAACTGCATCTAAATATTTGCAATGGATGGTTCTTTACATTTTGATACCATTTTTTGCTCAAAGAGTTACGTAAGGGGGTTAATTATTTCTTCGAAAACAGGGCTTTTTTAATAAAAACCAAAATTTTCAATAGTTCATTTACTTTGTATTTGTCTTCAAAAACAATAATATTTTGCTGAATTTTTGCACACACCTTAAGTAAAATAAAATAACCCACCTCTGAAAAGATCACAACAATTACATGTGCGCATCCAAAGATATTCGGATTCAAAGATTACCGAAAATGGTAACTTCGTTAATGTAAGCCTAGATTCAAATCATTTAGATGAAAATTATAGATCCAACAATTTTCTTCAAAACTGTCCTTAACATTTTTACCGAAAGAGTTACCGTTTTAAAGATATGCGCGTAAATATGTTATTACAATTATATGAAAATTATATATGAAAAATTTAAACGGTTAAAATAAAAATTATTTTTATTTCTATTTCTTCTCAAATTCGAATTTTTCATATAAGTTGTAAATACATATTTACGCGCATATCTTTAAAACGGTAACTCTTTCGGTAAAAATGTTAAGGACAGTTTTGAAGAAAATTGTTGGATCTATAATTTTCATCTAAATGATTTTAATCTAGGGCTTACATTAACGAAGTTACCATTTTTGGTAATCTTTGAATCCGAATATCTTTGGATGCGCACATGTAATTGTTGTGATCTTTTCAGAGGTGGGTTATTTTATTTTATTTAAGGTGTGTGCAAAAATTCAGCAAAATATTATTGTTTTTGAAGACAAATACAAAGTAAATGAACTATTGAAAATTTTGGTTTTTATTAAAAAAGCCCTGTTTTCGAAGAAATAATTAACCCCCTTACGTAACTCTTTGAGCAAAAAATGGTATCAAAATGTAAAAAACCATCCATTGCAAATATTTAGATGCAGTTACTACACAGGATTTGAATTTAGTTTAAGAGTTATAAGAACAAACTTGTGACTTAAAGGTGAAATTTGACCTTGAATTTCTCTCTTATTTGACCTAATCCGATAAAACTGAGTAAGAGGGCATAATATATAGACCATGTACTACTAGAAACCATTGCGATATTTGAGGTTATTCCAATTGACCCTTAAATTGTCGCACAGTGTTATCGTTATATCTTTTGTAGAGTAACTGGATTTTTCTTTCTCTATAACATAAAAAATTTAGGTTATATTAAAAAAGGCTAGAAAAGGCTAGAAAAAAACCAAAAAAGGCTAAAAAAAAGGCTAGAGGCTAGAGGCTAGATGGTAATTTTCAAGGCTAGGCAACAAAAAAAAAGGCTAGATATAGCCTCAAAAAGGCTAGACTGGCAACACTGGCTACAAGTAACATACTTGCAGAATTTTATACGTCTTAAAACCGAAAGCTCTAATTGAAAAAGTTCTTAAAATGTTATGCATAATCGTTAAATGAAACTCAGATCTCTGAGAACTTTCTCAGCAAATGTTAAGTTTCCTATCAAATATTTTTTCGCAATATAAGGATATTTTTGCATTTATAGTCCAATGAAAATGTTCTGTCCCCGTAGACATCTTGAAGAATCGAACATTCAATTATGGACCGTGTTAGCAAACAATTTTCTTGGAATACTTTTGGAAATACGACGAGGTTCTCTAACCAATTCTGCTTGGCCGAAGTTAAAATATCTCACACCTCTTTATAAAGTTTTCAATTTTCGGTTTCTATGGGAGGTGGTTGGGTTCATCAGCGGATGATGTCCATTTTTGTAACACGATTTAGTTTTTATGTAAAATACATGCGTACCAAATTTTTTTCCCTACAGATCAAATATGTACTGGGCTCTTTATAGATTTTTCAATTTTGGGGTTGTATGGGAGGTGGGCGTGTTCGTGGATGAATGACGCCCATATTTCAAACAAATTTTAGTTTTGATAGTACTCACAATATTATTTTTTTAAGTAATATATTGACCTCTTTATAGAGTTTTCACTATTGTGGATTGTATTGGAGGCAAGCGGGGCTTTCATGCAATTTAGCCATTTTCGATATTCACTTTTTAGAAAGAAGTTCAAATATTGAATTTTAATACAATAGCTTAAAAATACGGCTGAAATCGTGTCCACAGACGGTTGGACATGGCTACATCAACTCAGGTGGTTATGCTGATAATGAATATATAACTTTTCTATACCTACCACGCCTTCTTGTGGGCATTATGCAGCATGCGTGGTGTTATAAAAAATGCGCACAGCATACGACTCATGGACCAGTTCACTTCTTAAAATCTAGAATTAAGGGTGTGGGAAAAAATAAACATTAATTAATTGGTCTAAAACCCCCGAACAATCGATAAACTTGTGCACATCGAGCTTTTTAAAAAAAACATAATTTTTCCAATGACGATGATTTTTTACATCCAAGTTGCAATACCCAAATGATTTTTCCGTTACTCGCATTGATACTGAAAAAGTTTCTCCATGACCATACTTTCAGATAGTACCTGTAGAAATCTTTTAATAGATCAACTGATGCTGTAAAAAATGACCAAATCGGGTGATTGGTCATTTGTGAGATTGGTCATTGGTGATTTGCTTTTTCATATGAAAAAATTGTTAGTAAGGTAAGGTGTCATCAGTAAGGCTGCAGTTATAGTGAACGCCGATTCAGACAGGCAGTCAGACAGACAATGTGAACAAGCAAGATTGATAGCTATTTGCATCTTGTTTTTCACACAGATTTCAGACTGCCTGCCTGCCTGCCTATCTGAATCGCCTTCACTATGAACGCGGCCTTAGAGTCACAAGTTTTAATCTCGGGCTAATCTGTTGCTTGCTAGAGCATGAACAAAATGTAAGCTCAATACAAAATACATAATTTATTACCTTTCTGTTATTTTGCATTAAATTTGAAATCTTTGGCACTAAAATTCAAATTTTATTTTGAATTTATTAAATTTAAGCACAGCTATAGTAAAGTATCAATTCTAATAAAAAAATCATTAGACCAACAATTGGTTTAAAATTACTCCAAGATTTTCCACCGTGTAGTCATAATTAGCAATAATATATTTTTCTTTTTTAAATCATTAATTACGATCTGGCTTATAATGTTAGGAAAAAATTCGAAGGAAATTGTTAAAAGGACATCTTTAAAATATCGTATTTCTATTCATTATATTTTTATTTAAAACTATAAATGAAAATGTGAATTTAAAAGAAAAATAAAAAAAAAAATTGGAAAGAAGCAGAAATCAAATTTATTGAACCGTATTTGCATACGCCAAAAATACAATTTAACAGACAGACAGTTTTAACGCTCAAATAATCTCTCGTAAATAACATCCTCATAGTGCAGAGTTGTAAATATTTTCCAGTTTACGTCCAGCTTGAGTAACATGCTATCAAGCATCAACAAGCATGTAACTCAAGTGGAAAATACTGCTGAAGAATAAATGCTGCTGAAGAAAAGGATATGCATATGAAGCGATGACTATTAAATATCAACGACAATTATTTTAACTTGAAGTATAAAGATGAAGTGAAAATGTTTAACAATAAAAGTTGAAGTCAACATTTTCAGTAGGTATATTTAAGGAAAAAAGCTAATTTCAGTTTGAATTTACATTTGACATTAACTGATGCAATTCTAACGTGCTGATAATTCATTGTTTGAAACACGCTGCCGTGTTGTGGCTGTACAAAACATAAAACAGTCATAAGCAACAATACACAAACATACTCGCAAAAAAATATTTACAATAAACATACATACAATTAAGTCAATTAAATGACATGATGTTGGATGATGATGTGATTCTTTGTCTTTGTTTTGTATTTGTCATTAATTACAATAGCAAAATTACTCACTGGCTAAACAAACGTAGGACGACACAAATTATAACAAACATCAATGCCATTCCTACCAATACACCAATCATAGCCGGGTCAATATAAGTCTCTGGTCCACGTTTCTCCTGTCTGCCTACAAATACAAACGAGCAGCGAAAAAGAAACAAAAGTCAATTTTTTTATAAGTTTTAACTTGACATTAAATAATGACAGCAGTTAGCTCACCCTTGCATTCGATGGAGCCATCTTTGCCCCAGATCGGTGTCATTTCGAAACGGCAGACACAGCGACCATCGCGACATTCGGTTTGAAAGTATTTCACCTCGCATTGTTCGTTGAAGAAGCAGGATTCGTTGACAGCTGCCTCTGCAAATATGAGAAAACAAAAGTAAAAAATAAAAATTAAGACAATTAAGAAGTGATAAATTGTATAATATACATAAAATAGACCAAAAATTATAATCATTGAACACTCAAAAGAATATTCCTCAATTTTGTTGTTAATGTTAGTTTTACAAACATTTCCAACAAAGGAAATGTTGAGCAAATAAATACAACAAAATAAATATTAACAACTACATATAAAAACAAAGTTCATTATTTTTATATGTTACTGAATATCCTCTAAAATTTTTGAAAAGTTTTATTTCTGTGAAATGAAAGTGAGGTGAAAAATCAAAAACACTCATCACTTGAAGTGGCCTACATACATATGTATACCATACATTCGTCATTATTTGTTTAATCTTGTACAAATATTTTTCTTTCTATACAACGGTTTATTTAACGCAACTTGTCACTCATATTCTATTTTGTTATTTTTTTTTTCTTTTCTGTTTTAAACGTAATGGAAAGATAGATCAATATTAACAATCTGTCTGGCAACCATGAAGACATAATAAAAAAATAAAATGAGAGAAAAAACAAAACTAAAAATATACTCTTTTGCAACATTGAACTTTGCCATGCAAGAAATCTGTCGCCAAGTAAATGACTTCAGCATGTTTGTGTTGCACAGTGGTGGAAATCAGGTTAAAAGAGTGTTTGCAAAATATTAAATGGAAAATTTTAACTTGTTAGTTTTATCTTTGTATAGTTATTTCGATGACTTTTTATTACAACCAATCGCGAAAAAGTGGTTTCGAGATAAACGCATTTAAAGTTATGGTAAGTATGCTATGGCATGATTTCGTGCCTGATTTCGGTACACAAAAAAATAGGTAAAAAAGAAATGGATTGATTTTCTTGAAATATTATCAGTATGTTTCCAATACTATGTTGGTTCATATATGGGCATTTCCGCAGAAAAGTCTACCGTGACCAAAAAATTAAATGTTAACCAACATTTTTACACCCTAAACCTGAAAGGTCAGGTCAGGAAAGGTGTATTAACTTTGTGCAAACGTTTGTAACGCATAGAACGAAGCGAGTCCGGTATAGAAAAGTATATATATTCTTGATCAGCGTCACCACGTGAGTCGAGCTATCCATGTCCGTCCGTCCGTCCGTCCGTCCGTCTGTCCGTCTGTGTGTTGTCCGTATAAACAGGATAAGAAGAAGGAGTAGAGATAATTGGATGAAACTTGGTACACATGGTCACATGCACCCAAGGATCTGCAATATTGAATATTTTTGGAATCCGCTCACGGACACGCCCACCTTCCATACAACGCAAAAATTGAAAACTGCATAAATAAGCTCGTAATTAACCTACAACAATAAAAGTTGGTGTGTACGTGTTTTGTATCAACACAAAGATGTCTTCGAAAAATGGGTGTCGTCCGCCCACGGACACGCTCACCTCCCATACAACCCAAAAATTGAAAACGCAATAAATAAGCCTCTGTTTAACCTACAGAGATAAAATTTGGCACGTTTGTTTTTTATAACAAAAAAAAAGACGGTTTGGAAAAATGGACATCATACGCCCACGGACACGCCCACCTCCCATACAACCCAAAAATTGAAAACACAATAAATAAGCCTCTGTTTAACGTACAGAGATAAAATTTGGCACTTATGTTTTTTATGAAAAAAAAAAATGGTTTTGAAAAATGGACCCAAAAAGTTTAAAACTGAATAAATAAGATTATGTTTGCCATAGAGAAATCAAATTTGGTATGTATGTATTTTATACCAAAACTAAGGTGTGTTCAAAAATTGAGAGTAATTCGTCATTGAACACGCCCAAATCCCATAGCGAAAGCATAATAAAGGCATTAACTGTGAGCTACAGGAATAAAACTTGGTATATTTAAATTTTTCTTCAGCATTTAAATGCATATAAAATATAGGCTTCATCCGCCCATTTTAAAAACTATTATTTTTTTTTGGAAAAGTAGTTTTAGGGTATTTCATAGTCGGCCTAGACCGACTTTAGACTTTCATTACTTGTTTTTTACTTGTATTATTAAAAAGAAATATTCGAAATCAATTTAATTAAAGAGTTCAAATTTTTCCCATGTTGCGATGGCAAGATATCGGGCTACCAAGTAAAAGTTATGGCCAGTTTTGTTTATTTCTATTTTTTTGATTTGCTTTAAATGATATTCTGAGGTAACGTCACGTCAGACAAAAAAGCATTTAGTTCTATTTTTTCTACTCTGCAGTTAAAAAATGCGCGAAATTTTGCATTTTAATAAAGTTGAGTAAATTTAAAAAAAAATCGTTAAGAAAACTCGTTAATTTTAAATTTAATTTGAAAAGTGAGTAACGTCACGCCACAATGCTCGAAGTTTGCCTGATTTCGTGTCTGAATTTGGTTGCAAATATTTAAGTGGAATTTTTTTCCAACTTCTCATGGTCGATGGGGAAGGAGTTAAAAAAATATAATATATAATAGCTAAACTTTATGTTTTATTCACGTCAAATATTTTTTTTAAACAAATTTTAACTTAAAATGTTCCGATGGAAATTTAAGTAACGTAACGCCAGTAAAGTCACGCAGATGACTTAGCTTAATAAAAAATAACCGAGAAAAAATTTTTTTATTTGGTAACTAGCAAAATAAACTTATATTATTTTAAATTCTTCGAAATAAAGTTTTGTATAAAAAGTCTTGCCCAATTCGCAGACTTTTGCAAATTTTTTAATCTAAGTCGAAAACCATTTCTGTTTTTTGTAACGTCACGCCAGTGCATATTTTTGCTTATATCTTTTAATTCTTAGATTCGATTGTTCTAATTTTTTTACTTAATATAGTTCTACTTAATTACTACGCGAATATAAAAAAAGTTTTTAAAACTTAGACTTCTTCATTCTTTTTTTTAATTTTTTCGTACAAAACGTGCATAACGCCAGTTGGGAAATGCGCATATGTAAGCAAAAAATACAAATACATGTTCTGTCGAGTATAAATTTAAAATTTTTATGTTTTAATTTTTTATTTTGAAAACGATATTTTCTACGAGACCAAAGGCGCTATTGTCAAGGCGCCTTTGGTCTCGTAGGGTTGATCAAATAATTAAATATTTATAAACGATGTTGAAGCCAATGAATGCATGATTTATTTAATATTCTAAGTATATATATTTTAACGTGTTGTTAATAATCTTTTACAGTTAGTGTTAAACGTACATTACGCTCTTTATATAAACAGTGGTAAAAAAATTCCTTGCTTTTAAGTACACAGTTATTTATCTCAACAGTAGTGTTGCCATATGTCCGGTATTTTGTATAATATTTTAAATGTCTTAATATTTTAAATTTTGATGTAAATGCAAAAATATGCAAAAATAAACTCATACTTTCAGAAAAGTAATGTAAGCGAATCATTATTAAGTATATAGTTTCATTCTTATTTTTTTTATTCATAAAACCACTAAAAATTAAAATATAACATTTCAAAAAATATGTTTTCGCTGAAAAAATGTTTATAATAAAAAAATAAAAAAAAAAATGAAAAGGAAAATTTGATAAATCTTATTATTTGAAGACGGCTCTATGAAATAAGCCCCCAGGAGAAAAGTGTCCCAAATTTAAAACTAAGTAACACAAATATAAGAAATATATGAGATGTTATTTCCTTTATTGGGTTTTATTCCATTTTTGAAATGGGGTTTGATTTCATGAGATCCCAAAATTTCAAAATAAAACTTCATCGAATTAGGGAATTAATTCAAGGGGTCTTATTAGACACCCCATTGGGGTCTTATTTCGTTTTGGTAAGACCTTTGGGGCCTTTTTTCTTGGGGCCTTACTTCAGAGTGCCTTTGAAGACAATTTGTAATGTATATTAAAATTTTAACGAAATTATGTACGAGGATGATTTCCAAATTAAAATATAGCATGTATAATTCTGTGAAGATAACCCAAAAATGTCAGCCCTTTTATTCGCACATTTGGGCAGGGGTTTCAAGATCTTATTTGGAGCTTCTGGACCGAATTCAACGACGTGCGATATATTTGATAGGGGATGAAAACATTTCATCGTCCCTCGACTCTCTTGGACATCGACGCAATGTTGGTTGCCTGAGCCTTCTGTATAGGTATTACCACGGGAAGTGTTCAACGGAAATACGTGGCCTGACGCCACTAGCACGTGTGTTTCCTAGATCCACTAGGGCAGCTCTCCAAGCCCATCCCCGTACAATTGCCGCTGTGTCCAACAGAACTTCGCATTTCATACTTAATTCGTTCTTTGGTCGCACTGTAAGATTGTGGAATAGTCTCCCTGCGTCTATGTTTCCCGACGGATTCAAGCTGTGCAAATTTAAAACAAATCGTCACCGTAATTACTCCACCTCTCCACCCTTCTACTAAACTATGACCTCTCTTTGAAACCAACACAATGCTTGCGCATTTATAGGGGGCATCCCCTGAGCGTTGGTTTAGTCTGAAAAAAAAAATTATAATTTGTCCTTTCTTTATAGATAGTAGAAATTGTCCTTCGAATATTAAATTTTCACCAGATGAGTCCATAGTAATTTTCAAGAAAATTCGTAAAAAATGACAAAAGTGGTGAAAGATCGCACCCTGCACCGAAATGCAAAAAAAGTGGTTCTTGTATAAATGTCAGATTTTCTACGCTCCAAACCTTGTCCCAAAACAAATGTTTTCATCCTGGATTTTTGATATGTGATAGCTAATGAAAAAAAGATGATTTAGTACCTTACAGGGGCGGATCTGGAAAAAATCTTGGGGGGGGTAAATTACCAAAGACACACATTTTCAATTTGAGAAAATTTTGTCTCTTTACAAATAGACAAATTGCAGTTTTTTGAATTGAAATTGTAGAATTGTTTAAGAAGCATTTTTCCCAGACAAATACACGCACATTTCCGTATTTACCCAACAAACAAAATGATTCATTTATGATATCGTTTATGAATTGCTTTCTCGTTCATTTCATTTAATATCAATTATCATATACAATTCATTTATAATATCGTGAACGGTAGAAATTCCTCCTTCGTTAACGAATCGTTCAAACCGACAAAAACAATTCGTGGACTCGTTCAAATCTTAGATAATTATTAGATAATATCCTTATTTCAAATAAGCAATTCGTTAAGTAATCTTCCAATGTAATATAAGCAATTCTTAAACGAATCACCAAAGTTCAAAAAGCAAAAAAAAAAAAAAACAAATTAAAAAATCTGGAAGTTTTATATATATTTGCCCGTCAACTCTTCTCAACTCATCAACCGTCAACTTATCTCGATTTTAAACACAATTTAATGCTAAAACCGTCATTCAGCATAATTTTATTGAAATTTTTTGCAATGTTTTGATGTTTTTTGTAACAAAACAAAAATAAATTTGTTTAAATGTTTTTGATATTCAAAGTTTTAGAAATTTTATTAAAGTGTCCTTCAAATAAGTCGCCTTTAATTTCAGTCTAAATTTTTAAACAAAGTATTTCTGCTATTTAACAAAGCAATTTTAAACGGTGCTTTCTTTAAGCATCCAGCCAACCTCTGATATAGACAAAACCAAACTATTCGAAAATAATACGAAAAAACTATTTACAAGCGATTCGTCAACGAATCACCCCTCACCACAATGTTTATTGGGTATTTACTTATTCCTTTTTTTTGGAATAATATCTTAGCGATAAGTAAATAAAAACTCTAAATTTAACTTATTTTAGAATTAAGGTTTATTTATTCAAATTTTTCACAATTATTCCATTATAAAAAAATTGCACAATTATATTTTCAAGCATATGCAATGAAAAAAATAGTTCTTTTCAATAAAAAAAAAAATAAAGGAATTTTAAACTTATTGTTCTGATGTTACGACTATGATATGATACACTTTGAAAAATAAAGGAACAACACAAAATAAATACTGATTACACTGCGCGAAGGATGTTCTGGTGCCGGAGATTTTTCAGCTGGTTATAGACAAATTTAGTTTCCTGATTTCAAATATGGACTCCATTTTTCTCCATCAGCTCGAGTTTGTAAGTTATAGGCAAAAACATGAAAATCAGTTATTTTTCTCATAATTTTCTTATATCTTTTATATTGATCAATCGATTTGTATTACTATGACTGATTTCAATGAAGAAATACTATACCTTTCAATTTTTGCATATTCAATTACATATCGACGTTCAAAGTCGAAAAAATTTCACAATTTTACGTGGGCTGCTCTTTTGAAACCCTTGTGTCTTTAATATTTTTCAACGAGTTTCCAAACTTTTTTTTACTTCGTAGAAAATCTCTGGAATTTAGTATTTTCTTTTATTTTGCATATTTTCAAAGAAATTGAGAAAACCGAAAACCAACCCGCCTGGAGTCGAAAATCGACTAATTTTTGTTTGCTTATTTATAGTTGTATAAAATAGTCGGTGCACTCCTTCTTGCACTCTAATTCATTTAAAAAAGAATTATCAAAATCGGTTGAAAAACACGGGTGAAAATGGTTCTTAACTGTTTTCCCTACGCCTATTTATATAAGGATGAAGTTAAGGTAGGCTTGAAAAATTTCAGAATTCCAAACAATTTAGAATTAACTAATGAATTAAAAATATTTGTATACAACAAATTATTTGCGCAGTTGATACAATTTTAGCAACATTAACCTACCATTAATTCACTTCAAAACAACCCTGTTATATATCATATATGACAAAAAAAATTACAGATGTATATAATATTTTCATAAGGACTATAGCTGAAATATTTCTAAAAAATAATTAAACTGATGATGAAATAATTGAAGTAAAAACAAACTATTGGATTTTTTAACTTTTTTTTTTGAAAATTTATAAAGTGAAAAGAATGCACGTATTGTTTTTCTATGGTAAAATTTGTTGGCACTTAGGTTGCAAAAAAGTTTGGCAGGTTTTCAGTAAAATTTAGAAGAATAAAATATTTTAAGTGGCAACTCTGGTCTGCATTGCCAAAATCTTAATTGCGCTCAGTACAAATAAAATCAATGTTGCTTGCTCAATGATTTCATATAAAGGGCATTTTTAAACTAATCGTTAATGTTTTGCAAAAATATTATATTCAAAAATGGCTGTAAATTTAAGAACATAACGAGCTGTAACTTTATTTTCAGAATAATTTTTAAAAAAGGGCAAAATTACTACCTCGACGAAAGTGTTTGCTTAACATATAATTATATTTTGTTTTTTTGCAGATGACTACAGATTGTGTTATTCTACAATCAAAATTGTCCTACTCGTCTCGCATCGCTTCATAAAAACAAAACAAAAAACAAAAAAAAAATTTTTTATATAATTTAATAATTGTTGAAATCAATAAAAAAACTATAGTTTAACAATGTCTCTGACCATCTTTTGTAATATTCTTTCAAAAAACGCATTCAGAATAGTTTATGTATACATAAAAGTACCTTTAAGCTGTGGGCACAATTATTTTTCCAAATAAAGTTTTAAAAAGTAACGTATTTAAAAGTTCTTGGGGGGGGGTAATTACCCCCTTTACCCCCCCTTGTATCCGCGCCTGGTACCTTAGTACGTATACCGTAAAATGGAAGTGAAATAGTCAGATCCTACAGGTATCATGAATGGAAAAGGTGCAAAAGTGAAAATTGTAATACGATTTGCTTGAAAATAAGCAGATCATACCTTCATAGTGCGGAAAAAAAATTTTCATTGTTCTGTTGAACGAAGAAATCTTTAGTTCAAAGGTGAATTAGAGATGGATAGTCGAATTGAATAACCAGTTTCGACTTATTTTTTTCTTTTTTAATTTTTTTCGAAGTCTATTTTTTTCGACTTTTTACTCCCTTCTTTATCATTACTAGTGTCCGACCGAAGGTGAATTTTTGCCGAAGACGAAGCCGAATAACAAACAAATGTAAAGTCAAAAAAATTATAAAAATTTATTCTTTGCTTTTGTTATATATTCATTTACAAGTACAAAAAAAAGTAATGAAATCATTAAATTCGAATTAAATGTAAGAGTTTTTCTACAAAATTCGGATGTTTCTGTAATTGATTTATTAACGTCAGGATAACGTAGAAAAAAAATGTTATACATTTTTTTTACCATTAATTTTGTAATGTTTCGGCACCTTAGAACTGCTTTAAAAAAATTTTTTTGTTGTATTTACAAATTGGCGACCATGTTTACATGCAACCACGAGCGATTTTCGTATTTATAGAGTATGCAGTAATGGTCATATCTCAGCTCCTATTCAATATACAGTAATAAATGAATAAACATAATATTAATTATACCTTAGGCTATTATCTTGCATATCAGAAAAATTAATTGGAATGTTACTTAATTTAAAAAAATTTAAAGTTTCCGAATATAATATAATTCGGAAACTTTAACTTTTTAATATAAAGAATATAATATAAAGAAGTTATTGGCAGACCTATTTTTTTGGTATTAGGTACGTCTAAGTAAGAACTTAAAATATAAATTTTTAAAAGTGACTGGATCATAAACTTTTTGGGTTACATCGCTTTGAAAAATAAGAAATCTCAAGTTTGTCCCAACTTTGGGGTCAAATATATCCAATGGGCACGGGTGAAAAAATTTGAAATTAATGTTAAATAGACTACGCAATAAGAGGATTCTGATGATATAAAAATTAAAATGATTTTTATGGTTCATTAAAAAGATATAGCATTTTAAAATTCGTTCATTTCATTACATGAGGTATGAGTATTAAGGTGGGTCACCCCATATGGGAAAAAAGAGTTTGCATTTACCGCCCCTAATATGAAAGCTTATGTTGAGAGGTTTAAGAACAATAAAAATTTTTTTTTTAACCCGAAATCTGCCCCAAATGGTCTTTTTTGTATAACTTCACCAGTTTTAACCCGATCGTGAAAAGAAGTATATCTTTGGATAGGTCTCAATTAGTACACAAGCACCCCAAAAACTTTAAATTTTTTTAATATAACAAAATTTCATAAAAAATCATTAAACATTTGTGAAGAAACTATTAAATTTCATTAGTAGGAAAAAAGTTACAGCGAATCAAAATTTTAGTGAAGTTCGCTTTCCGTTATAAAAACGTTCGATAGAGGGCGCTTAAAGTAATAAAATATATATGGCTCAATAACGCCTGAACGGCTAGACCGAATGTTAAGAAATTTGGTATGAAAAACGAGCCAATTCATTAGAAATGATTTATCAATTGAATAAAATTTTCAACGAGTGAACACCAATTTATGAAAGAACAGAAAAGGAGAGAAAAACAAAACAAACAATTAAAAATGTTCCAAATGTGGAATTATGAACGGAGTTCACTGAATAATTCGAAAAAAATTCTAAAAACTTCTTAAAAAAAACTGCTTAGCAAAGCAAAAACATTCGGCCAAAGCCGATGCCGAAGGTCGGACACTAATCATTACCATTGCAAAAGTTGTTCTGTATTTTTTTGTATCTTGAAACAAACTCGGATGAAGAGACAAGAACTAAGTTATCAAAAAAAAGTAAGCAACAAAGCATCATGAAAATTTTGTAAAGCAAATCTAAAGAAACACAAAACATAATTTTTGGTTTTACGACAGTTGCACTTATTAGCTTCTCAAAGTTAGTGGACTGCATGAACCACAGAGACTACTGATGAGTCGGAGTAGCGTCCGACGAAACCATGGTCTAGTCTGCTCGGTTCTTTTGTAAAGAATTTTTGTTGTTGCAGCAAGCCTGTTACTTCATGAATTATTTGGCATTAAGCTCTAAATATAATTCTTAAAGAATATGTTCTTTAAGAATTACAAACTTAATAATAATTTGCAAAAAGTTGACTTTATCAAAATTTAAGCTTAAAAAGTAAAATTTTGTTAGTTTTTTCTGCTATCGAAAGTGACATATCATGAATTTTACTATCAACTGAAAATATATAATAATATATCAACTGAAATATATATATATACTAGCGGATGTAACCCGGTGTTACTCGGGGTTGTGCCTCGAGCACAGAAAGAGGACGATTTTGAAAACTGCTCTCATTTTTACGTTTTTAAAATTATCAATTCAATTTTAAAATTTTTTAAATTATCGTTTTTTGGGGTTTTGCCCCCTCTTTCCGTCGAAAGTGTTAAGTCAAATTTCCGTAAAACTGTACTTGCCTCTCGATCTGACGTCTGGTTTCTGAGGAAAATGGACACCCCCACTCAGAAAAAAAACACATATCTTCCTCCGGTGAAAAATTTCTCTATTTTCGATAATAGCAATTTCCCTTTTTTCAAATAAAATTTTCTTCAATTAGAATAAATTTTCGAAGAAATATATCTTCACTTCTAGGAAATGGAAATATTTCAATGTCTCTTATAATGACAAATATTTTTCTCGCACAAAAAAATTCTCATTTATACAGGAAAAGTTTTTGGAAATGAAAATTTTTTTCCTATATTTTGATAAAAAATTCACTATGAGAAGTATTTTCTTCAATAAAAACAATTTTTTTTTTCAAAAACAAAGAGTCTTTTTCTCTAAAATCGAATTATTTTTATATATTTCTCTATTTCATAGAAGGTTTTTATCATTTTTAGAGAATTTTAGGATCGCATTTAGAGAAAAGTATTCTCTGAAGCAAAGTCAATACCATTTTTCAGTAAATATGATGCCATTTTTATCATATTCCGAGAAAATTTTTTCTGTGTGCAATTTTATCTCCAATAAATTTCAATTTTATAAAATTCTGTAAGCATCGATTCGATTTTTGGATTGTCTTCATTCAACTTCGGAACGATTTTCCTTGATTGTTGTCGAAAGAACTTTTAAAAGCATAGGGTCTATTTCAGTAACAAATACAAATGCTTGTCAATTTTCATCAAAATCGGTTCATCCGTTTTGACGTGAATGAGCCGAACAAAGTTGATTGAAGAAAGCGCCCTCTCACTGAAGTTTTATGAAATTTAAATAGTCTCAATTCTGTTGTAGAGTCAAGTTATTTCACGTACCAAATTTTAATAAAATCGGTCAAGTTATTTAGGAGTTATTGAGTCTTAACAACGCACTACTTAAAGTGCCCTCTTTTAGAAGTCTTTGGAATTTTTTTATATTTGATGTTTTATCTTGGGTGCAGTTGAACGTTCATACCAAATTTCATTGAAATCGGTTCAGGCGTTTAGGAGTTATTGAGTCTTTAAAACGCACTACTTAAAGCGCCCCCTTACGGAAGACTTTGGAATTTTTAAAGCATATGTTATCTTGGGCGCAGTCGAACCTTCATTCCAAATTTAATTGAAATCCGTCCAGGTGTTTAGGAGTTATTATAGAGTGCCACGCCCACATATTTCCGCCCAATTTTTTACCTATGCTTTATCTTGGGTGCAGTTGAACCTTCATATCAAATTTCATTGAAATCGGTCCAGGAGCTTAGGAGTTATTACGTCTTAAAAACGCACTACTTAAAGCGCCCTCTTGCGGAAGTCTTTGGAATTTTTTATTGCCTGTTTTATTTTGGGAGCAGTTGAACCTTCATACCAAATTTCATGGAAATCGGTTCAGGAGTTTAGAAGTTATTACATATTGCCACGCCCACATACTTCCGCCCACTTTTTTACCTATGCTTTATCTTGGGTGCAGTTGAACCTTCATACCAAATTTCATTGAAATCGGTCCAGGAGTTTAGGAGTTATTGAGTCTTAAAAATGCACTACTTAAAGCGCCCTCTTGCGGAAGTCTTTGGAACTTTTTATAGCCTATGTTTTATTTTGGGAGCAGTTGAACCTTCATGCCAAATTTCATTGAAATCGGTCCAGGCGTTTAGAAGTTATTATATAGTGCCACGCCCACATTCAACTTCCGCCCATTTAAACTATCCTATCTCTCAAGTTGGATCGAACTGCACATGGTGTGCGAATTTTATTATAATCGGTTAAGTGGTTTAGGAGTCCATTGAGGACAAACATCGTGACACGAGATTTATATATATTAAGATATATTACCAATTGAAAATATATTTTGTTTTTTGATGTGCTGCTGTTTAGTTTTGAAAGTTTTTAAAAATAGAAAAAAAAAGAAAGTATAATATGGGCTAAAGCATATTTAAAATTTGGTATTAAGACTTATATTTTTGAAAAAAAAAAATAAAATTAATTTTTTAAATCCATCTATCTTTTTTTTATGTTAAATAAATATATTAATAAAACATTTGTTAAAGTAAACATTAAGAAAATTAAAATAATTATAATCCTTTTGGCTAGGTTTCAAGGAACATTTCATTAACCAATTTAATGAATATTGTATTGTATTGTTTTATATTAGGTTTCAAAGTTTTAATATCTTATTTAAAAAATTTTGAAAGCGGACAAACCTTCATCATCAAAATATGCAATTATACACTTATTTTTCAAAGTTGGCTGCATGTTGTCAGGGACGGATAGTCGATTCAAATAACAGATTTTAGATTTTTAATCCAAAACAATAACCGACTTCAAAAAACCAAAATTTTGAAGAAATAATCGACTAGTCGACTTTTCGGCAACTCGACTACCCATCCCTAAGGTAAATTTGCACCATATAATTTTGAAGATTTTTCGGTAAAACAACTAATTGCAAGTAAGATTCAAAGAATTTTGGAACAAAAAGACCAATTATAGTGAGCATTTCAAAAAAGTTATTCGTAAAACACGAAAGTTTACAGAAAATTTGCTTTTGATTCGCTTGATAAAAAAGAACAACAAAACGTTGTAGAGACAATAAAAATGAACTATTCAACTAGTAATAAAATCTTAATAATTTTTCTAAAAAGTAAAAATAAACTAAAAAGTAAATAATTTTTCACATCAAGTAAATATATATTTTTATAAGAAATATAAATGAACTTAACAGTTTTTGAAGCATAAAAAATATTTCGAGACCACTGTGCATGAAACGTAATATTTTCAGATATTTTAAATATTAAATAAACATTGAGTGGAGGCTTTTGGGCGAAGTAACTTAATATATAACAAAATTCAGCCAAGTTTACCTCATGTCCTGTTTGTTTACAAAGTAGGAAGCAATAAGGCTAATGGGGGTCTCGGTAGTCGAGTGGTTAGCGTGCTTGACTGCCATTCCAAAAGATTCCGGGTTCGAATCCCAATCTAACCAAGGTCCTACGCTTTTACCTTTCTCTATTTATTTCCTCATTTCAAATCAATTGAAATTAAAAATTCATCAATATATACGACTTTAGAAGTTGTACTTGCTGATAGAGATGTTTGTGGAATGAGATTGTCTAAAATAACTCGAGTTGACTAAGATAAAGGCATAACACTTGCCTCAGTTTCAAATTCGTATGTTGATGTTCGACACTTGATTTCACTTTCACTCCTACTTATCTATCTCCCCATTATCCGAACTAAGGCAGACTTGACTGAATAGGTTTGATACCTGAATTCCTTGGTTCAAAGCTTAAAAAAATTTGTATTTGCTGGAATGGGAAATGCAACAAAAAAGTATGCTTGTAAACGATATGAAATTTAGTTTGAAGAGAACTTCAGTTAGTCCAACTTGAACTTTTCATAAAAAAAACCTACATGCATTTTACGTTCACTGATCATGTGTACTTGTACATAAGCTACTAGTAACAACATGCAACAGCACACATGTTGGCAGTACCAAATTAAAATTGTTGAATAATTCGGCGTAAAACCAAAGCTGTTTGAAATTGAGTGTCTAAAACTAGTTTTGTGTTTCCATTCATAAGCGGAGTGTACTCTTATGATCAGTCTGTGTTTAAAGCCCTACCGTAGACCATTAAAATAAACCAAGGCATATTTTGACCCAGTTTATTAGTTAGAAGTAGTAGTGCCATTGGTTACTGTACCAATTACATGAATGCGTTTTTGCAGATCACGTAAAAATTCATAATTATTGAGTACTTTTTTGGTGCAGTGTAGAAATGAGCAAACTTTTTATTATGCTTTTAACAATCACTTTTGATTGAATTGCTCGAATTAGGGCAACAGGTTTACTAGTAACTATAAAGTTTTAAATAACAAAACATGGTTTTTACATTTTGTCATAAACATTTGAAATTCAAGTTGTTGGCAAAAGAGCTCTATATTCCAGAGCAGTGGGAAATTGTTTTATGTTACTTAGTTATAAGTTCATGTGTTCATTTTAATGGCATGATAATACAACTGCGAACAGCACGCTGTAAACACGTATCCATTATTGAAATAGAAAAAACCAATACCATGTCGTGCATTAGTTGTTTCAATGGCAGTGATGATGGTTCCCAACGGGTATTATATTCATGGCAAAGCTTATAGCAGCTCTTTGGTTACCACTTAAAATACAGGCTTCTTGTTGTTGTTTGTATTAAGGTTTGTTTATAGCACACATTTCTAAAGTTTTTTTTTTTGCGTTTTGCTCAAGATTATTCTATATATTGGTTACATTAGCACGAATTGTAAAAGTAAAGGTTGAATTTTTGGCAACAATACAAAAAGCAATTTTTAGCACAATCCATTAAAAGTTAATAATAGAATTATATAAAAAAAAAAATCCAATTTTTGAATGCATAAAAAGGAGTGAAGTATCCTTGAATTGCTTTAGAGAGTTATTAAAAATATGATAAGTTGTGCGTGTCAAATGTGTTCAGGTTCAGGCACGATCAAACATTTGTGAGACCTAAATTTAAAAAAAAACAACGAAAAATTGTTTCTAATATCGTACTTTTCCGTGACATTCATTGAAAGTGAATCATCGCATAATTTTTGCAGTATAATATTAGTTACAAAAAATTGCTTTAAATTAAATAAATCAAGAGATATTTCGGTCATTGTTTACGTTATTTCTATAACATAATGACTGATAATTTTAAAATTTGCCTAAAAATACTAGGATTTCTTAAATGACCTTTACAAAAATTTCATAAACTGTAGCAAACGTTCCACAATCCGACAGAGTTCAAGTTAATATTTCACAGATTGCTATAATTATTGCAAGTCGTCGTTCTGAAAGGCTCAAATTATCCATGATGTGCGCGGTCTATGTTTGTTTGTGTGTTAATTTATTTCTCGTCTGATTCTTTGCCAGTGAACACAAGTGATGAATGGCGAACTCGTTCGCTGTGTCCTTGAAGTAATACAAACTTATTCTAGGCATCGTATTAAATATAATTCTATGGTTGGCAAGTGTTTCTAAAGACATTTTATATGATTTATTTTTCTCTATTTCTTTTTGCTATTTTATGCAAATTCTGTGATATTATAATCAAGCAGTTATTATAAACTAACCGCCTTTTAGCTATCCAATTTATCATTTCTGCTTTAGTGCCTTTTTTTTAAACGATATATTGTCTCAAAGTGCAAAATAGAGCTCTATGATTTTTAAGTGAAATTTTTTGTTGTTTTAAGTATAAAATGTTAATTTTTGTAGGTATGTTTTAATAGTTTTTGAAACAAGAGTATTTTTTCGGTTGGATATTCGATGGAAATAAATATGCTTGCGCATGAAAGCAGAAATCGAATATTTATTCCAAAGGTTGACTGTGATTTTGTGCAATTTAGGTTTAGTATTTCTTTTCTGAATTTTGTTCAGTAGGTTTTCTTAATATAAATACTGCTGGATAAGTCGCTGGATAAGTTTCTCAAGATAGGCATTTTTGAGCGTTCAAGATACTGCCGTTCTGCAAGTAACGGCACGACCACTTTTCATATGCATGACATTTTTGAAGGATGGCAACCTTAACATGAATGCTCTATAGATGTGAGATAGCTCTGTCAATGAATATTAAAGTTACAGTGTTCTAAATAAGATAAATTTTGGTATTTAAATAAAAAAGCATTAAGAAGAATTTCGTGCCTTGATTAAGCATTAATTTTTGCATAACAAAATTGCGTAAGAAATAAACACAATTCTCTATAAATATTATAAAACCATAAAATATGGGATTGCCGAGTTCAAAATAGGTCGATTCAGCACAAAAATGAACACGTCGGGGAAGCATCGAAACCAGTAACCACTCAAGAATGTATTTGAAGAATCCACGATTTCGCATTGGACGTTCCGAAAGTGAAAGAAAGTGAGAAAGCTAAAGTGAGCGAAGACTCAAAAACGGCCTGAAATATGTTGGCGTTTATTTTTTGGGATTTTTCTATTTGACTATTTCTATCAACAGCGACAATTAATGCAAATTATTGGACTGAATGAATTACGAAAACTCATTTATCAAAGAAAAAATGGCGTGTGGCAGCCACGCACAGTATAAATGAAACTTTAACCCAAAAAAGTAGTAGTGGTATTCACATTGACTTTGGTAGTTGGGTATGGGTAGATTGTGTACTTTTAATTACTGCGAGCACCCTTAACTGCAAGTGAGTACTTTGTAAAAACAGCTGATGAGAGATGAGTGACAGCTAGAAAAGAGTTGCCACCATATTATTCATGTTATTTTATGAGCCCAAAATTTAGGACATTGTACGGCCGTAAAAAAATTATTTTATGTAGGAGTAATTTTTAACGTGAACTTTGCGGCATTTAATAATTTGTATCTCAAAAATTTTAAAATAACTCATTTAACACATTTGTCTATATTATTCACTTATAGTTTGTTTACTTTGTTTCAGTTTTTTGTCAATTCAATTATTGCCTACTTTTGGAAGAGGCAATAATCCATGAAAAAAGTACTCAATCAATATACCCAAACAAGTAAGGGGATCAGCTAGAGTAGATTGGTAGATCATCTACCGTAGATGGGTACTTGGGTAGAATGGCACTTTTACAAAAACAAAATGTATGGCATTTTCAATCTACCCAACTACCCAAGGCAGTGTGAATACCCCTAGTGAGTATAAAGTGGTTAACCCGAATCTCCCTGTGGTTGCCATATGGCAAGGCACGACAAATACATTTTTACATGATCATTTATATGTTAGAGATAAGGATTTTGCTCCTAAGAAATCTTTTCGAAATTAAAAAAAAAATTTACGTAGGGAGATTCGGGTTAACTCTTTAATATAGTTTAAATAAAAACTAGTTTTTGTAAAAGAGTAAATTAAATCTGTTTTAATACGATTTCGAAAGGTTTTCTACCGTCAATTAATCATTTATGCATCATACCATACCAATACTTTTTATTTATTGTAAAAACCTTACCGACATTTTTATGTAAAGAAAAGACAAATGACAGTTTTCTGTTTAAATGGTGTTCGACAAGTTTAGCTTCAATGCAATTTAAAAGAGATTCAATGAAATTAGCTGTAATGCAATGCAATCACCATTCTTAAGTGCTTTATACTTGGCAATAGAAGCAAAAAGTCAGAGGTTTTAAATCTTTTAGTACGATTTTACTCCCCGTTTCAATTCGCCATATTGCTCTGTAAGCTGCTAATGTAGTTTCACTTCAAAAAATTACGCACTCCAACTTTGATGAATAGGTATTTTTGTTTTTGTTACACTCAGAAAAAAGTTTCTCGGAATATGATAAAACAGGCATCATATTTAGAGAAAAATGGTATAGACTTCGCTCCAGAAAATGTTTTTCTCTTAATGTGATCCTAAAAAGTCTATAAAAATGTTAAAAAGCTTCTATGAAAAAGAAAAATATATAAGAATTAGAAAAAAAACTTTTAATTTTTGAGAAAAGATTTGTTTTTATTGAAGCAAATACTTATCATAGTGAATTTTTTATCAGAATATAAGAAATATTTCTCATTTTGAATAAGTTTTTCTCTATAAATGAGAATTTTTTTGTGCGAGAAAAATACTTATCATTATTAGAGACATTGAAATATTTCCATTTCCCACAAATGAAGAAATATTTCTTCGAAAATGTGAAAATTTATTCTAATTTAAGAAAATTTTATTTGAAAAAGAGAAAATTCCTTTTATAGAAAATAGAGAAATTTTCTACCGGAGATAGGTATGTGTTGTTTTCTCAGTGTAGGTCTGTTTGGTTAGTTTTGTTAGTTCTGACTCAAACCATTTTACCAAATATGGTGAGTTGTTTTATTTGTTTAGTTTCGTTAGTCTGAACTCATAACATTTCACCATGGATTATGGTGAGTTATTTAATTGCATGAATTCGCTGCGTTTCATTAGTCTTTCCTCGGTTTTACTCCCCGTTGAGTTCGCCGTATGTAGCATAAGCGACTAAAGAAGTTTGGCTTAAAAAAAAATCATTTATTTGCAAGATAACGCTCCAGCTTACAAATCGATTGAAACCATGGGCAAATTGAATGAGTAACGCTTCGAACTGCTTCGTCATCCCCTAAATTCTTCAAATTTTTCCCCCAGCAACTAATATCTGCTTACAAACTTAAAAAAGTGGCTCCAGGGAAGAAGATTTGGGACAAATCAACAGGTCTTATAAGAAACTGAAGATTATTTCGGAGATCTTGAGAAATCTTGTAGTTCAATGAACATCGCAATGTAAGGAAATCGTTGTAATAAATGTATCGAGCTGAAAGGCTCGATTAATTAAAACAGTTAAAAAAAAATTAACAATAACTAGTAAACCTGTAGCCCGAATTTATTCTTCTTGGCATGTTTTCTGTAGATGGACTTTACGGAGACAAAACGACAAAGAGAAGATGCAGCGACGATTTGTTTCTACCGTAGACACAAAAAGGTAGCTCCGTTTTCATACAAATTGCAAGTTAAATTCGAGTTGAAGATAATTAAACAAATGGCACGGAAATGACTTCGTGCTAGTTTCAAGTACAACAGCTGATCAAATAATAATGCAAAAGTAAACAATTGATTAATTTTAAGCAAACAATCGTTTTTTCTTAGTTGTTTTAAATTAATGAACCGATTTAAAGCAACAGCTGTGTATATAATTTTGCAATAGAAAACAATTGATTGTTTGCTTAAAATTAATTCTTTTGAAAACACGATTTTTCTAAAACAGAAATTCAAATTGATTTGTGCCTATGCGAATTTCTTCATTTAGGCAATATTTAGTAACTAACGTATTCAAAAATCATTGCGAAGTCGTTTGCGCGGTAAAACTATTCAAAGTCGAATTCCACGACTTTCGGAAATTTTTACCTTTTTGTGTAAAAATAGTTAAAGAACAAATCTCGATATACTTAAAAACCAAAGTTACTTAAAAACCAATGAACTATATGATATTTAAATAAAAAAAAAATCAATTTTGGCATCTTTTTTATCGTTTATCTCAAGAACTATTGGTCGCTGAGTATCCAATATTTACGATTAAATTATCCTTTTGATTAAATTATCTAATAGGCAAATCTTGTCATGGCTAAATTTGCCAAAAAATCAATAGCTTACAAGGTATTTAAAAAACAATGCTTAAAACACTGCATATCTTCATATAAATACGTATATTATAAACACGTATCTGAAAAGAAATGCAATATCCAATATAATAATATTATGTTTATTCAATATTTACATCGTTATTGATTGGTGCTTCAATTTTGAATACTGATATAAATGGTTTGTGATAGCTTAAATATGAAATATATGCTCGTGATTCGATATTTTCGAGATATCGAAAGAAAATTGCATCTTTTTTAGTTCCGGATTTTGTTGTTGACATGTTGGTAATTTTATTAATTCGCAAAGATACAAATTTACAAAAATTAACAATACAATACAAAAATTTAATATTTTTGTCTGGACATTAGTCCAGACAAAATTTTTCGCAAAGAAACTAAGTAAGCGGTAGCGAATCATTAGATACAAAATTAACGTTAAAATCTCCACCCAGAATCATAGGGATTTTATCTACGCTTCAACCGAGAGCTTGAGCCACTATAGGACTGTACATCAGTAAGCAGTAAGGAACGATGAATGAAATTTATTATATCGTCGATTTTTTGATTCGGCGTTATATAGAATATTATAGATGACCGCAATTCCTGCTGCCACTGTAGATGGATCTGATTGAGTCTGCCTAGCAGTCATTTGCATGTTTGGTGTCAAGATATTTAGATTATCATATTGATTATATTTATATTTAATGATTTAATTTAATACAATATTTGATTCGCATATGAAAGTGTCTATTAGATCTTCAGCATGTGCTCGGAGGCTCTGACAATTTAGGGTATATAAATATAAGCCACTGGTATGATTCAGAAAATCAATTATTTCTTTAGCCACAGTTTTCAACCGATTAAATGAAAGTCTCCGAAACAAGTCTTGAAAAAGAAAACAGTAAATAAATAAGCAGTAAGTGTTGCAATAAAATTATAAGTTTATTAATATTATTAAAGCATTTATTACAGTTGTTATATTGCAGCAATAAAAGTATGTATCTGTCACCTTGTTGCTTTTTCGCCATACAAAAATTTCGCGTGTTGAAAGCTTAAAGAAATAAATTTTTCGTGCATACTTTTAGGATGAAAATCAAAAGCTTCAAAGACATGGTTTGTGTTTTTGATATACTTGATACGGAGCAAACCGAGTTCAATATTAATTACATTTTGTTTGCCTAGTTATCCTGTGCCTATGTGGCATAATGGTAGCGCTTCCGACTCTAATTCGATGCTCAGTACTGACAGTCCGGGTTCATTTCCCGCTTGCGGCAATAATTTTTATGTGGAAATTTTCATATAAATATTTGCTTTTGAAATCATTTTTGTAGGTCTTTTGTAGGATTCCAAAAAATTTTTTTCAAAAAAATCCTTTTTTTTTGAAACATATAAAAAATATATTTATACAGTGGCTTACAGCTTATTTCAACCAGCACCTTTTTCTTGTTATGTAAATGCAGGTTGTAAGTGTAGTAGCTTAGCTCCTTAAATTTATTTTTAAGCTGATGTCTTAATTTTTTTTGTTTTTAATATGTTTATATCAGGGACCGAAATAATTATTATTTTACAATTTTCGAATGAAAAAGACACAATGAAAAAATTGTCGAAGGACATTTTCAAATATACCATTATGATACAAATGGCCTCAGCTTCACGAATATTTAGAGCCTTTAAAATTTTCGACTAATTCTATAAAAGTTAAAAAATAACTGTTATTTTTTGCCTTTAATATTTTCAGACAAAAATAACGGTTGCCTTTGACTTATATTTTATCGGTCAAAAATAGCAGTTATTTTGTGACTTTTATATTTTCGGTCAAAAATATAAGACAATCTGTGCTTTTTTTGTAAAGTATTGATACCATTTGTAAAACGTGCTCACCGATGAGACCAAAATTATGGTATCGATAGTTTTTTAGACAGTAAAATGGCCTTTGAAAAAACACAAAACAAATTGCCTGATATTTTTGACCGAAAAAATAAAAGGCAGAAAATAACTGTTATTTTTGACCGATAAAATAAAAGTCAAAAGTAACTGTTATGTTTTCCCGAAAAAATATAAAGCACAAAATAACTTTTATTTTTGTCGGAAAAAATAAAAGTTAAAAAATAACTGTTAATATTTGACATTTTTGATAAAAACCATAACCGATACGGTCCCTGGTTTATATATTTTATAATAATTAAAAATGAAAAATCTATTCAAAAACATTGCAGCTGAGCAATGATCTGTTATCTTGTAATACAACTGTTGTTTCTTTTTCTATATTTTACTCATTAACCCACAAGACTCGCAAGTTTATTTTTATGTGAGTTTTGTATGTAGGTCTTACAAAAAAGTTTTCAAAAAGGGGCACGTACGACAATTGAGCAGCAAGAACTTGTCCTTAGTCATTTTAAAAATGGCTATTCGCGCCGAAAATTTGGTCAGATGGTTGGATTGAGTGACTCCACAGTCCAGAGCATCATTTATTGTTTTGTCCGGGAAAATATAACGCATGATAAAGGCAGAAATGCTCAAAAATTTTTAATTCAACGGACGAGCGCTATATTGTTTGAAAAATCCGGAAAAACCCAAAACTATCAGCTCCAAAAGTGCCCATTGAAGTGGAGGCAGAGTTGAGCAAGTGTTGTCTTTCAGCTACTATTCGCCGTGATCTTCGGGAGCATAATTTTAATGACAGAATAGCGCGCAAGAAGCCCCTTTATAATCACAATAAATCAGAAGTACCGTTTAAAATTTGCTAAAAAGCACGTGTATAAGCATTCAAGCTTTTGGAATACGGTAATATTTGCTTTATTGAAAGTGCAGAGATTCTGGGCATTTACGATGTTTTCAGATTTTATCAAAACAATGACCTGAAACATAAGTCGGGTATTGTGCGGACATGGCTGATTTGTAACTGTCCGCATGTAAAACAACCACCAGCACAGTCCCCGGACATGAACATGATTAAAAATTTGTGGGTCATTTTGGATACGTAAAATATCCACCAAAACTGGAGGTTTAAAAAATGAGATCAATGAATTTCAGAAATCAAAAATAGGGCTTCCTAAAACAAAAACAAAAACATATCATTCTTTAAGATATGACGGTAAATAACGAAGTTATAAAGAAATATGTCAATGCGCGACCCCTAAAAAAAAAAAAGTTCGGTAAAAAAAAAAAAAAAAAATTTCGAAACTTTCTTTCAATAACGCTTTAGATTAGGTGGTGTGCGGCGAAATTTAGTTTTTCAAGGCCAATTTTGAAATTACATTTTTTATGTGGTTGAAATAAGCTGTGACACTGTTTTTGATTGCGTTTTTTGTTTTTTATTGTTATAAAATATAAAACATATATAAAAAAATAAATTAAGTCATATTTGACGAGTTAAAACATCAGAATAACAAACTGCATAAATATATTTTTGATATTCCATTAAGTTTAGTTCTCAAAGCCCCTAAAAGTTTTTGTTGGATGCTGGTTGAAAAAAGCTATGAGCAACTGTATATTATAAAACAAATATGGGCATCTCCCAGTGGCACGGACGCGACATTCGCACGGTTTTAATTACTCGAAAAACAACAAAGAAACAAAATGAGCCGATATGTGTTTTAAGTGTTCTAACGCGATGAAAGAGTGCTACATTTTATAAAAATATTGGCGAGATTTAGTACAAATTAGTACAAAGTAATAAGCAATCATTCAATGGAACGGACGCGACTAAAAACAGAAGTTTTTTGAGCACGTATAGAAATATGCAAAATTTAGCTAATTTTGAGAACTTTTTTATATATAATATACATGTTAATGGAGGTCAAAGGATAACTATTCTTCGTAGACTTATAAAATATTAGAATTATCTCTTCCCTTTTTTTAAATAGATATAGCACGAATATGGACGCGACAAATTTTTCCAACAGAAGTAAAATACAGTAAAGATGTTCGTTATAAATTTTAATAAAAATTCATCATAATAAGTTAAATTCAAGTAACATTGCCGTAATACCAATCAAAATAAAAAAGAAAATAAAGTTAAAAGCTGTTATGAGTGCTTTATTTTAATGTTTTTCTTCACTTTTGGTGGACTTTTTTTGGGAGATGCCCATATATTTTTTTTGGTGTTGGGGTCAAAAATATGTGATGGTTATTTTATCCATTAGGTTCGTATATATAATTCCTACTCGTCACACCCAGGACAATCTTATGTCACACCCGTCCCAGTTAAAAATGGGCGAAGTGTGGCAGATGGACTGAATTTCAATGTTAAAATCAGAATTTTTAGTTCTTAACAACCTTTCCAGGCGTTTAAGTGAATGTAACTCTTTTAAGCTAGAATAAATAATTGCATTATGTAGCATTTTTAGCATTTTGAAACCATGGGACATCTTCTAATAGACCCTAAATAGACTCTTAAAGAAAATTGCTTAAATTTGACCGGTTAATACCATGTTCAACACGATAAAGAAGTCAGAACGTCACACCCGTCTCTATGAAATAAGGCTGATGTAAAACTTCATTTAAAAAATTAAACTATAATAACTTTGAATACACTTGACAACTGCTGGTAGATATTTTAACTTCGTTCAAACCAAAGAGTATTCTTTATAAAATTCTTCTTGAATTTTTTGTTCATTCAACTCAAGACATTCTTCTAAATGTTTCATTTTAAGATAACGCATTTATTGCGGTGATGTTGCGTCTACCTTAAAAATCATCTCGTCTCATATGAAAGCCACAGGAAAACCACACAAAATTGGTTTTTCTTGAGAGCATTTCTTGGAAACTAAAACCAATTTTATAATCGGCTCAACATAAGGATGTTTAGTCAAGAAAGCTCCACCTTGAATTTGAATTTATTTCTAGCATTTTATACTCTCAATTCACTGCAATCCGCTTAAAAGTGATTGAGGTAGACGATACTAGAGCAGAACAACAACGCATTCATCTTTCTGCCAAAACTTATACATTTCTCTAAGCAATGTACGTACACAGCAGTTGCCATTAGAGGACGGTCGATTTAAGAGTTTATTTTTAAATGTGGTGTATTATTTGTGTGCCACAGCCATATCATTACAATTCAGTCACGTGAGCGAGCAAAATGTTGTAAAGAACAAACACTCAGGAGGAGGTGGAAATAAATGGCAATAAAGCGTTTTGCTTGATTTGTACTTGTGCAAAAGATGGCACACATTTACAACACGCTATTATCCGACATTATCAACCCATTCACCTCTACGACAACCTATGCTCCATCACCACCAGATTTTGCCTGGCATGACACACACAATCAGTGTGTTTGTCCTCTTCTTTTAATTTTATTTCTTAGTAGTAACAAGGATTAGATATACAAAATACATACCAACAAACATGCAAAAGTTTGATCGATTGCATGATTTTCTTTGCCATTAAGTGACAACGTATGAAAAGGTTTTATTTTAATTCCCAAATTTTAAACTTTACATACTTAAAGGCTTAAAAGTTTTGCTAAGATTGTTCTGGAAGTGTAGCTTGGTGGTAAAAGGGTCATATATTTATATATATATACATGTACAAATAAGCGCGCTTGTAAACTAAACATGTGCTTGTTTATTTTTTGAATCTTTTATGAAGTAAAGCCAAATAAATAAAATAAGAAAAACCCAAGATTTGTAAATGAACTCCCAGAAAAGACTGACATAAATCATAGTATAAAATAAAACAAATAAGAAAAAAAGCATTTCTTTTCGCATAATACGATTTATGAGTTTTTTAATATCTTGCAGCTGTGGCACATGCGGCTAAGACGCATTCATAGCCGTTTTATTGTGCTGTCTGACGGGGGAGTTATTTACACATATTACTCACACATAATCCCAACTTTATTTAGCACATTCTACATACATTGACATATTTCTTTATGATCTCATTCTGAAATAATGCTTAGTTTAAATACAAACAAGAAAAAAGAAAAGAAGAACAAAAACAGAATAAAGCATAAAGAAAACGACACTAGCTCACTCTTGGCAGCTAGTTTTTTTCAGTTCACTGCTTGTCCTGTTCTTTTTTGCTTACCTTTTCCACATTTATCAATGTGATTTGTGACCGGCAAATCCTCGGTGCATTGGCAGGATTTTTTCTTTGGGTCACATATCGATCCAGGAAATCCACATTCCAGCGTATTGTCGCACTTGTCACCGAATTTCTTTTGTCCTCGGCTGGCATAGTCTAAAAAATACGAAAATTGTAAAGGTTAAAACACACAAAAAAAAAAATATGAAAAAAAACATGTGAAATATCAAGCATAAACTTTTTTTAATTGAAGTCGTCAGTTGGTTTGACTAAATTGACGTAAGTGAACTGGTATTGAGAGCAAAGTAATTGCTTAAATCTTTTTATCAAAAAAAAAAATAAACAACAAAAAAAAAGTAAACTTGGAAAATGTAAAGAAATGCGTCATAGAAATTTTCTATCGAGCCCACCAAAAGTTAAAATTATTTATCCTTAATAACACTGTTCAACAAAAAACAAAATTAAACTATTTTCCAAAATAACAAGGTTCCAATGGAGGTGTATAGTTACGGTGGCCATATTTTTGAGAGTAAAATACAGAACAGAAAAAAATTGTATTCCATCTTATAAGATATCTCCCAAAACCAGGGACCGTACCGGTTATGGTTTTTATCGAAAAAGTCACATATTAACTGTTATTTTTTAACTATTATTTTTTCCGACAAAAATAACAGCACTATATTTAGAAAAAAAGTTAGGTTCTCTAGATTTTATGTTTCCAAAATATTAGCAATAAACATGGCATTGCAAACGCGACAAAAAATGGAACTCGTTTTCGACTTCATCTAGAAAAATGCAAATATCTGCGAAAGGTAACATAATATTTTAAAGCGGTTAATTGTAAATTAAATAAGATTAATGTGGCTTTCAGGAAATATTTGTCATTTTGACTTATTTCCATTAGTTTTTTTTTTATTGAGCTTAAGCCTGATCGCGAACGCGACATCTAGCACGCGACATTTTTTCTCATCACGTTTTTAATAAGAATTAGTTAAAGTAATTTCAGCTAAATATTGCATTACCTACCAAAAACATCGTAAATATTATTTGTGAGTTTTATATTAGTAATATTAATAAAAAAAAAAAAAAATACATAAGAGGCTAGTGAGAAAAAATATTATATTTCTTTGTAACACCACCCGTCCTACGTATGTGGTTATTTACTTTATGAAAACTTTTTTACGCCCACAAGGAGGCGTGGCAGATATAGAAAAGTGCATATATTATACTGCAGTATCAACTTCTAAGTTGTTTTAACCATGGCATCCCTGTTTTTGTATGTCCCCCCATCTGTTGACATGATTACAGCCGTTATTATTAAGTTATAATAATGAAATTCTATATTTAAGCTTATATTGTAAAAATAAAGGTCATGTTCGAAAATAATCCCAATAGGATGAAAACCACGTATACCTCCCATACAAATTGACGTTCTCAAATTAAAAAATTTCTTAAAAATCTACTAAAAATCAATCCAATGACTTGAGAATTAACTCATGAGCTTTAATTTGAACTATTAAACTTAGCAAAAAATTCAGAAAAATCGAATGAAACCTTTCCATACTTTTCCATACAAAGTGTATTAAAAATACGGCGCATGATCGCGAACGCGACATATTTTGATGATCAATATTAAATGTTTAGTATGATTTTTACCTGCAGTAACTTTTTTTTTTATAGTAAGGCGACCAAATTTGATTTAAGTTACAATTTTCAGACAATTGCTAAGAACGATCACGAAGTTCTGTTAACATATGATGATTTAGGTACAAGAACGCGACATTCGAATAATAGTTAAAGCAATATAAAAAATTTACCGTAAATCGTGCTTTGTTTGGTATCTTCTTATTTTTTATTTCTTATTTGTAGTTTATAGATGGATTTTATAAGAAGAGTGCAATCATAACGTTGATAAATAAACGAAAAATACTAAAGAGAAAATGTCCTTAAAAGCAGCTAAAAGCAAGAAAAACATATATATCAGATATCAGGCCAATTTTCTCAGAATAAAAACTGAAATTAGTTGTAAATGCAATAAATTACAAAAATTCAAGCATTTTTTTTAAATAATAACAAAATTATTTGTTTATTTAACAATTTTTTTTCGGTTCCGGTAGACCTTTCTGTGGAAATGCCCATATATATTACGGTTTTCCGATATAAGTTGTTGTCAAAAAGCTTGCACTAAATTAAAAATCGACTTTATTTTGTAAATGATAAGGGTCTGAAAATATCAGCTTATTACAAATTTTTTTTTTACTAAAATTTAATTTTTTTAAAATTTTTTAAAATTGTTTTACCAAATTATAATTTTCAGTTAAGTATACTTTGAACTGTGGACACCTGAGATCATATTTGAATTTCGTGATTAAAACAAATTTGAGTGTTTCTTTTGGTAACTGAGCTTTTTCAGAAGTCAAATTATTATTTACAATTGAATATATCTTTCTGTTGGAGCATTTTACGCCGGTAAACATAGACTAAACTGAACAATTTATAAAATATTTGTAAAAGTTATGTTATTTTTTACAGTGTTTGAAAATTTCCATCCATCTCATTTTTGGGCCCAGTCACATAATTTTTTACGCACCCTAATTTGTCAAAAACTCCAATGCCAATTATTCCTCTTTTCCAAAAACTTTTTTAACTTCGTGCCAAGAAAGCACTGCACGGAGGAGTACCTATGCAAGCACTTATACTTCTACTAGAACGCAGCCAGCCAGTAAACCTACTTGCGTGTTCTTTGAATTGGTCTAAATTGGTAAAACCCATTTAATCTAATTATGTTAACATTCTTTTAACAAATGGCAAAAATATTTCATATCAGCTTTGGATAATTTTAAATTTTAATCATGCATACTTTCGTAGAGAAAATTGCTATGTTTTTATGAAAAAGAGTACCCTGGCAATGTGTGAAAAAAGCCATACTTGGGTGCAAGGGTCAAGGTTCAACTGTCGTAGAAGTAGGAATAGAAGTTTCAAAATTCTTTCTATTGATGGTTTAACAGTAAGCCAATTTTTTATATTCCGTATCGACTGTTTCGCAAATATCCTTAAATTCTTCTACACGAACTATATAAATAAAAAAATTGATATATTTTACAAGAACGCCTGCTTTTACTTGCTTTTTTTAAATATTTTCTGTTTATATTATCTGAACGTTTTCAACATTTGCACGTTAATTTTTGTTGACATATGAACATTGTGGTGGCCGTGGCTGTGCGTGCTAAATGTTTATTATGCACGCAAATGCATCTGGGCAGAACAAGGTTCGAATCACCATTTGACACAGAAAGTTTTTTCAATGGAAAATAATTTTTCTGATCGGCTGTCACCGCTCTACACTCAATAGAAAGTGGCTTTTTGACATATGAACATCTAGTTTTTCAAAAGCACTTACCATGGAGCTGATGAGGGTTGGGTACGATTCACAAAATCCCCTTATGAAAATAACAGAAAAAAAAATCACAAAATCTTCCAACACAAACGGCTATATTCATAAAAATTATAGAGAAATTTATAAAGTTTTTATAAGAAAAATATTAAAGACGATAAAAACCTTTTTTAAAGTGAAACTTCTTTGGCAGCGAGTGAAATTTCAAGATCTCTTATTCGTGACGCTAGGCTAACGTTTTCAATGCATATGAAAATTTTCAAAAAATGATAGCAGCTAGCGAGAATTGAACCCAAACCACTGATGTTGATAGTGGGAAGCTCTACAATTACGCCACATATCGTCACCTAAAATGCAAAAAGACGTAACAACACTTTTTATACTTACAAAGCAGAAAACAAAAAAGTCATGGAAAGGCACATATTTAAGATTTGAGAACCTATTATTCTTTTGAGTTTCGTTAAAAAAATAGCTATTTTTGAAAGTATGTGTTTGAAATTTAGCTAAAAGGTCTAGTTTAGTCAAATTAATTATAATAAATCAAAAATTAAATTTTACATTATATTGTTGTTACGTCTTCTTGCATTTTAGGTGGCGATATGCTCATGATAAACAGGCAAACAAAATATAATTAATATTGAACGCGTAACATTCCGTCCGTAACATTAATTTTCATCCTAAAAGTATGTACGGAAAATGTATTTCTTTACGCCTCAAACGAAAATATTTAGGCACATCTAAAGATCACATCCAAAGGCACATCATTATAAAGTGCGAATAAGAGCTCTTACGAATGCAGCTGCAGCTGGGTCTGCAACTAATGATGAAGGTAAGGTGATTGCAATATCGGCTGAGTTCCAAAATGCATTTTTACGAAGCATCAGTCTATTTTGGTGAATCTGCAAAGAAACAATCCCCAGAAAAACACACTAATGCTTTGTAAAAATGTATTTTGGAACTCAGCCATCATCTCAAGAAAATTTTAAAGCCAACCAATTTGATACACTCAACAATCGACGTTCGCTGCTTTACGAGGCCCTCACTCAACATAGCAACTATTATGATCACCTGCTTGCAATTATTATGACCTTTGCTTTCGGAGGCTGCGTCAACGAGTACTATGCAAATGCAATTTAGCATTTAAACAGTGACAAAGTTGAGAAGACATTCGAAAGCAACTAAAACCCCAACAGAACTAAAACAAGTACCGAAAATAACTGTTATTTTACAATTTTCAAATGAAAAAAAATTGTTAAAGACTTTTTCAAATATACCATTATGTTACAAATGTCCTCATCCTCATGAATATTAAGTGCCTTTTAAGTTTTAAACTGATTCTTTAAAAGTTGAAATTTAACTCTTTGTTTTTTGGCCTTGTATTTTTTCGGGAAAAATTAAGGTTACTTTTGACTTTTATTTTATCGGTCAAATATAGCAGTTATTTTGTGACTTTAATTTTTTCGATCAGAATATGTGACACTTTCTATAAAAACCATAGCCGGTACGGTCCCTGGATGTTAATATTGAATCAACAGATTATTATTCCATTTCGTATTGAATGAATTTGTTTTCAGATACTTTCTCTCTCTATTTCACACTAAAATTTCTATTATTTCTTACTGTTTAAGAAGTTTCACTTCAAAATTGTCATGTTTACACACTTAAAAAATTTGTATCAAAATTTTACACCGATCGGTGTTCCAGGGAGTTCTACATCGTTCGGTGTTAAAAAAACCGTATCAAAGAGGTAGAATTATTTTATATCTGAAAAGAGATATTTTCTTTACACGGATCGGTGTAAGTAAATAAATATCCGATAGCATGTTTGCGTTAAGCTCTGTTAGGTGCTTACTTTGAATACGCAAAATTATTATTTTTAACACCGAACGTTGTAATTTTATATTATTCGCTAGGATAATAATAGGGTACAAAAATGATATACCAAATATAGTGCTAGGAATGCTCAAAAATCGATTAAGTTCATTAAAATTATAAAAAAAGTCGAATGAAAAAAACTTTAATGTCGATTTTCCCCGAAACCCGAACATGACTTTTAATTACAGATTTTCACTTTCAGTCTTGAGAATTTTCAATTTTCTATTTATTTGTCAATAATTATGTGATTTCAAAGTTATATCAGATATTCCTTTTTGCCTTTCTGATTTCACACCGATCGGATAAGTTTGGAATTCGACACCGGGTGAGCGGTGTAAATTAACACCGTTCGGTGAAAAAGATGTAAATTCCGTTGACCTGTGTAATTTATATTTTTTCTTTGGTAGCTTAAACTAACAAAGCATACAAAATTGTATCATTATTCCTCTCCATCACCATCATTGTATCAGCACTCCTATTAAACGGTGTGACTACCAAAAATCATTTTGAATGATTCTAAAAATCATAATAGTGGGCACCTCTAGAAGTGTAATGGTCTGTAATGGTGTAAAGGTCTGGGTCACATCTGAGTTTCTAGATATAGTTATTATAAAAAATGAACGTTGTCATCACTTGTTTACCTAAGCACGCGTACTGCGTAAGGGGTATATTAATTTTGTCACGACGTGTGTAACACCCAAAAGGAGGCGTGGTAGGTATGGAAAAGTATATATATTCTTGCTCAGCATCACCACCTGAGTTGATTTAGCCATGTCCGTCTGTCTGTCTGTCCGTCTGTCGACACGATTACAGCCGTAATTTTGAAGCTATCGTAATGAAATTCGATATTTAAGCTTTTTTTAAAAAAACTAAGGTCAAGTTCGAGAATGGGCTAAATCGGATGAAAACCACGCCTACCTCCCATACAAGCCCAAAATTGAGAACTCTACAAAGAAGCTAATATAAAAGCTACAATACTGAAATTTGGTACATGTGTATTCTATGTCAAAACTGAGAAGTCTTAGAAAAATGGGCGTCATCCACCCACTAACACGCTCACCTCCCATACAACCCCAAAATTGAGAACTCTACAAAGAAGCTAATATTAAAGCTACAATACTGAAATTTAGTATATGTGTATTCTATGTCAAAACTGAGAAGTCTTAGAAAAATGGGCGTCATCCACCCACTAACACGCCCACCTCCCATACAACCCCAAAATTGAAAAATCTATAAAGAGGCTAATATTAAAGTTACAAAACTGAAATTCGGTATTTGTGTATTTAATGTCAAAACTGAGGTGTGTTATAAAAGTGGGCGTCATCCACAAACTAACACGCCCACCCCAAAATTCAAAACTTTATAAAAAGGCTCATATTTAAGCTGCAGGAAAACAATTTGATATATATGTATTTAAGACACATCTTAATATATAAAAGGCAAGCGTCCTGCTCCGTGCTCAATATCGTAAAACATGTTCAGCCTGGACCATGACCAGTTATAAATAATTCATTTGAAATGTTTGTACTTGTTTGTTTGTGAAATGTTTGCTCTATATCGTAAAACCTGTTCGGCCTGGACCAGAACCTATTGGTAAATTATCTATTTGAAATCTTTGTACGTACTGTACTTTTTAAAACCTGTTCATCCTGGACCAGAACCTCTTCTAAATTACACATTTGAAATTTTTGTACGTACTGTACTTTTTAAAACCTGTTCATCCTGGACCAGAACCTGTTGTAAAATTATCTATTTGAAATCTTTGTACGTACTGTACTTTTTAAAACCACCTGGACCAGAACCTGTTGTAAAATTATCTATTTGAAATCATTGTACGTACTATACTTTTTAGAACCTGTTCAGTCTGGACCAGCAACTATTCTTAAATTATGTATTGGAAATATTTGTACTTGAAGACTATCGTCATTTTCCTCAACTACTATACATCAAACATCATGTCTTGCTATTACAGTACTTCTTAATTAACAGAACCAGAACCTATTCGGTCTGCATAAACTGAACAGCAATTATTACATTCAGTGACGTTGGTGTCAATTGGAATTGCTAGAACTAAATCACAATGTTCGGTCTTCTGATCCAAGTTTTAGCGATTGGCTACTCAAGTTAGGAAATGGAGATGAAGATATCATAGAAATTCCAGATTATTTTGTTTGTAAAGGTTCGCTTATTAACCCTTTCAATGGTGTGACCTTTTGAATCTAAAGCAAAAAATAAACTTGAAAATAAATGTTTGATTTTGAACACAGTTTGTTAATTTATTTTACGGTGGTTTATTCTCTGAAAAGATAAGTTACAAGTACAAGTTATCAGTTGAAAGTTAACATTTGCTTTTTTTTTCATTAACTTACTTCTTATGCGCTCTAGGGTTTTTTAACAAAAGGTACAGAAATTAAACGAACTACGCATATTTATAACTTTGCAGAAACAGCTAAATCAACTAACAGAATACAGGAAAACATAATATAAATTTGAATATAGTGACAATATATAACATAAACATAAACATTAACATCTGTATTGTGTGGCTGGAAATCAAACTGCTTTACCAGCATCATGGATGCCACCTTGATCTTCAACATCCCCTCCCCCGTGAACTGACCCGGATGGAGAGGATTCACCCTTTTCTAAAACTGTTTCAATATCCAGTACGGCAAGTATCGATATCGGCCGTTTATAAATTCCTGTACTAGTACTTACATCAGCTGAACGAGCGACACCGTCTTTACCATGATGCAATCGTATAACTCGTCCTCTAGTCCATCGTGACCTTGGGGCATTAATATCGCACAACAACACTAGGCAACCAGGTATAAGGGGTTCCGACGGTGAGGTCCACTTAGTTCGTCTAGTCAACTCAGGCAAATATTCTTGAAGCCATTTCCGCCACAAACCATTCTTCAGATTTTGCAGGACTCGCCATTGCTTTCGTAGGCACAGCAGTCGAGGCTCGAATGCAGCTGGAGTTTGGGTTGAGTTCGTACATCCAAGCAGGAAATGATTTGGAGTCAGAGGCTCTGGATCATCTGGTGTCACTGGCAAGTGAGTTAAGGGTCTCGAGTTTACAATATTTTCCGCTTCGATGAGGAAGCTCTGAAAAGTTGGAAGCTGTGGAGCGCTTTCTTTTAGCATAACATGCAACGCCTTTTTTACAGATTGCACCAGTCTCTCCCAGGCTCCTCCTTCGCTGGGATTCAGCGGAGTATTGAACTTCCATTTAATACCCAAAGCTGATAAAGCGGCAGATATGGCGTTCTGATCCATGAAGTCCTTAACTCCTTGCAGCTCTTTTGCAATCCCCACGAAATTTGTGCCGTTGTCGCTTCGTATTTGTAATGGAACTCCTCTTCGGTTAACAAAATTTCGAATGCAAAGTATACATGCATCGCTTGACAGATCGGAAGCAATCTCCAAGTGGACTGCGCGTATTGTCAGGCAAGTGAACAAAGCTACCCATCTTTTCTCCTTCTGGCGACGAATTGTTACGTTTACTGGGCCAAAATAGTCCAATCCAGTAAAAGAAAACGGCCGAACATAGGGAGTGACTCTATCAACTGGTAAGGCTCCCATAAGAGGCTGCCGGGGCTTAGCCCTTTGATATCGACAGATTAAGCAGTTGGATTGGATGCTGTTAACTAAGCGTCGAAGTGATGGAATCCAAAATTTTTGTCTTATTTCGCTCATGACAGTTGCCACGTTTATATGGTAGAGTTTAGAATGGTAGTGTTGCACGAGCAGACGAGTAAACTGATGCTTTTTTGGAAGTATAATCGGCTGCCTTGCTTCTAGTGATATACAAGTGGCTCTCTCTATCCTGCCATTAACCCTCATCAGGCCGTCTTCACCAATAAACGGATTCAATGCCTTCAAGTCACTACTCGATTTTATTGCCTTGTTCGTATTGAGTGTTGCATATTCACTTCCATACGCTTCTAGTTGAGCACAATAGCATAAATCTCTTTCAGCAGCCAGCTCTTCTTCAGCAGTAAGATCCCCAGTAAACATTAGCTCGGAACGCACTTTGAGTTTTAAATTACCAATAAATCTTTTTATCCATGCAGTTGTTCGCTTGAGCCTGCGAAAACTAGAAAAACGATTAATAGGGGGTACGACAACATTTACTTGCCTCGCCACTAGTAGAAAGTTTCTTGCTCGAAGTTCGGTGTAGCTATAATCTTCGCTGGTAAACATTGTGTCGCTGGGCCAATTAGTTTCATTTTCTTTTAAAAATTGTGGACCGTTTATCCACCTGCTATCCAGATTATACTTCTTGGAAAATCTAGCACGCGTTGCTTCATCTGCTGGATTACAGTCTCCAGGGCACCATCTCCAGTCTTCAATCTTGCTACTGTCCAGAATTTCTGACACTCTATTTGCTACATACTGCTTATAAGTGCGGTGATCCGAACGAATCCAGCGAATCACGGTTTGGGAATCGCTCCAGAACACACACTTTCTAATATTTATGGTATGGCACTTTAAAATTGACTCCATTAAACGCACCGCCATCACTGCTGCTTGCAGTTCAAGCTTAGGAATTGTGTGGTAGCGTGTAGGCGCACAGCTAGATTTTGCTGCAACAAAAACAACTCTTACATTACTATCACTTACCGACCTCCAGTATGCAACCGCCGCCATCGCCTCCTCACTTGCGTCCGCAAAAATATGCAAGTCTACTTGCGTATTCTCAAAATTTTTGAAATAGCAGCGTTCTATACGGAACTGTTCAACCTTTGGCCATTCTTCCATCCAAGTTTTGAAGGGATGATACAACTCATCAGTTAAAGACTCATCCCACGATATTCCAGCCTTCCAGACTGCTTGCAACAACACTTTGGCTGATATTATATAATTAGCGAGAAAACCGAATGGATCATACACTGACATGACGATACTAAGAGCTTCGCGTTTTGTAGGTTTTCGAATTAAATTCAATACATCCTTTGGCACCTTATTAAATTTTAAAATGTAAACAAACTCATCTGTTTTTGACAGCCAGTGCATGCCCAGAATTCTCTCCGATTCTCCAATTTTCGTTGATTCACAATTGTCTTTTGCAGCGTTGCCAACAGCGAGTTTTAGTTGTTTTGAGTTTGACACGATATTTCTTAAGACAAATCCTCCTGCTTGATGAATTTGTATGACATCTTTAACTACCTCTATTGCCTCTTGTTCAGTTTGGAAGCAATCAACATAGTCATCAACGTAGTGCCTATCGGTGATTCCTTCGACGGCTCGAGGAAACTTCTCCGCAAATTCTTGAGCATTTGTATTTTTGATATGTTGTGCAATAGTAGGTGAGCAAGTGGCGCCAAAAATCATTCGCTCCATCACAAATGATTCTGCTGGCTTTGACTGATCTCCTTTTCTCCATAAAAACCGCTGACTGTCTTGATCTTCTCTAGCTATTTGCACTTGATGAAACATTTCCTTTATATCCCCGCATACTGCAATTGGAGCTTGTCTAAATTTGAAAAGAATTGATATTAAAGGCTGATTTATATCTGGTCCTGAAAGTAAGTTTTGATTTAGTGATATGCCTTGGACTTTGGCTGCAGCGTCAAACACAATGCGTATTCCATCCTTGTTAGGATTTTTTACGCCAAAATGTGGCAAGTAAAATGTTTTGTTAGTGCGCTGCATGGCTTCAGCATCTGTAAGTTTTCTTGCATAGCCTTTCTCTATGTAAGAATTAATTTTATCGATATATTCCTTGGCATAATCCTTATCTCTAGCCATCTTTCTCTCCACGCTTTCCAGTCTGCTCAGAGCCATTGGATAACTGTCTGGAAATGACACAACGTTTTGTTTCCATAGAAGTCCTGATTCATAACGGCTTCCAACTCGCTTTGTTGTATTATTCAACAAAGTTATAGCCCTTTCATCAGTTTTGGATATAATATTTTTTATTCCAGCTTTTATGCCAAAAGTCTCGATTTCAAAATAATCTTTCATCATCTGGTGCATCTCTATAATTTCATTTTCATTATTTTCTGAATATTTTCGAAAATGTAGCACATGGTGGTTAGTTGGCTTGTTTGAATTTTTAAATGGTCCATAAACCATCCATCCCAACCTTGTTTTGGCCGCTATGGGACCTGAGTCTTTTGGGGCACGAGGCACTTCAATCGGCACGGTCAAGAAGGCATGAGTTAGACTGAGAATAATCTTTGGCTGAATATCCTGATAGTTTGTTAGTGGCAACCCGACAAGATGAGCATATTCATTATTAAGTAATAACTCACCACACTGTAAGCTTTGTGTTGGCAACGCTAAATCTGAAGTTGTGTAGACATTTGCTAGTTTGTACTTTGTTGACATTTCTTCTACTCCACTCACAGTTAACTCTACTTTTTCTGTTCTTTGCCTCGTGGTTTGATTGTTCAGCCATTGAAGTTGTAAATCTTCTGGTTTTCCTCGTAACCCTAGCTGATTTGCGAGACTTTCGTCGATCATAGTAACGTTTGCTCCATCGTCGACGAAAGCATAAGTTTCTATGACGACCTCAGGACCATAAAGTTTCACGGGCATAATTTGGAACAAAACACCGCAGTTGTTATTACAGCCATCGACGTGGCAGTTTCTTCTATTTTGCTGAGCCGATGAAATCTGTGCTTCTTGGTGAGAGGGTGCTGCCCGAGATCTAGCTTCGACCATTCCATCAATCGCGTGGCTTGAGTCTGTCGGTGCCCTAGTTTGCGTTGAGTGTAAAAGTCGATGGTGTGCTTTTGAGCACCCTTCTTTTCCACAACGTTTTCTGATGAAGCAGTGGGTAATTTGATGGCCCGCTTTGAAGCAAGAAAAACAAATTCTTGCTTGCTTTACTCTTTCCCATCGCTCATCGACCGACAGCTGTAAAAAAGTTGGACATTCAGTTAAGGACTTACATTCATTATCGCATATATGGCATTTTTGATGAGCGACACTAACGCATGCGTATCGGTGAATACCTTTTGCCACGACGTTGGTGCTGTGTGATGTTCTTTGATTTCCTTGGCTCTTGGTGTTCATATGTGGCAGTGAGTCTCCTACAATATTAGCAAGACGTCTCAATTTATTGAGCCATTGACTGAAATCAATTATAGTTGGAGGGTGTTCGAGCATTATGCACTGCTCTGCCCATTGCATTTGCTTTTCTGTTGGCAATTTCGATACCAATTCACTAAGAAGCGATGAATTAGACAAATGATGCTCACCTCTAGCGTTCTTCAAGAACGTGGCCATATTGTTCATCTTATTTGCGAAATTGACCAGCGAATCTAGATTGCCTTCGACTATAGGAGGAATCATACGCACCTTCTCGATCTGACTTTTAATCAGTTGCTCTGGTCGTCCAAATGTTTCACCGAGAATCTCCATAATGGCGTCTACGTTGCTTGAGCTCGAAAGCAGTGATTCCACGAGTTCTTTGGCGCGTCCCTTAAGGGAATCGCGTAGACGCATTATATTGTGTAGCTGGGAGTAACCGAACTGTTGGGTTGTTGTTTCAAAGGCTTCAAAGAACGTCGGCCACTCCTCTGGGTGGCCTGAAAAGCTAGGAAGAGGATAAATTTTTCCATGATGTGCAGGCATGACGCGTTGACCTTCGTCAATAACACGAACAGTTTCTTGCGTAACTGGTGGAGCCCAATATGATGTCTGCAGATGTGATGACTGTGTTGATGTCGGAGGCTGAGAACATGACGTCGGCTGAAAATGTGATGTCGGCTGAGATTGAGATGTCGGCTGATAGCATGACGTCGGCTGAGAACGTGACGTCGGCTGATAACGTAATGTCGGCTGAGAACATGACGTTGGCTGAGAACATGGCATTGGCTGAGAATATAACGTCGGCTGAAAACATGATGTCGGCTGTAATTGTTGCGTTTGCATTGACTGGGTAGCTGTTGTGTACAATGGAAGAGTTGATGGCTGCGTAAGAGGCGTCGGCTGCGAAGGAGGCATCGGCTGCGAAGGAGGCGTCGGCTGTGAATAGAATGCTGGCTGTAAATATTGCATTGGATTAGATATATTTGCATTGTGTGTTATATATGATGACTGCGAAAATGGTGTTGACTGCAAATTTGACGTTGAATTTGATAGGGCCGTCGGCTGTGAGAACGGTATTGGCTGTAGTGGTGGCTGAAAATTTGACGTCGGCTGTAATGGCGGCTGCAAATTTGACGTCGGCTGTAAAGTTTGCGGCAACTGCTGTTGCGATGAACCTTGACAAAAATCATCCCTTGCTTCATTTATTTTATCTACACTATTGCTCCGATTGTTCTGGCTAGAAGACAGTAGTGTCTGTATTGCATGCATTTGGTTTTTAAATTCGTTTTGCATCTCTTCGATCTTGGAATTGAAATCGCGTTTGAAATCCTCTAAATCATTTTTCTCTTTGTCCTTAGGTTTTTGGCTGTTACTTGTACAAGCTGGGTTGGTATATACTGTCGTTGTCTTCGTTGGCTGCTGAGCTTGAGAATGAGTGAGTCTGGCTGGGGTCTGTACAGAAGGTGGCTGGACAGCTGAAGAATTGGCTGTTTTGGTGGGTGATCTGTCTATCGGCATATCGGATTTATTTTCCTGCTGCAGTACCTTGTTGATTCTATGGCTTGCTCTGGTAAGTGGCATGAAAATTTAATGCAGACGATCTATTCAACGGTTTCAGATTTATCTGCATTAAATTCTTAAACCAAGAAAGAATAAAGTTGTGACCTTTTGAATCTAAAGCAAAAAATAAACTTGAAAATAAATGTTTGATTTTGAACACAGTTTGTTAATTTATTTTACGGTGGTTTATTCTCTGAAAAGATAAGTTACAAGTACAAGTTATCAGTTGAAAGTTAACATTTGCTTTTTTTTTCATTAACTTACTTCTTATGCGCTCTAGGGTTTTTTAACAAAAGGTACAGAAATTAAACGAACTACGCATATTTATAACTTTGCAGAAACAGCTAAATCAACTATCAGAATACAGGAAAACATAATATAAATTTGAATATAGTGACAATATATAACATAAACATAAACATTAACATCTGTATTGTGTGGCTGGAAATCAAACTGCTTTACCAGCATCATGGATGCCACCTTGATCTTCAACAAATGGCTTGCCTAGAATAATCGTGGACAATTTTTTTGAGCTTATATTCCCATCATTTAAGCAATAAAAAGATTAAAAAACATCCCTCTGATTTTTACATGAGCTGCTTTGCTTTTGGCAGGCTGTCTAATATAATGGACAAAACCATGATAACGTTGTATTATAATATTTTAGTTCAACTAAAACAATCGGAGACAAATGCAAATGCGTTATTTATGCAATTGTTATTATAAAAAAAAAAAATATACTTTGCACACCAATCACAATAATCACAATAATCACTTCTTTTTTGCAAAATTTATTAACACGCGATATAAAAAAATTGGAGGGTTCTGATGGGCATAAAATCGAAAATCTAACTAAGTTAAACGTTATATATCTCCCTAAAATTATTTTTGTCATGTTAGCACAACTTCATTTCATAGTATTAACCTATTTGATTTTAGAAAAGACGTTGGAAAATAAAAAAAAAAATTTTTTCCGAAGTGTCCAATATAATGGACAAATCCATTGAAAGGGTTAAATAGATTTCTGGCGATAATTTGAGTCCGAATAACATCAACCGTTATTCCAAAATTGCTATCCTGTGCACAAAAAATTCCGATGTGAACGAAGTCAACGAGCAAGTTCTAAATATTTTAGTTGGTGACACAGTGAGAGATCTGAGCACGGATTAAATTGAAGACAGTGATGATAACGATAAACAAAATTACCCTGCCGAGTTTTTGAATTAATTTTATCCTTCAGGAATGCCACTGCATAAGTTAAACCTCAAAATTGGAAGTATTATAATACTTCTTCGAAATTTCAATACCAAAAGAGATATCTGTAATGGAAGGTGGTTAGTTTTGAAAAACCTAAAAACTTAATTAATCATCGCACAGGTATTGACAGGCGCACTGGCGAACATGAAATAGTTTTCATACCTACAATTGATTTGGCCCCGACAAACACAGATTTGCCTTTCACTCTCCGGAGGCGACAATTTCCAGTTAAACTGACATTTTCAATGACGATAAATAAATTTCAAGGTTAAATATTGCAAAAAGTAGGAGTTTTTCTAAAAGAACTGGTATTTAGTCATGCGCAGTTTTAGCGGGCTGATGATGTAAAATTAAGCATTATAGATGGCAAGGGCAAGGTTAAAAATTCTAAGAATTTTTTACTAGAAATGTTGTTTATAAAGAAGTTTTATCAAAATAATTTAATAAATATGTTTTCAAATAAAAACCTTTGTATATAAATCCAATAAATTTTTTGTCGCATTTTGTACTCTAAATGGTTCCTTCCCGTCGAAGGACGGGCTTTTACACTAGTAAAAATAATAAAATCTCTCAGAATCTCATAAAAAAAGCTCTCCAATTTAAGATTCTTCCACCCTTAAGAATCGGCCGTGGGGGTTTTTTAACTTCGGCCAAGTCGAAGATATACCTTACTAGTTTGAAAACGTTTTAACAGTTGTCATAATAATAGTCAGTAGCGGGAAACGCGGTATTTAGTTGCAGGAAATTAATTTCGTTTGCCATTAACGTAAGTTATTTTTATTGCACCAACCGAAAAATTTGTTTTTTTCAACTGAAACCTCATTTGTAGAAAAAACACCAATTTCTTATGACATACAGATTTGTAACCAAAAAAATTCATTAAACACAATATGTCCTAATAGCTCAATGGATGCGTGCTAGACTGTCATGCAGTAGACGTGGGTTCGAATCCTGGCTGTGTAAGCATCAAAAATTTTAATATAATTATTGAAATTCTAATTCAGTTTCATTAACTGCTTGGTCAAAATATAAGTTAAAATATAACAGTAAATATTAGTTTGCTTACAAACTAGAAAAAATTGTAAAAAAAAATTAAAAAAATTTTTTGGTGTTCTTGTCGGTGATTGAACCCAGGTCAATCAAGTTCTAGACTAGAACACCAGCACACTGGGCTAAACTTGAACTTCCAAAACAATGATAAAATTTCATTTAGTTCTTTGTTTTTTTCGTTTCAAGTAAGATATGCATATTTTGAAGTTGATGACAACTGAATATTCGTTCGCAAACGAAGTATAGTCGGTGAATTTTTTATTTGCGGTAAACGAAAAAATTTCCTTGCGTGTACAAAAAATATACTTTCTTAACATAATTTTGGTCTCTAATTCCAAAAAAAGAAAAAATAAAGATTTGCAATAAAATGCTTTTTACCACGATTTTGGTGTTATTTTTTAGCGTGGGATGCGATAAATTCTTTTATATTTATAAACGAATATTAAACAAACCCCGACCACCTTAAATGCCAGTTTTAAAGTGAAGGCATTTCTTTAAATCCAGATCTAAACAATGCTGAGATTTCTCTAAGCAACATATTTTTTTAAAATTCTATTTCGATTTTATTTATATGATTAATGAATTGAAGTGGTTGCATTTTAAAAATGTATGCACATAGTTAAAAAGCAACCGCTGAAATATTTTATTATAATATTCAAACGAAATTTGAGTTCTGAACGTGATCTGAAAAGCAATAACGATGTTATTTCGGTAGTGAGAAAAACCCTTGCGGTAAAGTAATTGTTTCAACCCTGCCATGATAGGCAATTAAAGTTATATTTATCATATAAATCTAATTCGTCTCACCAAATCAACAACAAACTTCTCATAAATAATATATTTTTGTGTTATTTTCTTCGAAAATTGTTCATTGCTTTTCATCTATGTTTACACGTTGTGAAAAGTTCTTTGATTAAAGCTTATTTTTCTTATTGTTTTGATGCCTGTAGCCAAAGTTGAATCAAATTGTTGCCAACATGTAGTTTAGAAAATTAATAATTAAGGTAAGACAGAAAGTTGCCGTAGGTGTTGAAGTGTGTTGAAGGAAAAACTTTTAAAGTATTTCTTCACAGTTATAAACAGACACAAACAACAATTAAACCAACTTATTTAGGAAAGCAACATTGGTGAATAGACTTAGGAAATTGGCATCACGACAATTTAGAAAAAATTCATTTTGATGATTCTTCTCAAGTTTTGTTAAAGCTCTTCAAATTTTCAAGTTTAAAACTCGTTCGTAAGTAAAAAAAGCTTTTTGTAAGTACTTATGTCTAAAAACATTTAATAAGAAGACCTCAAAACTTTTAAAAGAGCTTTATTTCGTGCGGTAGCGAGCGGTCAAACATGCTTCGTTCTTTAATACGAAACGCTTGTGGAACGAGAAACGAAGTATGTTTCTCATCACGCTGGCACGCCAAAAAAAGTTCTTGTATTTTTTTAGAAACTTAAACCTTTGGAAAATAACTAAAATTAGTTTACAAGCAATGTACACGGAAGCACAATAACGAACTGACCCGAAAAGCAGCCAATTCACGTCAGTTTCTCGTCTCTCCTCAGTTTCCGTACAATTACTATATGTAGCTAGAGTTGCTACACCCAGAGAAATAATCTGGTTAATTTAACCATGTTGAATGAATGTTGACATGAATCGTCAGATTAATGTAACACCACATGATTAATCAAACTGACAAATGTGGTTCATATAACCAAATATTTACCTTTTTTATGGTTAAATAAATTAATTATAAAAAAACTCGCGTGTAGCAACGTACACGTGGCAGAAGTGAAACTTCTTTAACAGTAAGAAATAAGAGAGATTTTAGTGTGAAATAGAGAGAGAAAGTATCTGAAAAGATATTCAATCAATACGAAATGGAATAATAATTTGTTGATTCAATATTTGCATCCAGGGACCGTACCGAATATGGTTTTTGTCGAAAGTGTCACATATAAACTTTTAGATCTAAATTTTTATTTTTTCCGACAAAAAATACAGTTTTTTGTGTCTTATAGTTTTTTTGGGCAAATATAACAGTTATTTTCTGCCGTTTATTTTTTGGTAAAAAATATCAGGTAATTTATATTTGTTCAAGTCATTTTACCTAAAAAAAAATTTTTATATTATTATTTTCATCTCATCGGTGAGACATTTTACACATGGTGTCAACAGTTCAATCTGTCAAGCGGCCTTTAAGAAAACACAAATTGCTTGATATTTTTGACCGAAAAAATTAAAGTCACAAAATAACTGCTATTTTTGACCGATAAAATAAAAGTCAAAAGTAACCTTTATTTTTCCTCGAAATATACTAGGCAAGAAATTAACTTTTAAAGAGTCAGTTTCAAATTTAAAAGCGACTTAATATTCGTGAGGCTGAGGACATTTGTAACATAATGGTATAGTTGAAAAAGTCTTTCGACAATTTTTTTCATTTGAAAATTGTAAAATAACAGTTATTTTCGGCACTTGTTTTAGTTCAGTTGGTGTTTTAGTTGCTTTCGAATGTCTTCTCAACATTGTTACTTTTTGAATGCTGGATTGCATTTGCATAGTACTCTTTGAAGGAGCCTGCGAAAGCAGAGGCAAATCTTGTTCATTATTACTTCCTGCTTCCTGATCATAATAATTGCTATGTTGATAGAGGGCCTCATAAAGCAGCGAACGTTGATTGTTGAGTGCATCAACTTGGTTGGCTTTAAAATTTTGTTGAGATGCATCAGTGTGTTTTTTGTTTTTTATTGGTTCTTTGTAGATTCACCAAAATACACTGATGTTTCGTAAAAATGCATTTTGAAACTCAGCCATTGTTGCAATCACCTTACCTTCATCATTAGTTGCAGACCCAGCTGCAGCTGTATTCTTAAGAGCTCTAATTCGCCTCTCTATATTCACGAACGCGTTCTGCTCCTGTTTTAGCTATTTTTCTATTTTTTTTTCCGTGCATACTTGTAGGATGAAAACTAATGTTACGGTTATGTTAATAATGTAATGTTAATGTTAATCTAATGTTAATGTTAATTATGTTATTTTCAGTATGTTACGCGTTCAGTTTTAATTACATTTTGTTTGGCTATTTATCACGTGACTACGTGGCGTAAAGGAATAGATTCCGGCTCATAGGCAACGATGTTCCGGGTTCAATTCTCGGCAGCGGCAATAATTTTTTTTTAATTTGCATATGAATTGAAAACGTTAGCCTAGCGTCACGAAAAAGGACCTTGAAATTTCACTCGCTGCCTAAGAAGTTTCACTTCAAAAAATATTAGCCTTCAAAACCGTCCATTACAGGAATCGAACCTACGCTTCCGTAGTTAACGCATGAGAGTCCAACGACTAACCATCAGGTCATGCTTTTGCATGATTGAAAGTGAGCAAAATGTAGACGAAAATCGTGCGTTATTTTAACAAATGCAAAGCCTAGATCGGGTTAATAAAATTAAGTTGACTCTCCAAACCAAATTGCTCAGCTAAAAATAACTTGGATCAGATAAGAGCATTTTTCTGAGTGTACGTTGGATGGCAATTGATTTGAAACTCATTGAAATAAATTGTGAAAACTCACACAACTAAGCACAAATGCGAATACATTTACAGTGCCTACAAAAACTGCTTCACATTTACATGCTGGTGCATTATGTATGTACTTCAAATGTTTATTTAAAATATACATATCTCGCACAATTGATATGCAAGCTGCGCGTTTTCCGGTATGTGCGGTTGGTAGGCAGCAGGTACTGTTGGTAGCAATTTTATTTTTTCTTTTTCATTTTTATAGGTCATGAATACAGACAGCTACATAATATTATGTGTAGTCTTTGTGTATTGAAAAATGTGGCTGCCGCAAGCTTCTAGCAATACTTTTTCCTATTTGCTGAATTTTGTACGTTTTGCTGTTTTGAATGCCAAAAGTACTCTTTTGTATAATCCGGATAAAAATTCATCACTGCATGTTAAATAATGTGCATTCATGACCGCGAGGAATGCGAAAATTGTGCTCTTAATGATATTCATAAAGTGCTTTCAGCTGCATTTTAAGTTTTTTATAATGCAGACATTTTTATAACCATTAGCTTTATTCTATTTATCTTCATTATTTTAAGCTTAATTCTTTTCGTTTTATTTTAATAGTTAATGTTGTAATGTATTAAAGCATAAAATTAGTAAAATAGTTTTTTTTCAAGAAGTTTTTTAGCAAAAACAAATTTCCAACGTCAGGCACTAATTAAACTTCCGCTTGAGTGCAGAGGAGGTAAGGAGCAAAGAAAATAAAAATAAAAAGCTAAATTGAGCTTTTTTTGTTTATCACAGTTTTCAAGGTCTGAAAAAAAAACACTTAGGGGAGTGAAAAAACGAAAAATGGGCGACAACAATAGCAGAAATATTTGTTTTTTTAAGCTTTGTTGCATAAAGCAGAAATTTTTCTCTCACCAGGGAGAAATTTAATTGTTTTATGGGAGAACGCACAAATTTTAATTTTAGATAACATATATTTTTTAAGAACAATCAGCAATAGAGAAAGTAAATTACAAGTAAGGAAACTCTAAAGTCGGTCTAGCCAGACTATGGAATACTTTAAATGTTATCCTATTATATTGTTATAGTAAAATAACTGCAAATAACTTTTTAGTTTTGTTAAAAATTATGCAACCTTAACTAAAACAGGTTGTATGGGAGATGGGCGTGTTTATGGGCGAATGACGCCCATTTTGTAAACACATCTAAGTTTTGATATAATTATATAACTATATATTTTAACTATGGTGGGTTGTATGGGAGGTGGGCGTGTTCCCCAGGAAATGACGCCCATTTAGTGTACACACCTTACTTTAAATATAAAATGCTCCAATACCAAGTCTTGACATCTCTCTTAGTCAAATATAAACCTTTTCATAGTGTTTTTAACATTGTGGATGTATGGGAGGTGGGCGTGTTTGTAGGTGGTATAAGGGATTGACCCCCTGGGCAGCTATGAGTTAACTTGTAGGTTATAGGAGACTGTTTCACTACTGTTTCGCAACGAAAGTTTTTGATGTGGAACTTTCTTCAAAGACATTTTAGATAGATATTTTCTTTTTTTCAAACGATATACATTACTAGTAGAAATTTTAGTGAAAACTATATTTTTTTGTGGCCACATCAGGAAATTTTGGAAAAAATTCATAATTTTTGAGTTTAAAGTAATTTTTGTCAAAAAAAAAAAAATACTGTGTGAGACTATATTTTTTATTTAAAATTATAATTCCTGTTAATTATAATTCCTTAAAGAAAGTACCATTACAACAGTTATTATTATTGAAAAAATGGTTGGTGCTAAATTCGGGTCCGCGAAAAATCTGCGGCTTGTATTTCCATCATTGGAGTTACCAAACCCGGCCTTAAGTACATCGGCAATCAATCCCATTTTAATTCGGAACTCATTCTGAATTGCTGTTTGTAGAATAGGAAGAATTCGACTAACAACAAAACGCAGCATATGATAAAAATATTGTTTTCTAATTTTGGGTTTCTACAGTTTATAGAAAAATAGAAGAAAAACTCAGATCGCGTCATTTATATGGGAGATAAGAGTAGTGTTTGTCAAATTTTGATAGTTTTTAACATTGACTTTAAAGAAAAAAAATGTATACGTAAAGTTTCAAGTCGATATCTTAAAATCTATGGGATATATAAATGTTTTACCATGTTGATGACGTCACTTTATATGGAAGGTAGGCGCAGTTCTTATCCGAATTTTTAAACCTGACATTTAAATAGAAGAGATAAACTTATGTACCAAGTTTCATGGCGATATTATAAAATTTGTATGGGAGCCCCATACGGAGGGGTTAGAGGGGATGGGTTCCAAGGCAAAAAATGTTCCTCTTGAAAAAGTAAAGGGGGTCGATCATATTCATTTCATTAACAGTAGGAGGTTAGCGTTTTGCCTCCTCTGTACTTGAAAACCTAGGGTACCCGAAAATTCTGACTTCAGATTCGGATTCAGCGAACCCAAAATCTTAGGAAACCGTTGTGAAACTACTTGGGATTTGCTAAAGCTTCAGTTTTGTTGTACAGTGTAGATGTTTATTATACTTACACAAAACCATACTCATGAAGGTTTTTTAAGTTTTTTATTATTATGTTTGAATAAATATTTTTGTTGACTTATGCATAGTTTCTTTATTTGTATTTCATTATAGAGCAGAAAAAAAAAACAACTATGGTGTTCGAAAAAAGTGTCACGTGCGACATGACACGTGCGGCCATCTCTTTTATTGAATTAAAAAAAAAAATATAAATCCTTTATGTCTACAATGCTAGCCATTTTTAAGGAACATCAATGCACAACACTTAAAAAAAAATTACATAAAAACATTGCTTCCCATTTCGCTAAAATCCGCGTTTGAATTTTTTGCCACAAAAACCACTTCTGTTTTTGGTCACGTGCGACCACATTGGTTTTTTACTAATCTCTTGAGAACTAAAAATAACCCAACAATTGACAATACCAATAATTAAAGGGCTAATTGAGAGCTATAAGGCTCGCCATTTGTTTTTTTTTTAAATCTGTTTTATTATGACATTTTTTTCACTTGAAATGTGTACAACAGTCACGTTCGACACCATGGAAATGCCCATATATTTTTTTAAATTGGTATTTAAAAAAATTTAATATTGTCCAGCTAAATCGAAAAAAAATACTCCATAGTGCGGCGGGCATGGATAGTTCGACTTACGAGGAGAATTCAAAATCAAGAATTTATATTTACTTTTCTATCCAGACTCGCTTATTTCTAGGTGTTAGAAACGTTTGCACAAAGTTAATAACCATACCATGACCTTACAGGTTAAGTGTATACAAAGTATTCTGGTATATTTTCGTCTTGACCGAAGTTTACATACCTCCACGTCCACAATAAAAGTCAGGGTTACTTGATTTAAGGTAGCTATTTTAATGTTGTTTATGTTTAAAATGTTTAAAATGTATTAGTATTGACTCTTTTCCATTTTTATCAACTTGGTCCATATTTGGCTAAAAAATACAAAAAAATATTTTTGAAAAAACAAAAAACGATTTTAATTTTTGAGGGAAATTTGTTTTTTTAGCTTTGAACCAATCATTTCAGGTGTCAAACCTAATCAGTCAAGTCTGCCTTGGTTCGGATATGAGGAGATAGAAAAGTAGGAGAGAAAGTGAAATCAAGAGAAACTAGAATGTAGAATGTACGTGTGGCGGATCAACTGTATCAACATGTGATTTTGAATCTGAGGCAAGTGTTATGCCTTTACCTCAGTCAATTCGAGTCTCATTCCATCTCATTCTACAAACATCTCTACAACCAACTACAACTTCTTAAGTCGTATATGTTGATGAATTTTTAATTTCAGTTGATTTGAAATGAGGAAAGAATTAAAGATAGGTAAAAGCGCAGGACCATGACTAGACCGGGATTCGAACCCAAAACCTCTGGGTTGGCAGTCAAGCACGCTAAACACTCAACGACCGAGGTCTCCCCAATTTACAGCAATTTTAATATATTCAAAAGTGTTCACCGAATAATTTTTATAGCTCTTATAAGTGTCAACATTTTATTGTCTTAAGACAAATTCTGATATTTATGGACAATTCTCTTCGCATGGAAGAAAATGCGACTTCAAATTAAATTTTTCGATTGTCTCCAATCATGTATGCATTTTTATCTTTGCGGCATTTAAAGATCTTTTGATATGCATGCACACAAGCACATGCATAAATGTATTTATTTACAATGCTTTCTGAATCCATTGAAATACTTAAAAAATCTATACCACTTCAACATGCAGTTCTCCTGCTGTCATTACTTATACATATCGTAAAAAGTCACTGCCTTACTACCGACTCAAGGCAGCTCTATACCACTAAACAAACGGAATGGAATGTCTTTGCTTGGCAGTCGCATCAAATATTCATACCGGAAAAACGGAACGGAAATGGGGAGAAATGAACTCATTTCATTTCAGTAGATCTGCCTTATTTGCAAGTAAATCTCTCATTAAATATGAATTAAATGAAGCTTCAGGCTTGGCACGTACGAGAACATTGCGGATGTCCTCACACACACACACACACACATGAACTCAAACATAAACACATACGCACACAATACTGCATACCACTCATAAAAGCATACAAACGCACACATTCGCACACACTCTCAAGAAACTCTCTTAATTAAGCTCAAGTGGTGCAACCGCCCCAGAACTAAACACCTTGGCTTTTGTTGTTACAACAAAACAAATGTTTGAAGCACCGAAATGACAGAAGCATGAGCTAGAAAAGCTCGAGTGTAAAGCAGTACAATGTATAAAAAAAAACAAAAACAAAAAATGATAAGAAAAATATATGTAAAAAAACCGACATTTAACGACAACGTTTTCTGATATACCCGCTTTTACGTTTCTTCGCTTTGAGCGTTGTTTAACTTATTTTTCTTTAACATTAAATTAAAATCTTGAGTTCCAGTTATTAAAGATGCAAAAGACACTTTATATGAGTACTAAGCAAAAATGAACAAAAGTTTGCTTGTTTCATTCTGAAAATAAATAATTGAACACTTCACTTTCAAATTTAAGTTCGAAGTTTGAGGGAATTGAAATATTTGCGCAGTATTTCTTATGCTTGTTTAACCCTCCACTCCAACCCTAAAGATTGAAATAATAGCAAAATATAAAACAAAATAGTTTTTACATTTGAACCAAGGATATTAGGTGTCAAAACTATTCAGTCAAGTATGCATTGGTTCTAAAAATCTATGAGTGGTGGAAAGCTATATCAACATACGAATTCAATATGAACTCAGTCAATTCAAGTTATCAAGTAATCCACTAAATGTGGAAAGAATTTTAGAAAGGTAAAAACGTAGGACCATAGCCTGGCCGGGATTCGAATCCGAAATTTTTTTGGTTTGGAAAATTCCAGTCTTTCAACCGTACATCGGGTAATTAATAATGTTCTGCACCTAATTAGACGTAAGAATCACATAATTTGGAAGAGAAAATGTCCGTAGGTAGTTTTCTTTGATGAAAAGATGTTCAATTTAAATGGACCAGCTGATTATAACTATTACTTCCATGATCTGCGAAAAGAGAACCTAACTTTTTTAACTTGCCACCATAGCCGCAACGGAGGTGTAATTGTTTGGGGGGGGCTGATCAATTTTGAAACTATTAAACTTAAGTTTTCAACTTGCAGAATGACGGGAAATACTACAATAAGCTTTTCTAAGATGTCAAAATATGTTTGGACCCTTGGAAAAGATTTACCAATATAATAACGCTTCTATTTAAACGGCACGTATCGTTACAAGCTGGATTAGTGAAGAAAATATTCAACTATTATCTCTTCGGATCTAAACACTATTGAAAATGTTTTGGGCTGGTTATTTCGGAATGTGTACGAATGCGGTAGACAATTTGAAGATCATAAATCATTCATTTCTGCCCAGGGGCGAATCTGGAAAAAATCTTGGTGGGGAGGGGTAAATTATCAAAGACACACATTTTCGATTTGAGAAAATTTTGCCTTTTTACAAATAGATAAATTGTACTTTTTTGAATTGAAATTATTGAATTGTTTAAGAAGCATTTTTCCCAGACACATGCACGCACATTTCCGTATTTATTTATTTCTCCTTTTTTCTGGAATAATATCTCAGCGAAAAGTAAATAAAAACTCTTAATCTAACAAGAGCAGCCCACGTAAAATTGTGAAATTTTTTCGTCTTTGATCGTCGATATCTTCGAAACTGTCGAATATATTGTTATTGAATGTGCAAAAATTGAAAGGTCTAGTATTTCTTCATTGAAATGAGTCATAGTAAAACAAATCGGTAGATCAATATAATAGATATAGCAATATTATCAGAAAAAAAACTGATTATCATGTTTTTGCCTAAAACTCAAAAACTCGAACTGATGGCGAACAATGGAGTCCATATTTGATATCAGCAGCCAAAATTCATTCGGGATTGTTTATTGAGATCTCTGCACCTTTCATAAATCTCAATTTTGTTATTGACAAAATCATATGACAAAATCATCGCAAAATTATCAATAACTTAATATTTATTTAATATTTATTTAAATGTCTCTAAGTATATGCAATAATGCGAGTCCATTCAATCGTTCTCAATTCGAACGGAACCTATTTTTAATCGTCGCAGTATAGAAAAACTTCGCTCAGGTATTTCTACACTGATAGGAAGCGTGGCAAAGATAGCAAACGTTATAGAAATTAGTGGAAAAATGTCATTATTATAAAGAGTAAAAACGGCGTTAATATCATTAACATTAGTGTCGCTCTCCTATTTACACTGCCAAATTTTAAGTTCATGAAATAATTGCATTTGAATTAGTTCCTTACTAAAAGTGGCAGTTTTATTTCATGAAAGTCGGTTGTGGTAATTTGGTTGGTTTGTTGCAATAATAATTACTAGTACCCCCCTGGGGTCGCAAATCGACCAATTATTGTTTGTTTATTTATAGTTGTGCAAATAGTCGGTGCACTCCTTCTCCGCACTCAAATTCATTTAAAAACAGAATTATCAAAATCGGTTGAAAAACACGAGAGAAAATGGTTCTTGACCGTTTTCCCTACGCCTATTTATATAAAGATGAAGTTAAGGTTGTCTTGAAAAATTTCAGAATTCCAAACAATTTAGAATTTACTCAAACAAAAATAATTGTATGCAACAAATTATTTGCGCAGTTGATACAATTTTAGCAACTTTAACCTAACATTAATTCACTTCAAAACAACCCTGTTATAAAGGGTGTTTTTTAAGAGCTTGCTGATTTGAAATTTAAATAAAACACATGCCAAATTATGAAATAGCCAAAAAAATTTTTATTTGGTAGATAATTTCTTGGCTATTTAAATGTTAAATTTTAAATATAATTTCGGGCATATGACCACCACGACTATTTTGCACAAAGGGCATTCTGGGGGTCCACTTTGTGACCCAAAAGTCTTTGAGGGCGTATTTCAACATCCATATCTTGAAGATTTGGCAACAAAAATTCATTGATCGTGGTTCTGTATCGATTTCTATTCACGGTAACGCGTCGTCCTTCCTCATTTTCAGAGACAAATCGATAAATTAACGTTTTCTTCGACACTGGCCTCAACGACAGCAATATTTTCTTCTGTACGCACTCTTCTCATTCTTCTCGGTGGCTTGGAATCCAAAAGAGTGAATGTAGACCGAAATTTGGTAATTACGTTCTTTATGGTGGTCTCAGACGGACGATTATGTGCACCATAAAATTCGCGAAGTGCTCTTTAAACATTTTTAATTGAACACTATTTTTGAAAATAAATTTCCACGATTTGGAACCGTTGTTCTGGAGTTAACCTATTTATGATGATTTGCCAAACAATACTGAGTAGAGACGTCACTTTAAACTGTCAAAACAACTGTAAAAAAACACCTTTCTATCATATATGTCAAAAAGTATAGCAGATGTATATAATATTTTCATAAGTACTGAATATAGCTGAAATATTTCTAAGAAATAATTTAACTGATGATGAAATAATTGAAGTAAAACAAACTATTGGATTTTACATTGTGTGAATTTTTTTTTTTTAAATTTATAAAGTGAAAACTGAAAGTACAAGCACGTATTGTTTTTTTAATGGTAAAATTCGTTGGCACATAGGTTGCAAAAAAGTTTGGCAGGTTTACAGTAAAAATTTAGAAGAATAAAATATTTTAAGTGTCAACTTTGGTCTGCATAGCCAAAATCTTAATTGCGCTCATAACAAATCAAAATCAATGTTGCTTGTTCAATGATTTCATATAAATGGCATTTTTAAACTAATCGTTAATGTCTTGCAAAAATATAATTATTATAAAGCAAACACTTACGCTGAGGTAGTGACTTCAAGTTTTTTATTTGTAAGAAAATAACGCGTCTTTAAAGTTGATTGTTTAAAAAATGGCTGTAAATTTGACATAACGATGTGCTACTTTATTTTCAAGCTCATTTAAAAAAAAAGCGAAGTTACTACCTTGACGTAAGTGTTTGCTTTACATATTTATAATAATATTTTGGTTTGTCATACAAGCAAAGGTTACAAGGTTACAAGCAAAATGGTCATACTCTTCTCGCATCGCTTCATTAAAACGTCATCTACACGCAAATGACGTCACAAACAAAAATAAACAAAATTTTTTTTTATATACTTCAATAATTGCTGAAATCAATAAAAAAACTAGAGTTAAACAATGTCTCTGACCATTTTTTTTTAGTTTTCTTTCAAAACACGCCTTCAGAATCGCTTATGTATACATAAAAGTACCCTTAAGCTGTGGGCATAATTATTTTCTCCAAATAAAGTATTAAAAAAAAGTATTTGAAAGTTCTTGGGGGGGGGGTAATTACCCCCTTTACCACCCCTTGTATCCGCGCCTGTTTCTGCCTTTGTGAAATTTCCTTGAACTCTTCTAGCAAGTTTATAATTCCATTCCAAATCAGATTTTTCAAAATATATTAATTAAAGGAAATAGCTTTCATTATAAAAAATTATTCAATTTGATAAAACATAAATTAAGATAACATTTAAAAGTTTTTCATTTCGATTTCTTCAAAATAATGTGATGAATCTATTCTAATGGCACATCAAAAAATGCATATGTTTGTTATACCAAAGCTTAAATTACAACAGAAAATTAACGGTTACTTTATTTCAAATTTCACTTTGCCTTATTTTTTTCTATGCTATGTCATTTTGTTAAAAAAATAATTTGTATATCGTTCAAATATTTTATTTTTTGATAAAAAGGTTCAACCACGGGTGTACGACGAGTTGACTCTTGCTTATATGTGTTGAAGAATAGAGCAAGTAACACACAAAAAATATATTTTTAATTATCCTTCCCCTCAGCAAAATAGAAAAATAATTAACAAAATAAACAATTGAGCTTATCAAAAAGTCTTTCGATTAGAATTGAGACCATATCATCAGTAACAAATGTCTTAATAACGCTTTCGATTTCCTCTTTGTCAACGCTTATTAATAACCTAAATAAGGGTTGATGTGTGTCTACAAGAGAATAATTATACCAGAAATTCAATGTTTTAATAATTCAAACAAGAGATTTAAATATCTTCTTGCAACGAGATAACCACAAAGGCAGACACCCTAACAAATTTTTGTTGCATTAAATAAAGTCAAAATTAATTTTAGACTCAGGCAGAGGGTAAGCAATTTTTTATCTTATAAATTACTGCAAACATCTGTTGAGATAAATAGAAACATCATGTCAGATGTTTTCAAGTACGCGGTCTAACCAGCAGCGTCTTGATTTTTGAACTTGGATTTTAGTTAGGTTTTGTCATTGGTGACTGAAGGAAGCAGTCTAAGGAATTCAAATCAAAAATGACACACTTCAAGCATTTAAGTTTGACGCTGGGCATAATAGAGCAGAGTTTTTACTGGTATCTGCTAGTTTCTAGCGCCATAGCTAAGGCAGCAATCATCGAGAGTACGGAAACCATGTTAAACAGCTCTATATCGACTGACAAGGATCCAACATCAAAATTTGAAACGCAATACTTGAACACTTTGCAGCATAAGCTGGACTCAATCACGGATATTTTAGGCCAAGTTGATGATTCGGTAAAAAGTTTGCAAGAAAAGTCGCACACTTGGGCTATTTTTCATCATCACATCGACTCTTGGAACGATCAAATGAAGGCGCTGGAACACAAAGTGGATTTAATTAAACGAGGGCAAGACGAATACCAGAACTACAACAACAAATTGATGAGTCTCGAATTTACACTTAACCACATACTCAGCAAAGTCGTTTATCTGAGCGAGAGCTGCAACTCTCATCAGCAATCTTTGAATACTGCCAAAATCAGCACGACTCAAGACGATGACACACACATTGTTGCAATGCTGCGGGACTTGCAGCGTTCTTTGGGCGCAGACAAAAAAATGCGTAATGAAATGTTGACTCGTCTGAGCAACATACTGCATCGTGTGCAAAAAATCGAGAGCGGTAATTTTCGTGCTGGTCGTGAGCCAAAAGATGAGGGTGCATCGCAAAAGCTGGCACGTCTAATGCATCCGGTGGGTGGCTGTAATGCTAGTCAACGCTATAACTACAACATAGAGCAAAGTCTCAAGACAATAGAACTGAAATTAGGTAGCTTCACGACAAGCTTCCCACCCAAAGACTTTAAGCAATTGCTTTCGCTTACAAAGAAGAACTCACGTTCCTTGGAGGAAATAGCCCACTCGGTAAGTCAGACCGAAGCGGCTTTAATGCAGTGGCGCGAAATAGAAGCCAATCAATCGAAAAATTTACACGAATATTGTCAGGATGTGTCGGGTGAGCTTTCAACATTTACCGAAAGTTCTGATCATTTGCTGAAGCGTATTGAATACGTGGTGGGCGATGTTAACGAAAAACTGAATAGATTGTCGTGCGATGGAGCTCTTAACAAGAGCCCGGACAATCATGAAGAAACTCTTACGATAGATATTACGCCGAATATAACGAATAGTAACGAAACTGCAACAACGGAGGAAGCTTTTGTTGAGAGTTTCGAAGTGGAAATAGCAGATGATATAGAGAATGAACTAGGGGAGGAGGATGGCAGTGGGACGAGCAGACGCCCAGGTGATATTGGTAAGTTTATTCTTAAGCGACACCAGGGAAGAAATTAATTTTGACATGGGGCAAGTTTCATATGAATCGTTCAATCATAAAGTTGAGAAAAATACTATAGTTAGGTACGAAATGTAAAAAATCATTCAAAGTATTGAATAAAAATGTGTCACAGCTCAAAATTTGAAATTTCGGAACAGACCATTTAATACAGATCATATCTATAAATAATTAATTTGTTAATAGGATGTTTTAATAAAATTTAAGATTCTGAGTTTTTTTTTTTATAATGGTAATACTCAGATAATATTTCTTCATGAACATCTCTTAAATTTAAAATTTTGAGTTGTGACGGTCTTGCACTAAATCAGCAATACATTCAAAAACAAGACGTAGGTAGTATCATAGATAATGCATAGTAAGCCGTATCGAAAAAATATCACGCATTAAACTTTGAAAGCGTATTTCTCGAAACAGTGTTTTGAAAATTGTTTGTGGCAGCTTTATAAATACATTATTACACCCTCATCCTGTAAGGTATATAAGCTTTGAGAAAACATTAATAACACCTGACATATTCGAGTTGACAACTTTTCAGAAGAGCAATAAAACTGATTCTTCTCTGCTCGTACAAATGTATTGCAATGCCATCATTTTGAATTTTTTGCTTTAAAGTTCTAAAGAGAAATACTAAAAAAAATCCAACTTCTTACGCCTAGAATCCCTCGGGCCACTTTGCAAGAGTTAAGTCTAAATAGCAAACTGTTCGATCTTTCTAACGTGCGTAAAAAAAATTTTAATTTATTTAATGCAAATATTTATTTCAATGATTTAGGCCTCTTAACTTATCTCAAAAATTTAATTTCCTTGACCTCAGGTTTCGTAAACAGAGTTTAAATTTAAAGCACAAAAAAAAACAAATTGGCCATTTCAGCCCTTGAAGGACTTTACCGAGCTTCTTAGGATCGATTGTGTTGTGTGTGTTATTAAATTTTGCACACAATTGACCGAGAACTGGACCTACATGTTTTATGCCGACTCCGAACGGCTCATGTTCTCAAGAAGCTTTACATGGCATTATTTACTCTCTGAGGTTTGCCATTGTCTGCAGAGAGGTGGTGACCGATCAGAAAAATTTTTTATTGAAAAAACTTTCCGCCACGGCTGGGGATCGAACCCGGGCTCCAAGCATGCTAAGCCACACACTTAACCTGCATGCCACGGTCACCACCAAATTTAAAGCACAATTAATAAAATTTTCATAAGTTATTTTTATCGGCAGTTTACTTAACCTCGGTTAAATTTTTAAAATGAGGTTAAAATAGATTTATGAACGACACTGTAGTACATAATAAGAAAATAATTTTGAGTGTTCTTCATTCTGATTTGTTGACATTAAAAAAAAATTTAATATTGTCTGTGCAGAAAAATAAATGAACAAAAATTAATAAATATTACTGAATTTTGTTGTTCATCGCAACTGCGCTGCGGAAGTACTGAATTTTAATTTTCAAAATCAACCCATGATATAATAATTTTACCAGGTAGTGTTGATGAATGTTAATTCTCTCAGCTACAAGTAAACGAACTCTTGTCAAAAACAGCTGTTCGTTGTTATATGCGTTGGCCACATTCAGCTGTGTCAACTGTTGTGACAGCAACACATCGGGGAGCGCTGTTATCGGTATTTAAGTTTCAGAAAAATTGTCAAGTTAATGAAATATCAAGCTTTGTATCAAATGCGAATGGAAATTTTACCGACAAATTAAGAGTTTTCTATTTTTAAATGCATTTTAAAGCGTAACTTCATATTTATGTGCATAAAGTTTTGACTTAACAGTTGCCAACTGTTGGGTACGCTGAATGTGACCAGTGAAAATTAATTGTATGCTATGACGGATTTTGAGAGCTCTCTTTCTTGTTATATTTTTTGACAGAAGTTCGTTTCCAACAGAAACGTCAATACTACCTTGGAGTAATTTTATCATGAAATCAATCAAACCAATCAAAATTGAAAAAAAATGTGTGTCAGAAAACATAGTACTATAAACAAAGTAGCTGCAGGGCTATCAATCCTGTCTCTCTCTCAGAGTCAGAATTGTCAAGCTCGATACAAATTATTTGATGTCTCTTTTTGTTGCTCTAATTCGTTTAGTACTTTTTGACAATTCTGACTCTGACTGAGATTTGCAAATAACTGGAAAATCCAACCACCACGTACAAAAAGATCACTAAGGAAGTTGGCATGTGCGTAAAAACTGTCGGAAGGACCATAAAACGATACAAACAGCTTACCCCTTTATCAAAAACGCCAGGCTCAGGGAGAAAAAGTGGTCCATCGAATCATGCTATGGCCCAGAACGTTAAGCGGCTGTTTACTCAGAATCCAGGCATTTCGGTTCGTGATATGGCAGCAAAAGCGGGAACATCGAAGTCAAGTGTTCAACGGATTTCAAAGTTGTACAACCTAAGGAGCTATAAAGTACAAAAAATACTTGATAGGTCAGAAGAAAAGGAAGCCGAAGCCAAGAGGAGGGCTCGAAAACTGTATCGCGACCTGCCCAAATTTGATTGGTGATCATGGACGATGATGAAACGTACTGCAAAGCGGATTTCAAGCAGTGACCTGGACACGGATATTATACTGTGGTTAGAAGGGGTGGAGCATCCTCTATATTTACCACCGAAAAACATACCAAATTTCCAAAGAAATGCATGGTGTGGCAGGCCATTTGCAAATGTGGCCTTCGAAGTAAGGAATTTGTGACACACAATCAACACCGAAATTTACATCAGAGAGTGTCTGAAGCGGCGTTTGCTGGCTTTTATACGTCAGGACCAAGGTTCAGTACTATTTTGGCCTGACCTAGCAACATGTCACTACGCCCAGAGAACAATGGATTGGTACCAAGCCAATAATGTCACTGTGGTACCAAGAGAAGCCAATCCTTCGAATCCAAAGCCCCGAACTTCGTCCAATCGAAAGATATTGGGCGTTAATGAAAATAAATCTTAAGAAGACAAACAATGGCGTCGGGCATACACTGAGGTCAATGAAAGTTCGGTAAAAAACCTAATGGAGGACCTTAATCAAAAAGTGCATAATTTTTTTAAGTGTATTTTTTTCAGTGTAAATAAAATTTTCATTTATTTTGCAATGTTCACTTAATAATAAACTCAAAGAATTTTTAAAAAACATCATTGATTTTTTACAATAAAAAAAAAAAAACAAAAGGATAGTTATTTCTGGGACAGTCTTTATTTTTGGATTTCAAGTTGAAGCGTAAGCTTTAGTGTTGTATTCAGAGACTTTTAATTAAATTGTATGAGAAATATTTTTATGAGACAATTTAACCCTCTACATCCATTGCCGAAACCTTATTGTTTTTTTACCCTCTAGAATCCGTTGCCGGAACCTTGTTATTTTTTTTTTGTGTTGAACAGTGTAATTTGCGCTTTTAATCGAAAACATTAATGAACTTATTTCATTTACAACATTTATATTTGATTGTAATACAGATTTTTTTAGTGTGTATTTAAGAATTCAAAACATTTTTGAACATTCGTTTAACCGTTTCCTTCCCTTCTTCCCTCCACACATACAGATTACGTGCAACATTCTAAGCTTGGCTGTCACGAACTTATTGAACGCATTGATGGCATCTATAAATTTGTAAGACCCGATCTTAACGAAGTTGGGCGCGATTTTAATGAGCGTTTCTGTGCCTTTGCCACCGATGGTCCTGCCTGGACAATTATGCAAAATCGAGGCCCCTTCAGCGAACAGGAGAACTTTAATCGTACTTGGGCCGATTATCGCAACGGTTTTGGCAGGCTGGACAAAGATTTCTGGTACGGAAATGAATTCATTCACCGTTTGGTCTATAGCGACGACTATGAGCTACGCATTGAAATGCAGGATTTTGATGATGTACGAGTTTGGGTGGATTATAGCATATTTCGCCTGGATAGTGAGCGATTTAATTATAATCTACTAATTGGGGGCTATCGCGGTGCTGTGCCAGATGCCATGCAGTATCACAACGAGCTGGACTTTAGCACCTACGATCGACGCAATGACAAAAGTGTGGATGCATGTTGCGCCTGTGCAACGGGCTATGCTAGCGGCTGGTGGTATGACAAGTGAGTAGAGAGACTGGCAGCGAGAATGGACCATAAACATATATGTTAATTATAAATATTCTTAATGACAGCTGCTCAGAGGCAAATCTAAATGGCATCTACCATGACAATCCATTGGGTCACAATTATGTCGGTATCATTTGGGAGCATTGGCGTGGCGACTATTCCCTAAAGAGCGCACGCATGCTTATACGACCCACTAATTACTCAGTTGCAGTTGCCACACATGCAGTCTACAATGAGTTCACCGAAGATCCTTGATTTATAAAGGTTAAAAGTAGTTAAAAAGCAGCTTTAAGCTTTTGCCATAGTAGTTTAGGCAGAACAGAGAATAATGCCAGATAAATACTAAAAATAAACTTGCAAAGCAATTTATTTATAATATTAACCCTTTTATGACATGCAAAAAAAAAATAAAATACAAGCAAAAAAAAAAACCCAGATTTATATTTAGCAACATAATCTTTCATTGGATTCAAATGGAATGAGTTTGCCTGTGCAGCATTTCTCATTTCACCCTGGCAGGTTTTTTCTTTTGTACACATTTATAGCATTTTCACTCATTTACTCAAAGGTTCAAAAAGTTGCCTTGAAATATTAAAAATTGCTGAGCTGACATAAAACAAAAGTAGCAGCAACATTAATAGCAGCAGCAACAGCAAAATAAAAATTAAAAAAAAAACAAAAACTAGAAAAGTATCTGCAGCAAAGCAAATATGCATTATCTAAAGCAGAGGAGGTTGACGACGTCACTTGCTGTCTTTATAATTTATAATATTCTAGCAGAGCCTCCTGAAGTACTCCTAGTCGTGTTCCTTGCCGTCGTTGATTTTGTTGTTGTTCATATGTTGTTGCTGTTGATATTGTTGTTGTTGTAGAGCGCCTAGAGGGCCACTTGCAGGGTGTGCAGCAAATATTTTTTCAGTTTTTAGGTTGCAAAAGCCACTTTATGGTGAACAAAAGACATGGTTTGCAAAAAGTTTGAACCAAAAAAAAAAAAAAAAAAAAAACAAAAAAAAATATCAACAACAACAAAAAGATTCAAAAAGATACAAGAGCAAAATATAAAAAAATCTACAAACAACAACCAGGATTGCACTGGCACAGTTAGATTGAAATTTATCTCTATTTTGCTTGTAAAGCATTTTTATTGTTCTTTCAACTAGGTTTGGTCTGCATTCAGGACATTTTAGTTGGTGCACAGTAAAAAAAAAAAAACTTTTCTTCTTGTTCTTATTCTTCATTTTGTTGTATCAACTACCACTTTTTGAAATACATAACAAATAAAACCAAATGTATCTGCGCATCTCAAGTTTTGATCATCATGCAGAAAGCAGTACGCAGCTCATAGATATACATATATAAAAGTTTCAACGTACGCTGCATCAAAAACTTTTATCAAAACCAATACTATTGTTAATATATGTTACTATTTAGTTACCGTATTATATTGTGTAGAGGGCAAAAAAGATCCACACGAACAATTCACTTTTATATTTCTATAAAATATTTCTGTAGTGCTTATAAATATATATTAAAAACACGGTGCATCAAGAAATTAGTTACAGATACTTGATTTTTTTTTCGTATTCCACATGGTTCCCAGAGCAAATTTGCCCCATGAAATTGTTGGATGGCTAGTCTGGGAAGAGCTTTAGAGCCTGAAAGACGCAATAGATGACTTTAATTTGATTTTATAATTTTTTTATTTAATTTTCACAATGCTAAGAAAACTTAACCTGAAAATGACAAAAATACCATTTCTACCTATTAACATTATAGAGCACCCATGAAATGTATGGACTTTGAAAAAGTAATGATTTTTCCCTTCCAAAAAAATTACTGCTTGCGCCCCTGGGATCAAATCGGTCAATTGCATCATATGAAATTTTGTATTTGCAATCTGTACACTTTTTCGAGACACTCTCCACACAACTTTAGCAAACATGCCTTTTAAAATCGATTTAAAGCATGCTTTCTAGTGACAGTGTATTTTTCTGAGATATGGGGGGCAAGCGTTTCTGTATGCCCCTGCCTGCTTGCGCACATGAGCTCAATAATTGTTTGTTTGTTGCTACACATTTATTTACAAATTCATGAATTGGTGTACGCACTTAAAATGAATGTGAGGCCAGTCCTCAAGCATGTGTCAACACTTGGGTTTGCATGTTGTACGAAATGTCTTTTATTTTCATTATTAAATGTTTTTCTTTCTTTCTGTATTTTAGTTGTTTATCCATTTTCATGTGCTCTACATATGTTTGTTGGGAATTGCAAATCAGGCTTTAAATATTTAATATGGTTTAAGTATAGAAACAGTAAAACCACACAGCACAGTTTAACGATACAGTACTAGCATATAACCATATTGTATTCTGATGAAATTTTACCTTTATAGATCTTTAAAGTTACTTATCTTAAATATGTATTTAAATGTTTTTAACAACCACGCCTAAACCATTCCTAATCTATGAAATCCATATGAGCATTTCTAGCCACATGGAAGCTATAATCGTAAATATGAGGAAAACCAAAATGGAATTGTAAATAAGAGCACTTTTTTAGTTGTTGAAAAACACCAGCGAGTACTTTATTTAGTCTAAACTTAGGTTCTGCATTTTAATTTCACTTCAATTTGACACTAAAATCGAAGTTGTAAAACGAAATTTGGTGTTTGAAATTTGCGTACATTTTTTAAGTTTTCTCATTTCGGCACACTTATTTTAACATGAGAGCAAAAGAGCGTAGTCATTTGAGCAAACAACTCACACGCCTGAATATAGCATTTCAATTTTGAAAAAGTAATTTTGTAGATATTTGAATGCCCCCCATATATCTTTTTTAGTGTAGTATTTTTTCGAACACTACAAAAGCCTATTTTGCAAACGTCAAAATATTTTTGTTCTTTTTGTCAAAAAATTTACGCAACCTTATATGAAATTAGATAGGGGAGATAAGGGGGCGATCTTCACATGGCAACGTGTCTGACTGCCTCAACTTGGCGAGGCCAGCATTATCCATGTCGAAATCGTCTCAAGTCGACTCAAACCTCCGCGTGGTGTCTCCTGGAAACGTCAAAAAACTATCATACCGATATACTTTGGCGGCGAATCTGAGCGGCGGGCTTCCTTTGGTCATCAAGCAAAGGTTGTGCGTTGGGTTTGAAGCCCACCATGTAATAAAAATATTTCAATGAAAAGTTTAAGAATGAATAAAAGAATGATCCCCAAATCTGATGACGACTACCGCAAACGAAAAACTGATAATGATTTACGGATATGCACCTGGAATGTCCGAACCCTAAATTGGGATGGTGCCTCTATCCAACTGATTGATATCTTGGAAAGATATAACGCTGATATCACTGCAATCCAAGAAATGCGATGGAAGGGACAGGGTTGCTTACGGCAAGCATCCTGTGATATCTACTATAGCGGCCATGCGGAGAAGCACGAGTTTGGATGCGGATTTGTAGTTGGCAAGAGAATACGGCATCATGTCCTGCGATTCACTCCTGTGAACGAACGACTTGCCATAATCCGCTTCAAGGCAAAATTTTTTAACATAAGCCTAATATGTGCGCACGCTCCGACAGAAGAAAAAGATGACGAGACCAAAGAAAGTTTTTACGAGCGCCTTGAAGACGCATACGAGCGCTGCTCCCGTCATGACATAAAAATCGTGCTTGGTGACTTCAACGCCAAGGTGGGTAAGGAAAACATATTTGGTCCTACAGTCGGAAAGTTCAGCCTCCACGACAACACATCCGATAACGGAATGAGGTTGATTGACTTCGCCGCAGCACGAAACATGGTCGTTAGTAGCACTAGATTCAAGCATCTCAATATTCATAAGGCCACCTGGTTGTCCCCTGATCAAAAAACATGCAACCAAATTGATCACGTTTTGATTGACGGAAGGCACTCTTCCAGTGTACTAGACGTACGCACGATCCGTGGTGCTAACATAGACTCGGATCATTATCTTGTCGCAGCCAAGATCCGCACACGTCTGTGCGCAGCTAAGAATGCTCGCAATCCTACACAAAGAAAGCTAGACGTCGACAAGCTGCAGTCAAAACGGACGGCCGAAGCCTTCGCTACTCGACTCTCACTCCTGCTTCAAGAAAGCACTCCTCCGATCGACGATATATGCGGACAGTGGACGCACATATCCCACTCTATGCGTACGGCTGCCGAAGAGGTGATAGGCTACCACCGCCCTCGCCGAAACCAGTGGCACGACCAGGAGTGTCGCGACGCCACTGCAGAGAAGGACGCCGCCTACAAAGCCACCCTGCAGTCGGTTGTGACGCGTGCTGTTAAGGAGCGATACCGAGAGAAGAGGAGGGAAGAGAGACGCATTTTCAGGCGAAAAAAACGAGAGGCGGAAATGCGTGAGTGCGAGAAAATTGAGATGCATGGCGACAGGAATGAGACTCGAAAATTTTTCGAAAAAATAAGACGCCTGGCCGATGGTTTTAAGACCGGAGCCTCTTCCTGCAAGGACGAAAATGGGAATCTAGTGACAGATGTTATGGAGGGAGCACTTCTCTAGACTTTTAAATGGCGACGCTGTCAACAATCCCGCCAGTGGAGATGATATCCCGGAAACCCCAATTATGGATGACAGCGTTGAAGTTCCGCTGCCCGACTATAATGAGGTCTTAACAGCTATAGCTCGGCTTAAAAACAACAAAGCCGCAGGAGCCGATGGTCTACCGGCTGAGCTGTTTAAGACCGGTGGCGAAGCTCTGTTTAAATGCATTCACAGACTTCTATGCAGAATATGGTCGGAAGAATGCATTCCAGATGATTGGAACCTCAGTGTGCTCTGCCCAATCCACAAAAAAGGCGATCCCACCATTTGCTCCAACTACCGTGGGATTAGCCTTCTTAATATCGCATATAAGGTCCTGTCGAGCGTATTGTGTGAAAGACTGAAGCCCATCGTTAACCAACTGATTGGACCTTATCAGTGTGGCTTCAGACCTGGAAAGTCCACCATCGACCAGATCTTCACGCTCCGACAAATCTTGGAAAAGACCCTCGAAAAACAAATCGATACACACCATCTTTTTGTCGATTTCAAAGCCGCCTTCGACAGTCCAATAAGGAGTCACCTATATGCCATCATGTCTGAATTTGGTATTCCTGCGAAGCTAATACGTCTTTGCAGGATGACACTGAACAACACCAGCAGTGCAGTGAAAATCGGGAAGGACCTCTCCCTTCCTTTCGATACCAAGCGAGGTTTCAGACAAGGTGATTCCTTATCGTGCGACTTTTTTAATATAGTCATGGAGAAGATCATCCGAGCTGCTGACCTGAGATGCAGCGGCACAATTTTCTATAAGAGTGTTATGCTGCTGGCGTATGCTGATGATATTGACATCATTGGTCAAAATACGCGCGAAGTCAGTGCAGCATTCTCCAGGCTAGAAAAAGAGTCGAGTCGAATGGGTCTTGCAGTGAACGCAGATAAAACGAAGTATCTTGTGTCAACAAACAAACAGTCCCAGCGTCTTGGAAACCACGTCACTGTTGACAACACCTCCTTTGAGGTAGTGAAGGACTTTGTTTACCTGGGATCCAGTATAAACTCCTCCAACGATATCAGTATTGAGATTAAACGAAGGATAACTCTTGCCAACAGGTGTTACTTTGGGCTCAGTAGGCAATTGAGAAGCAGAGCTCTCTCTCGACGTACAAAACTGACGCTCTATAAGTCAATAATCATGCCCGTCCTACTATACGCATCACAAACCTGGACGTTGAGCAGCTCTGATGAAAGGACTTTGGGAGCGTTCGAGAGAAAAATCCTTCGCAAGATCTATGGTCCAATCTGCGTCAATGGCGAGTACCGAATACGATGGAACCACGAGTTGTATGAGCTATATGCCGACATCGATATAGTCAAGCGTATTAAAATTGAGCGGCTTCGCTGGCTAGGTCATGTCGAGAGAATGAACGACGAAGCTCCAGCGAAAAAGATATTGGATTCGGTACCCAGCGGTGGCCAACGCAGACGAGGAAGACCGCATCTCCGTTGGAAAGACCAGGCATTGGATAACCTGACAACGCTTGGAGTTTCCAACTGGCGCCAGCAAGCGCACGACAAAAGAGGCTGGCGAAAATTCTTAGACCAGGCCAAAACCGACCAACGGTTGTAAGCGCCATCTAAGTAAGTAAGTAAGTATATGAAATTTGGGCTCAAGCTAACTTTTCGAGTTTTAGCAGTTGAAGCTGCTGCATTATTTTCCTGCTAATAAAAAAACTATTTCTATCATTTTTAAGCGATGCCGAATTAAATTATTTCGAGTGAAAAATTCATTTTACCAACATATCGTATTTATTATACCCCCACGCGTACTGCGTAAGGGGTATATTAATTTTGTCACGACGTGTGTAACACCCAAAAGGAGGCGTGGTAGGTATGGAAAAGTATATATATTCTTGCTCAGCATCACCACCTGAGTTGATTTAGCCATGTCCGTCTGTCTGTCTGTCTGTCCGTCTGTCTGTCTGTCTGTCTGTCGACACGATTACAGCCGTAATTTTGAAGCTATCGTAATGAAATTCGATATTTAAGCTTTTTTTAAAAAAAACTAAGGTCAAGTTCGAGAATTGGCTAAATCGGATGAAAACCACGCCTACCTCCCATACAACCCCAAAATTGAAAACTCTACAAAGAAGCTAATATTAAAGCTACAATACTGAAATTTAGTATATGTGTATTCTATGTCAAAACTGAGAAGTCTTAGAAAAATGGGCGTCATCCACCCACTAACACGCCCACCTCCCATACAACCCCAAAATTGAAAAATATATAAAGACGCTAATATTAAAGTTACAAATTTGAAACTCGGTATTTGTGTATTTGATGTCAAAATTGAAGTGTGTTATAAAAATGGGCGTCATCCACACATTAACACGTCCACCTCCCATACAACCCCAAAATTGAAAAATCTATAAAGAGGCTAATATTAAAGTTACAAGATGGAAACTCGGTATTTGTGTATTTAATGTCAAAACTGAGGTGTGTTATAAAAATGGGCGTCATCCACTTACTAACACGCCCACCTCCCATACAACCCCAAAATTTAAAAATCTATAAAGAGGCTAATATTAAAGTTACAAGATGGAAACTCGGTATTTGTGTATTTAATGTCAAAACTGAGGTGTGTTATAAAAATGGGCGTCATCCACACATTAACACGCCCACTTCCCATACAACCCCAAAATTGAAAAATCTTTAAAGAGGCTAATATTAATGTTACAAGATAGAAACTCGGTATTTGTGTATTCTATGTCAAAACTGAGGTATGTTAGAAAAATGGGCGTCATTCACAATCTAACAAGCCCACCTCCCATACAACCCCAAAATTTGTATGTATTTTAGACACATAAAAATAATAAAATCTCTCAGAATCTCATACAAAAAGCTCTCCAATTTAAGATTCTTCCACCCTTTAGAATCGGCCGTGGGGGTATTTTAACTTCGGCCAAGTCGAAGATATACCTTACTAGTTATTTTTTTAATCGAGAAATGTTATACGCTTCAATTCTAATTGCAACATTAGTTTAATCATAATTTGACTTTCCTCGTAAGGCAGCATTATTATTAGCGCATGATATGTTATCGAAAATTAAACTATATATTTTTCAAATTTCTCAGCAAGTTACAATAATTTCATCTAGTGGAATGGAAAAGAAAATTATTGTTTTATGTACCATTGCATCGACCCCATATGCTGCCCAACCAGCCATTTAGAAATACTGCTTGGATTAAGCTTACATGCAATAAAAAAAGCAAGCCTTATCGAAGCACGTTTAAAAACACTTGCCTAGGAAATAAATTTCCAAGTTGCTTTGTATAACTATTGCGTAAAACACAAAAAGTAAGTGATGTACAATAATACTTGGAAAGGCTTGCATCAAGTAAGTGTTTTGCAATCATACTTAGAAAACGCTGACAACGGTAATAGTTTTACAACTGTTCGAAGTTCTCAAACAGCTAAACAAGCTTGGAGTAAGCTTTGACCAAGCCTTAAAACGTAATCCGGCACGGTAATCCCTGGTGATGGCAAACACAAAAATTTTTGAAGGCATGCAATTTTTCATATAAATATATGCTTAAATTTTAACAAACGAAAATAAATAAAAATAAAAATGTTCCGATTAGGGATTGAACCTTACATGTCCAAATCACAACAAATCAAATAAACAAGTGGCTTACCAACTGAGCCACGGAACAAAAATTTTTCGCGAGTGCTAATTGTTTACTTGAATGTAGCACACTTGGAAAAAGCTTGAAGCTTGTTTAATGCTTATTCCAAGCTAGTTTGACCGGTTGAGTACAAATTTTACACCGTTTCTGTTGAGAATGTTGAACACTCCGTACGATAAACAAGGCTTTTAGTTAGAGCAGTGGAGTGGCCACACCCGACCCTATGCATATGCTGGCATGTATTTGGCTTATATCAGACCGATCAATAATGGCGTTTTGGTTTATGTTGTGAATCAAACACTTTTCGAATTCAATTGAATTCATATCCTATATATATACGGCGGGCTGGCCCAATGAATTTCGTCCCGTCAAACATTTTGCGAAAATAGAATAATAATAGAATTCATAGCCCGACTATGAAATACCCTAAGCCTACTTTTTCATTGCATTGAAAATGGGCGTGTCCGTTACCGGACGAGCCGGTACATTTATAAAAACAACATTTATAAAAATTTCAAGTTTTGTGCCTGTAGCTCACATGTTAATGCTTTTATAGTGTTTTCGCTATTGTGGGTTGTATGGGAGGTGGGCGTGTTTGTGGAAGGATTACGCCCAATTATGGGAATTACGGATGCATCTTAGTTTTGTTATAAAATACAAACGTACCAAATTTTATCTCTGTACGTTAAACATAATCTTATTAATTGCGTTTTCAATTTTTGGGTTGTATGGGAAGTGGGCGTGTCCGTAGGCAAATGACGTAAAATTTTCCAAAATTGTCATTGGATTGTTATAAAAAAAATGCGTATCAAATTTTATCTCAGATTAGATTAAACATAAGCTTATTTATTGAGTTTTTAATTTTTGGGCTGTATGGGTGGTGGGCGTGGACGTGGGCGGAAGACATGCATTTTTCGAAGACATCTTTGTTTTGATATAAAATACATGCGTACCAAATTTTATTTATATAGCAGTGTTTTCTGCTCCGGAGAGTAAAGGATGGTTTCCGTACTCGGAGACACAAGCCAGCTGGCCGTGTGAAAAGCATGACATTTACAGATTTATGCCACACAATTTCAGCGATTGCCCTTGTGACCTATTTATGGTCATCACAAATACAAGGAATGAAGTCGAAGGAATTTGCGGAATTAGGCATTATACTGGCATACTAGGGACATGACATTGGCCGTTTTTTTAAATTGACTTTTTATTTATAATCTTGTAGAAGTAAATATTTATTATATAAATATATACATATGTTAGTTAATATTCTTAAGATTCTAAGAAAAACAATTTCATGGAAAAATTCTTTCGGGTTCAAAAGTTACAGCCGGATTAGTGACAGCGCATTTTTAATTTTCGCTTTTATCGAACGCGTTTTTATCGAAACCATGTTTTTCGTACTCATTTCATGTTTTGTTCATTCATTGCGGGTTCGTTTTTTGACGAATTTTTTTTTTTTATTTTTTTAAAACTTGATTCGCTATCGTATGACTCGAGCTTTTTTTCAATTTTTTTCAACTTTTTATGAATTTTTAAAGTCATTATTTTTTTCGAAAAAACACACTTTCAAATTTGGAACATCACCAAAAATTGAAATAAAATTGTAAAAAAAGCTCCTGTCATACGATAACCAATTTTTTTAAGATTTAAAAAAATCATGTTTTTTCCAGATCGGACAATTTTTGCAACGCTGAGCGCTGCAACCACGAGGCCTAGTTGTTTTCTCTGCCGCCTGTTTGGAGCTCTATTAAACCATGTTGGAGTGAAACATTTTGGAAAAATGTCAGGGACCGAAAATAACTGTTATTTTACAATTTTCGAATGAAAAAGACACAATGAAAAAATTGTCGAAGGACATTTTCAAATATACCATTATGATACAAATGGCCTCATCTTCACGAATATTTAGAGCCTTTAAAATTTTCGACTGATTCTATAAAAGTTAAAAATTAACTGTTATTTTTTGCCTTTTATTTTTTCAGACAAAAATAACGGTTACCTTTGACTTTTATTTTATCGGTCAAAAATAACAGTTATTTTGTGACTTTTATTTTTTCGGTCAAAAATATCAGGCAATCTGTGTTTTTTTAAAGGCCGCTTGTCCGATTAAAAAACTTTTGATATCATATGTAAAACGTGATCACCGATGAGACCAAAATAATGGTATCGATAGTTTTTTAGTCAGTAAAATGGCCTTTGAAAAAACACAAATTGCCTGATATTTTTGACCGAAAAAATAAAAGGCAGAAAATAACTGTTTTTTTTGACCGATAAAATAAAAGTCAAAAGTAACTGTTATGTTTGCCCGAAAAAATATAAGGCACAAAATAACTTTTATTTTTGTCGGAAATTATAAAAGTTAAAAAATAACAGTTAATATTTGACTTTTTTGATAAAAACCATAACCGGTACGGTCCCTGAAAAATGTTTGTTTTTGACTTAGTTATGAATTTTTTAAAAAAGGTCTGTTTTCTCTGCCACGAATGTTATGTCCCTCCTTAAGACGCAAATGATGAGGTGGCATGACATTCAAATCCAAAGAGTTTACAACTTTTATCACATCGCCACAAATACAATGACTTAAGATATCCGGCATTTTGGAATCACGGGAAGTGTTTGTCGGAAGTCGCCGGCCAACAGTATCACCACGCCAAGCGACGATTATTGTTGCGCAAATCTTTCAATGTTCGATCGAGTGCTTCTAATGATCGTTTGTGTGCCATCGTGCACTCATCCCATATGATCAATCTACAAAATGTTAATACTTTTGCCATGGCTGATTTTCGTTGCTTTGCAGGGTTAACGAGAGCTTCAGTGCTGAATGTACCGTTCTTCCCCCTTCCAACAGTGTTGCAGCGATTCCGGTAGATCTGAGAGCTAACGCAATGCCACTTTGAGCACGTATAGCTACTAATATCAGTTATATCAGGAACGTTTGCCCAGTTCCGTCGGCAGCATCAAGGAAACATAGTCCACCGTTTTCATCATCGACAGCCTTCATCAGTTGATCATACTCAGTCTTTTGGTGTTCATTGAACAGTGGAAGGTTTGTTTGTACTTTTTGTTTTAAAGTTTACGTGTCTTAAGCACGCTCCCAATCCAATTCACGAATCAATACATCTCTAGTTTGACGATTTGGTGCTGGCATATGTGTTTCAATAAATATTTTGCCACTCAAAGGGAAACACAAATCTTCAATCAGCACTTATGCTTCATTGTAGATGTAATCGTTTATTTGCAATTCAAAATTACCTGTCGCGACTCGAAAGTGATTCGAAAATGTCTTCTGCGATGTCATTCCTGTACGTATCCCATAATTGACATGGGTTGGAAGGCTGACACGTTGAAATGATCATAGCGAAAAGTGTACGAACTTCATTGGCAGTCGAAGAAGCAATTGCATCGTAAAGCGTTTGATTGCAGTCATTGTTGTGTTCAAGCAACTGTATTTTTTGACATGCGCAATGACAATGACTCAAATGAAGTGGAATCGTGCACATTAACCAAAATCAACCGAAGGTAGAAGCAATCATCGTTCTTTGCATGAATTGTGTAAATTCGTTCCATGCATCCAATGCATCAGTTGAAAACACACCAGGATATTCATCTACTGGTTAGCCTAGCTTTTGCTTAACTATTTCTTCGATGATGCATTCCTTGTGTAATATCGAGGCATCTCCGAGTATAGCAATGTTTTCGCAAAGTGATCACGTATCGGCCTATTTGAAACTTGCTGATTTAATCTTATTCAACGCCAATAACCGCCATCGAACAGTACCGTATACACGTTGTTTCACGATGAAGTTCATTCGTTTTAAAGTAGGTGCGGTAAAATTAATGTCGGAATTGAACAGAAAAACGAAATGTGCGTCTACAGCGCCACCTGTTGAGAATTTTTCATTTTCTTTCCTAAACCTTCGCGTGACAATTACCAACAAGCCCGCAAAAGGAAGTATTCAATTTGGCCCAGCCGTTTTCAAGTTTTAAGCAGCCGATTTTCCGGAGGCGCCTAGAAAAAAATTTGTTTTGCGGTGAACATGATAACTCGTTACCGGATCATTTGAAACAAAATAATCTATATGCGTTTATTAAAGGGGAAATCCCCATGTAATTAGGGGAAGTTTTGTTTTTTTTTTTTTGTTATTTTTTGCAGCATTTGGAAGTGAAAGACGCAATTTTAGCTACAATAATCTCGGTGAATTTGTTATTAAAAAATAGAAATGGTTTAATATATAAATAAAAAAAAAATAAATAAATTTAGTGGTGAAATTTTGAAAAGGATCGATTAAGTAGATTTTGAGTTCTAATATTCACGAACTTCAAAAATTACGTTTTCGGGAAACTCGCTTTAAAGTTTTTTATAGAGTATAAAATCGAGAATGAAAACGCCGGTCGTTTGAAACGCTGTAGCTCCGTTAATTTTGATTGACTTGAAATTTTTATACAAGACTCTTGATATATTGTTCATTCCGAAAAACAATGCAAAATCAATTTAAAAATCTTACCCTGCCATTAAAGTTGCATAAAAATTTTTAAATGACTTGATGAAAACCGAACATTATTCGAATACTTTGATTCCGTTACTGAAATTAAAAAAAAAAACACATTTACTTTGACATTTTGCACTTGGCATACATTTTATAGCAACAAAACTTAGGGTTGTAGATAAATATTCTGCAGATACTCCCTGAGCACCCATAGAAATACTCCCTGAGCACCCCTGGAGATACTCCCCGGACGATGCTTTAATGTGATGATAATTGCTGCTTTAATGTTGCCTTACAATATTTTATTAGCTCATAAGACTAATTATAGCAAACTGTGTTGCGTTTAAAAGTGTGTTTCTTGTCATACTATTCATAGTTGTCATTACCTTCATAACATGATATTCATCGAGATATACCTAGCTATTTGCAGTATACCGAATTATGCAAGCAGCCGCTATAACAACTATTTTTAGCAACAAAAACTCCAACAAAAACCTCACATGTTGGATAACAGTATAATTTCCTTATTAAAATAGTCGCATTGAACCACAACTTAACCGAATGCAATTCACAACATATGCCGACAATTGGGACGTTGTATACTATGCTTATAAAAAATAATAATATAAAACACTATAAATAATAAAATAAAATGTCAGAACTTTATGGTACAAATTTAACAGTTGTGCTCTTACCAAATTCGGGTGGCGTTGGTTCTGGTCCCATGCTGAAGCTATTCACCGCAAAGAAGTTATCGCCATCGTCGCACACGACTGGATTGGGCAGAATAGTTATGGCATAAAATAAGCAGAGGACTAGCGTGGATACTTTAGTTGGATCATAAACGAACGAGCTGTCGGGCTGACGATGACATTTTTTCAACTGACCGAAAGCCATTGCAGCAGTGCCAACAGGTCCCGATAGACCACCAACAGCTGCTGCTGCCGAACGAAGCATTTTGGGCGTGCAGCTACTCTTAGGCACTAATGATTGTTTAACACGCATCACTGACGCAACTACCACGATTATGTTTTTCACCAGGTTGGCGCAACAGCTCATTAAAGGCTGCAGTAACAGCAATTCGAGCGACATAAGCGCCCAACTGCTGGCGGCAACTTTAGCGTTTGTTGCTGAGCAGTCTTCCCTTGCGGAAACTATTGCTGCGTTGCGTTGTTGTTGCTGGAATTGTTGAGCAACACACGTTGTGGTTTTTGTTTTTGAAGCAATGTTGTTGTTGTTATTGTTTTCATTAAAGTTGCTGCGTCTTATATTGTTGCTATTTTTTGGCTGCTCTAGTTTCTGTTCATGTTGTTCTTGTTTTGGTTGTTGTTGAGCAATTCTTCGCTTGTTGTTAACAACGAAAAGTGTATCGTTGTTGTCGCAGTTGCTAGTGTATTTTTTTTGCAAACGCACCCAATGTCGTCGCATACATCGTTTGTCGCGATACTTTTTAGCACCAGTGGAGTGTCCAAAAGCTCGACAAACTCCTTGGTGGGGCTTTAAAGCCCCATTTAATTTCATATTCTCTCGTCGTCGTGTTCCTCATCCATTCTGTTGGATTTCTGAATGAATGTTGTTGTTGCTTTCCTTGCTGTTGGTGTCGCTTTCACTTGGGAACTGCAGTTTGTAGCCTTGTTATATATTGTCTTTTGGGTTATAAACGTTGGCTTGTATGCTAAAAAGAAATAAGAAGAGAAATTCATGTAGAAGAAATTTTTGTTAAAGGTAACAAACTATTATGTTATGAGCCCAGCCCCCATCCCAAAGCAGCAAAAGCACTGGCGACAAAAAAGATTGTCGCATATCCAAGCAGAGCTAAAGTAGAAAGCACAAAGTCTTAAGAGTCGGGCAATAAAATAAGAAAAAGGATATGTTGTATTTTTTAAAAATAATAAGGCAAGCAATTCGTGCAACAAAAAATGCAAAAAAAAAAACAGAGCACACGAGTTTCTATCTTGAATTTATCCAAATAATTGGTTATATCATTATAATGATGAGTTTCGTAAAAATAAGATTGTCAATAAAGAATTTATATAGATATCTTGGATAACTATCCTGAGATAATTTCTTAAGAAAAAAGCAGTGTGAGGTCGCCATGCACGGTAAAAGTAAAATTTTAACCCTTAGCAACCACACGGGGTAACTAATGAGGTGGATGAGGTGTGGCCGCTAGGGGTAAAAAAAAAAAAAAAATAGAGAGTTTTAAGTGGTTAATTGATTTGAATAGTCTTGCTAAACAAGATCCATTTCATAAAATGGCAAGAGTAGATTAGTTTTGTTTTAATACAATTTCAAAAAGTTTAAAGTTATGGTACCATCAAGTAATTATACGATATCCACGTATTGTCGCTTGTGTGTTCCACTATCATGCGAGAATCATTGAGCCAATTTCAACGATATAGATATCAAACGATTTCTTTTTTGCTCCCCGTTTCAATTCGCCGTATTGCTTTAAAGCGGCTAAAGCTCCCCGTTTCCATTCGACGTATTGCTCTATAAGCGGGTCGTTAGGTGAGATAGTTTGGATTCAAAACATTTTTTATAATTTTTTTTTAGTTCGTTTGTGAACTATCCGAGTCTTCTGCTAAGGATATAAAGATAAGGGTTATGGGTATCAGTATGTAAATTATGCAAATGCAGGTTGTTTTCAGAAACAACAATAACAACAACCTTATTTTGAATCACTCAATAAATAATTCAGTGAAAACATGGCATATCTTTCTTGTAGGGCCACCTAATCCATGCCTTCCGTTTACCAATCATTGACAAAAAAGCAAAGAGAAATTCTGTTACAGAATTTCTTTCTGGCACTCGATTTACTACGTGCAACTAAGTATATCCGCTGGTTTGCATTTCCAATTAAATGATTATGAAATGCAGTGGCGTAGCCAGGGTTGGTGGCACCCGTGGCGGAAACTAAATTGTGCACCTCTTTAGAAGGTTTTTTTTTAATAAAATAAGTCGATGAATCTAACAACATATTACTTACCTCTACAAAAATGACATATTTTAGAAGAGATTTAAAAAAAAAACCAAACTATGCTATCCATGGATATTTGATAAAAGAAGTAAGAATCTAAAATTTTCAGAAATTTTTTTTTTCGATTTTCAAAGAGTTTTCTCTGAATTGTTCCAATATTTTTTTCTACCGGTCTTATGAGTTTTGAGAGAACAATTTACTATCAGTAAACCACACAATATCAGTTTTAAATAATTGGAGAATTGACAATATGAAGTTATAAAAACTTAAGTTAGTTTAATATTGAAAACTTTGAAAAATTTACAAAAAATTTTGCATAATTGAAAAAAAAATAGGACCTGGAATCAAAACGTTGCCAAATTTTCCCTCAGTTAAACTGAATAACTATTAATATAAATATTTTTTTCGAAATTAATCCACGTCTTCTACATAAAATTGAAATGAAAAATTAAAATAAAATATTAAAATTCAGTTCTAAACTTTTTTTCTTAAGTTTATAATTCTTAAATAACATATTTTTTTAAGAATTATTTTTAGAGCTTGATTTCTAAACATTTTTCATGATTTTTATCAATTTCTTTATAGTATTTATATAATTAATAGGCTAAGGTTTTTTTTTGACTTCAACTCCTCCCAGACCAATGGACCGATTTTATCGATTCAGATGTCATTAATTGTGATTTCGCTTCAGGGGGTTCCCAACCTTTTAAAACAGAAATAAAATTTTTGTACAAAAGTCCGCTATTTAATCAATTTGAAAACTAAAAATTTTTAACCAAAATTATCTTTTATGCATTCCTCAAATGACCGAAAAATGCATTTCAAAAATCAAAAAGTCCAATTTCCGAGCAAACAACTCAGTCAAATTTTTACGGTTTTCAAAAAACAAATCGTTTTTTCATCGAAATGTGTTATAAATCGATGTTGTAGGTGTTCTGTAAGTATTTTTTATTAATTTCTTAATTATATCTTAGTATTATTTTTTGTCTTAAATCTACTTTTTACATCGTTTTTGAAGTGACACTTCTTAGGCAGCGAGTGAAATTTCAAGGTCTTTTTTCGTGACGCTAGGCTAACGTTTTCAATTCATATGCAAATTAAAAAAAAATTATTGCCGCTGCCGAGAATTGAACCCCGAACATCGTTGCTTATGAGACGGAATCTATTCCTTTACGCCACGTTGTCACGTGATAAATAGCCAAACAAAATAGAATTAAAACTAAACGCGTAACATACTGAAAATAACATAATTAACATTAACATTAGATTAACATTAACATTACATTATTAACATAACCGTAACATTAGTTTTCATCCTACAAGTATGCACGGAAAAAAAAATAGAAAAATAGCTAAAACAGGAGCAGAACGCGTTCGTGAATATAGAGAGGCGAATTAGAGCTCTTAAGAATACAGCTGCAGCTGGGTCTGCAACTAATGATGAAGTTAAGGTGATTGCAACAAAGGCTGAGTTTCAAAATGCATTTTTACGAAACATCAGTGTATTTTGGTGAATCTACAAAGAACCAATCCCCAAAAACACACTGATGCATCTCAACAAAATTTTAAAGCCAACCAAGTTGATGCACTCAACAATCAACGTTCGCTGCTTTATGAGGCCCTCTATCAACATAGCAATTATTATGATCAGGAAGCAGGAAGTAATAATGAACAAGATTTACCTCTGCTTTCGGAGGCTCCTTCAAAGAGTACTATGCAAATGCAATCCAGCATTCAAAAAGTAACAATGTTTAGAAGACATTCAAAAGCAACTAAAACACCAACTGAACTAAAACAAGTGCCGAAAATAACTGTTATTTTACAATTTTCAAATGAAAAAAATTGTCGAAAGACTTTTTCAAATATACCATTATGTTACAAATGTCCTCAGCCTCACGAATATTAAGTCGCTTTTAAATTTGAAACTGACTCTTTAAAATTTAATTTCTTGCCTAGTATATTTCGAGGAAAAATAAAGGTTACTTTTGACTTTTATTTTATCGGTCAAAAATAGCAGTTATTTTGTGACTTTAATTTTTTCGGTCAAAAATATCAAGCAGTTTGTGTTTTCTTAAAGGCCGCTGGACAGATTAAACTGTTGACACCATGTGTAAAATGTCTCACCGATGAGATGAAAATAATAATATCAAAATTTTTTTAATCGGTAAAATGACTTGAACAAATATAAATTACCTGATATTTTTTACCAAAAAATAAACTGCAGAAAATAACTGCTATTTTTGCCCAAAAAACTATAAGGCACAAAAAACTGTTATTTTTGTCGGAAAAAATAAAAATTAAGAGATAAAAGTTAATATTTATGTGACACTTTCGACAAAAACCATATTCGGTACGGTCCCTGGATGCAAATATTGAATCAACAAATTATTATTCCATTTCGTATTGATTGAATATCTTTTCAGATACTTTCTCTCTCTATTTCACACTAAAATCTCTCTTATTTCTTACTGTTAAAGAAGTTTCACTTCTGCCACGTGTACGTTGCTACACGCGAGTTTTTTTTTTTAAATTAGTTATGTTTTATAGCTTGAAAAGTTAAGTTGCAATGTTTTCGAATAGTTCGAATAGTAATCATGTTTGTCTCAGTAGTAATATTAGTGTAAGTCCGTTTTCGTATTATGACAGTAACAGTTGTGGTCAAAATAATAGTAGTGCCAAATATGAAAAGTGATCAAGCACATTATTTTGTAAACAAGCCTTTTGTACTCGACTCGGCTGTTTTATAGCGTTATATAGTGATTATACAATCTGGTGACCTGATCTTGTAAACAACAACTCTTTGTTGTTTTTGTAAATTTACTTTTATTGAGAATTGATGCAAATGTGTGCGGTCAAAAAAATACACGGTGATACAAAAAAGAAAAAATTGAGTCCACTTTTGAAGTGACCTAGTGTAGGTTGTAGGCCTGGTCAAGTTCAATAGGAATGAGCGAATAAAAGTGCCCTAACACCCTCAAAATTTTGATTTACCGTTAAAAAACCATTTTTGCGTACCTTCACTCAATTCTAACCCAGCAACTCAATCATTTTACCAACGATTTTTAATTTCTTATCATTTTTAGAAAGTTGAAATATAGGCCCTTCCAATAGTTTATACTAGTTTGTGAATATTATGCAGTTACTATGTGAATTTATCAAGTAAATGCAAAATTTTCTATTTTTTTCACTTCATTTAACTTTAACGACATTTTTAAAACATACTTTCGTCTAATATAATTATTTTTTTAATAAAGATTTAGAGAGAATGTTTTTTTCCAAGTAAAATGAATGCTGAATGATGAATATTGTTAATTGACCATTAGTTTACAAACTTATGGGTTTTTTTTAAAAAATAAATATTTTCACTTCGATACATTGTAACTTAGAAATGCTTGTTTGATCGCCTGCGTTTTAACGATGAATCATCAGTTTCCCGTTGAAGTGACCAGCAATAATTGGCTATAAGTTTTACTTGAATTCTACCCTGGAATCGGGTTTCGATCTTAGAGATTTCTTGGTGGAAAAACTGATTTAAGGTAAACATAAGCTTTGCCATCCTTGTCCAGTTTGTTCACAAACTGTTTCATGTAGTCTAAGTTTAGGTGCAAAAGCGGCAAAATAATTTTATCAGTTTACACCAACGGGATGTTGACAACATTTTTCTATTCTATTTGAAACGATTTCCTGGAAATTTTAAATTTATTTTTTAACTGTTTAGGTTATTTATACTTTACAAATGAAATAGTTGTTAAGCGAAAGAAGTTTTTGACTTTATAAAAACACAACCACTTAAATTCAAACTTTATTTATTGCTATTTTTATTAAAACATGTCTGACTTTTTCTCACACCTGTTTTGCAAATAGTTGATACGTCAGCATATTGTATGTGGTTGCGACTTTTAAAATGATGACCTTCGATATTTGTTTCACAAAAATAGCAATCTTATGGCTTATGGATCACTTGACGATGCCAAAACCAAGGGGCTTGAAAAAGGCAACGAATGTTTGTTTTCAGATTTCCATTCTTTCAGTTCTGCACAGCAAGTCGAACAAGCAAATTTTGGTTCATACCAACAGATCATATGTTTGAAGTCAAGGCATTGAGATAATGATCTTTTATATCATTATTGAGACTAAATATATCGTTATTGAGGAAAAAAGCTTCTTGAATAGAATATCATACATTAAACGTCTATAATGTTTCCAACATTTAATTTTTTACTAGTTTACTAGTCTATATTAATCTCCGCTTCGACTTTGATAGACAAGACCGAGGTCTGCAACACTTGACTGCCTTATTATCGACCATAAATATCACAGTATCACAATATCACAGTGACAAGGCCAAGAGTCATGAATGGCTCAAAAAGAGCTGGCAATTTCAAGAAATCTATTGATTCCTCAATTTAATTTTAATTAAATTATTAGAATAATTTTTATGAAACTGTGCATTTTATCTTATTTTAAAAACTGTATTTTTAATAGTTTTTTGTTGATTTGAAAAGAATAATAATTATTTTAGAAAAATAGGTATCAGAAAACCATCTTAGAGTTTTTAATAAACATCTTCAAAATAAATGCCATTTATTTCATTTTAATAAAAAATGTAATGAATTTAAATCAACTTAATTTTTTTAAAAATTTTTTTAACAAGTAAAAAGTTGATTAATGATTTTTAAATTAGTAGTTTTATGTAACATATAACTATTCAAAATTATGTTCTAGCAGGTTAAAAGCTGTAAATAAGGCCTGTTTCATGATGTATAGCCTCAGAACTTAGTAATTACAAAATCATAAAGTATATTTGTATTCTTGACATATATGACATAAACACGTTTTTCTGAAAATTTCTGAAGAAAAGTATTGCTTACAAAACAACTGACGCCTCCATTCATCATACTCTGAAAATCATGCAGGTTTTCGGAACATAATGGTTATAGCAATGTCTACTATGCTTCCAAGTTTGAATACTAATTAACCTGAATATAAGATGTAAACAAGTGCTTTTTTATAAAACTTTATGGAATATAAAGTTACTGCATATTAATATCATGAAAATTTTAATTGACCCGGAAATGACTTGGGTTTTAATATGAGCGTTTATATTGAACAAAATTGAATATGAAGTTAGAGTTCGTTTCAATAAAAACGAAGTCCTGGTCATGGTACTCACCATTCACTTTTGCACAGTCATTGAGGTGTGTTCTTTTTATTAAAAAAAATCAAAAAATTATGTGGTAAAAAGCTGTTTTGCCAAATTTTGCACCCGATTTTGGTGTGCATCCGGGGTGGACCGCCCCCCTCCCGCCCCACCCTTGCTACGCTGCTGATGAAATACTCGTGGCGCTATAACTGTGCATCCCAAATTAATATTCTATTGATTCAAAATAATTAATTAAGATTTTGGACCTGTCATGGTAGCTGTGTGTGGACGACTTTAATCGATAACCGAAGAAAGCTCAGAGGTTATCGATTATTCAATCTTTATCCACACTGAACCGCAAATTAAGATTCATATTTCGACTTTGCATTATCGTGTAGCATATTTTTTTATGAATCTCAGAATTTTATGAAGTATTCTGAGAAATAAAACGTGAGTTTTTTTGACATTAATTAAAAACTTATTTTAAGTCCAAAAAGCAACATTTTTTTAATAATTCAGTAAGAAAAAATATGAATACATTTAACTGCAAAATCAGAAGATTTTTTTAAACTTCAACTTTCAGATTACTATGGCAGTAATCTCCTTTTTCTATTTAACCTATCCTACCTATAATTTTTATTGGTTCCTTGCTGTACCATAAGGTAAGACACCAAAAAAAGTTTGCCGGGTTCGCCCCTCATTTGAAAGCTAGTATTGAGAAAGTATTTCCAATTAAAATTATTTTTTAGGTGGACCCAAAATCTGCCCAAAATTGTATTTATTGTATAAGTTCATCAGTTTTCAACTGATACGTAAAAAGTAAATCGTTCGATAGATCTCAGAAAGGAAAACAACTGATTCTTAGAACTTGTTAACCTTCAATTCCATCTTTGACTAGATATTTAAATTTTTCATCATATTTCCTCAGTACACCAAAATTTAAAAAATTGTTTTCTTCTATAAAATAAAAATTCATAACAAATTATTAAACTTAAAACCAAATTTTTTTCGCAATCGGTCCAGTAGTTTAGGCTTTATTGACTTATAAATATTTTAGTATCTACTTTTAACAGTCTATCTTCTATTCCTGAATCTTAATATTAAATTTCAACGAAATCGCTTCATTCGTGTGGCCAGAAACGTATTATTGCATAAGAAAAACAAACCTGCATGCAAAGCAGCAACGAAAAGGCTCACAACTTTTTTGAAAATAGTTAAATGATTTTTTATGAACTTTTATTTCATATAAAAAAAAACAAAAATTTAATGTGGAGAAACTGAGGAAATATGGTGAAAAATTGAAATATTTTTCGGCTATAAAATTGTTGTCCTTTCTCCTTGAGATCTATCCAACGACATAATTTTTTTTTTATGATCGGTTGAAAACTGATGAAGTTAATATAAAAAAAAACACCATTTTGAGTCCAGCTTAAATAAAAATTTGTATAGCAACAAAACCCTCTCAGCACAAGCTTTCAAATGAGGGCCAGACCCGACGAATTTTTTGTTTTTTCATAGAGAGTAAACCACCTTACTGTATCATCAGGCTTCTAAGGGTTAAGTTTCAGCTCTTATTAAACTTTTTTATCGTTTTATATGTGTGTGACGATTAAGAATACTTTCTATTAAAATAAGCTCCGATATAGCTTTTTAAAAAAAGTAAAATTTTTATTGTTTTGTATAATAATTCTTATTATTACTGTTACTTTAATATTATACCGCATACGTTGCCTTAACAGTATTAATCCAAGTTAAATGTTTTGTCACACGTTCACCAAAAGATGAAGTAGCAAGAGCAGGATCAGTGATTGCAGGGTCTTCACATGGTTTATTGTCTTCAGTATTGGATTTATGTAAGCCAACCAGAACAGAACCAATCATCAGTGGACCACCTTCATCTCCAGAACACATAGTACCAGTCCCTTTTGCAAGAGGGAAATCTTGTTCACGAGCCATCGTGCTGCCATACGAATTTATTTTGCTTAAAGAAACCCATGTGCTTTTTGCTGTGGCCTTACGGATAATATTTGAGTAATCACTAGTTCCTATTTGTCCCATTCCATACATATCAGTTGCTGTTTCAGCATAAGCCAGGCCTCCTGTAGGCAGTGTAATTACACCAATTGTTGGGCTTGCAACCAATTTTGTCGTAAGCACAATTATTCCAACATTAAAGAGATTTTTAGTTGCATCGTACGCTGGGTTGCGAACAAGAGCTTTCGCTGTGACTTTTCCCATTTTATAATTAAGATATCCAACGTAACATATTGTGTTAGCTACTCTAATTATGGAAAGATACATTTTAGAGTTAAATTAGACAAAAATATAAATTTAAAAATTCTAAGGACTTTTTTTAAAATTTACTCACACCATATCTCCCAGACAGGAAGCAGTAGTTATAACCGCGCCTAAACTGAGAATAGCACCTCCACAAAGTAATTCATCCTTGTTGCTTAAAGTGGTTTCCACTTGAGCGTACCATGGAACCGTTGTTCTATCTAAAACATTTGTGCCTCGAAAGACAGATTCGACCGATGCCAACATTGCGAACACCGCAATAACTAAAATAATTGAAAACTTTTTCATTGTTATGTGTCAGAGTACTAGTTGCTTCTGATCGAAGTTAGGAAATATTGTGGCTTTTATAGCCGAAATTATAGCAAACAGGAAGAATTTCAAACTATTTGCTAGCCAAATATTTACGCGTTCAGAAGCAAAAACATTGTATCTTTGTTTCTGAAAGATACTTACAAATACTATGAAAAATTAAAACACATTTTCATTGTTTAAATGAATTTTTCAAAGTACGTCGAAATTGTTGTTGATGTAAGCTTGAAAAATAATGTTTGTATTAAATTTAAGCAACATGTTCTGGCTAGTACACGTGTATATTCAATACTAATTAGTGTTTGCATAACCTCCAAACAAAAAATAATTTAAGACCTATGAAGTATATCTCTCGACTCACAAGGCAAAAGGGCTTAAATGACTTAAGCCCTTTTTTGAGTTATTACTGTAGTAGTATTCGTTATATGACTATTTATAATCAGCAATTACTCCTACTTTGATATCTTTATTTTTGTGAATTTTATTGGTGGTTTTCAAAAGGGCTTATTTGCTGAAGTGTGTTTGCTACATTCGGAAAAAGGGCTTATTTCAATTTAAGTTTCATAAACAAAATATAAATAATTTGTATTGGGGACTTAAATTGGTTTAAGCCCTTTGAACAAAACATAAATTTAACTTTTAGTAAAATTTCCGTAAGGCTTATTTTAAAATAAGCCCTTTTACTGAATTTTTTTTTTTTTAAACTAGTTTCCTAGTTGAATATAAGCCCTTTTTCTTTATGAATTTTTGGAACATCAAGTGAACTTAAATCATTTTAAGCCCTTTTTCCATATGCAGTGTGGTCTTTTATGAAAATGCCTAAGGGCTTATAATATTTTAGGCCTTTTTTTACAGAACGAGTTTTCGAACAAAGGAGGGGCTTAAACGTAAATAAGTCTTTTTACTTTTTGAAATTTGTACACATTGGAGGTAAATTAAAATAAAAAGGGCTTAAATATATAAACTTTATACAATCCTAGGAAAAAAGGAATTATATTTTTAGGCATGAATATTACTGAAAACGGTACATACTGCTTGACTTATTTGATCATACCTTCTGGAATCCTAATAAATAAAATATTGACGTGAATGCAGTGTAGGTGTAGCAGACTTTGAATAATACTTTTAAAACATTGGAGCTCGAAAAACACCGTGAATATAACTGTGGAATAAACCGTAATGATCGTAAACTTGAAATATTAAAAACCCAAAAGCTTTCCACGGCAAACAGTTCAATTAACAAATTCAAATTGATGTATTTCTACACGAAGTAGGGACATTTTTTTGCTTTTTGATTTTAAATTCTTATGTAATAACCTGATGAGGAACTGACGGAATTTTATGAATTTGTAATGTTTTGTATAATTGACGATAACCTCAGTCAAATAACTAAGCTTAAATTTAGGAAGTGTTAGGATGTATGTGGGAAATGAGTTATACAGACGGACATATCGATGGTTAAGCGCACTAAAGTGATAAGTGACCTTTTGACGAAAATAGGTTTACTGCATTTTTCAATCCATCAATATCATATCTACCTTGTGTAAATTTATTCAGTCAGTACACAATTGAAATTAGTGTTTTGTATTGAGATGTATTGAAATTAACCTATCGATATATGAGAGGAAACGACCTGGAGTGAACGAAGCGTGAGTTAAAAATAAGAGCAATGGACGACAAAGGACAGTTGCGAAACGGACACAACAGAGTGCACAAGTCGCGGTCGTTATAATTAATTTAAGTATTAAAAACTGCTAATAGCAACTAAAACTGAAAATGAAATGTTAAATAAAAAATCCTAAATCTTTAATCAAATTTGTGTCACTCCACATGTATTTACATGTTGCCCCGCTCTGGTTACATCTCCAAGAAATAACTTAAATAGCTTAAAGAGCCTGTGTTTCCAACATCTTTTATTTTAATATCTAAGAAAAAGTGTTACCTATAATTACGATATTACCAGTTCTTGCAGTAAAGGAGTCACTATATAGGCTAACGAGTGTTAACTTAAAAAATTTACTATAATTATTAGATTCTTTATGAGTTATTCTTTTTAGATACGTGTTGGTTACATCGCCAAAAAGCAACTTAAATAGATTTCAGAGCTTATGCATCCTGCTTTTTGTTTCAAAGAAGTAGTATAGTTTTGTAAAAATTTTGGTTTTCTTCAAAAAGACCTATTGTCAGTTTATGAGCACTCTCTAAGACCTAGATATAAGTTTCTCTTATATAGAAAAATCTGATTTGATATTTACATTTTTCCATTGCTCCGTTTGTTATTAAATGTGAGTTTAATGTATGAAAAATGTTGCAGATAGTTCCATCGAAAAAATTTTTGGCTTACAAATGAAGACTGTGCGTGTCAATCTTTGCTCTTTAGTGTAATTTGTTCAAGTTATGTAAAATAGCTCATAATAGACTAGAGAGTGGTCCTCGGGATACAGAATTTGTTGTTATCTCGCTGTTTTTCCCATCTTTATTCTAAATTTGTAAGTATAGCTAGACGTCACCCTTAAAAAACCATGCATAATAAATTTAACAACACATATACTTAGGGCTTAAAATGGGTTTGGATACTTTTGAGCGCTGTTTACATTTGGAAGAAGGGCTTAAATAGGACTAAGTCAACATTAAGTTCGTGGGTGTGATTTGGAAAAAGAGCCTACTTGTAAATAAGCCCTCCTCACGTCTTTATTATTATTTTGGAAAAAGGGCTTAGTTAACATTTTTGCATTTATTTAAGATCCTAGTTGACATAGAGGTCTACTTTTAATACATTGTATTAAGAATGCAGCATTCAAAAATTCTACATCAAAACGACATTTATATCAAGGATAGATTTTTTCAAATCTTGATCTAACTTTTAAAATTACTCTCCTGAACATGGGCTTAAATGATTTTAAGCCCTTTTGCCTTATTTGTCGAGATCTTAATTGGACATATTTGATGTTTTTTTCAGAGGATAATGTAACAAACCTTATAGTTCATTCATGTTTTGCTAGACTAGATTATTTAAAACTCAAGATAATTTTTGATTTCAAAAAAAGATCTTTATTATAATTTGTGTAAAATAAGTACTGATATTAAAAGATAACTATTTGTTAGTTTTAATATAATTTTAACACAGTTACCTTTTAGGCAGTATTCTTGCCTAGTGGTACAGAATTTTTGTGACTTTTTAAAATTCGATAAAAAGAAAGCTAAAAACACTTGAGGAGTGACTGTTAAAAATTTGCTTATTTGCATTATACGAAATTGTTCAGAAAATTGCAAAAGCTTTCATACCAAAGTACAAAAATTATATTAATATAGAGTTGCATTTATATTCCATAGCTTAGTCGATATGAGTTATAAAAAAAATTCAAAGATCCTACCACCATCAAGTGAGAGCAGCATACAATTAGTTAAAAGTCAGTTTGGATCAAGCTTTTCAGTAAATATGTATACACTTTTGTTCAGGCCAAATTTGTAAATAACTACGACATTGTTCCAAGTGTTTGAGATTTAGTTTCATGATGACTTTTTTTTTGCAGTTGTAAGTCCAGAAATTTTAAAATTATACGGCTTTATGACTGAAATTTTTCTCTTTTCAAATTTTTTGAAAGTACCGGTGTTATTATTACTATCAATACCGAATTTATCCTTCATCACTACGGACACCTAATGTTTCTGTTTTGATTGAACATTAACTTTGTGTATCAAATTCGTATAATAAATAGCTAGTTTTGATTATACTAGATAGTTTTGATTTGTAATGTTTTCAATGAAAATAAAAATGTTTGACAATAATCGCAATGAGGTTTCTAAGCAGGGACCGAAAATAACTGTTTTTTACAATTTTTATATGAAAAAGACACAATGAAAAAATGATCGAAGGACTTTTTCAAATATACCATTATAATTCAAATGGCCTCAGCTTCAAGAATATTAAGTGCCTTTTAAATTTTCAGCTGATTCTATAAAAGTTAAAAATTAACTGTTATTTTTTGTCTTATATTTTTTCGGACAAAAATAACTGTTAATTTTGACTTTTATAGAATCAGTCGAAAATTTATTTAATGACGGTTAAGTTTTTCGGTCAAAAATGACCGGTTAAAAAACTATTGATTCCATATGGGCATCTCCCAAAAAAGGTCCACCAAAAATGAAGAAAAACATTAAAATAAAGCACTCTAAAAGCTTATAACTTTTTTTTTTTTATTTTGATTAGTATGGCTGCTATGTAACTTGAATTCAACTTATTATGATGTATTTTTATTAAAATTTATAACGAACATCTTTACTGTATTTTACTACTGTGGAAAAATTTGTCGCGTCCATGATGTCGCGTCCGTATTCGTGCTATATCTATTTAAAAAAAGATAAGAGATAATTTTTATATTTCATTAGTCTACTAAGAATAGTTATCCTTTGACCTCCATTGACATGTATATTATATGTAAAAAAAAGTTCTCAAAATTTGCTAAATTTTGCGTATTTCTATACGAGCTTAAAAAAACTTCTGTTTTTTGTCGCGTCCGTTTCATTGAATGATTGATTATTACTTTGTACTAATTTGTACTAAATCTAGCCAATATTTTTATAAAATGTAGCACTCTATCGTCGCGTTAGAGCACTTATATATATATCGGCTCATTTTGCTTCTTTCTTGTTTTTCGAGTAATTAAAACCGTGCGAATGTCGCGTCCGTGCCACTGGGAGATGCCCATATGTAAGTTGTGCGCACCGGTGAGACGAAAATAATGGTATCAATAGTTTTTTGGTCAGTAAAACAGCCTTTGAAAAAAAAACATATATTGCCTGATATTTTTGACCGAAAAAGGCAGAAAATAACTGTTATTTTTGACCTATAAAATAAAAGTAAAAAGTAACTGCTATTTTTGCCTGAAAAATATAAGGGACAAAGTAACTTTTATTTTTGTCGGAAAAATAAAAGTTAAAAAATAACAACTAATATGTGACTTTTTCGATAAGAACCATAACCGGTACGGTCCCTGTTTCTAAGCTAAGCCACATGTTGTTTCTAACATTTCTCACCGATTTCGTTGGTTTGAAAAACCACTCAAAAAATATATAAATAAAAAAATAATTTAAAATAAATAATGTTTGTCATAAATCGTGGTCAATTCGTCTAAGCACTGTGAAAGGGTTGCATTGCCGAAAAATAAGAATGTACTATTAGAAAAGAGTTGCTTTGATATAAGGGTAGTATTTCTTTATTCATACCAGATTGAGAATAGAATGTATTAAAATGTTTTTTAAAAAATGCTCTTCTCAACATGTTGGAGAATATGCTGGGTACTGTACCAAAAATTCATCGAAATGCTAGTGAACTTAACTTAACACAAAAGCAGCTGCAAAATGACGACTTCCTTTACACGCGTCACGGTTCTAAGACGACAGTTAATTTTAATATATAAGTTAATGTTATATCAGCTATTATAATTGTGATAATGGTTTAAAGAAAGATTTGTGCATAAGAAGAATTGTGATTTTAATTCAAACTTAAAGGTAAATTTCAAATTAAAAAAGGTTCATAACAAGGCATTGTTATATATATTCAAAAATTTAATTCCAATAAACATTTTTCAATAAATTATTGCACAAACAGGCCGGCAACCAGGAACGTTGGAAAAATAATCAAGCGCTTTGAAAGATTTCAGTTTGCTAGTTGAGTTAAGCTATGAATGGCAAATCACCTGTATGAGCTTGAAAATGACTACGACCTTAAACTACTCGCTTGACTTACAAAAAAATTATAAAAAAAAAGAGAAACAATGTAGATAGTATCGCAAGTGTAGACGTAAAATTCCATTTAAATAGTAACCTTTTCTGATTTGTCTCTTTAGTAGGATTGTTTTGCCAATTTTGCACATATTTTTTATTTATCTTCCAAAAATTAATAAATACATTAATAACACTCAAGTTATGGACTTCTTATCGAGACCAGTAGTGAAATTCCCAAACGGCTAAGCAACGATTTTCGAAGTCTATTAAATTATTATTTCGATTTTCTATTAAAGTGAAACGCACAATGACCTATATAGACAACGATTATTGTCGTAAACTTTTAAGGAATTCTGCTTCAGAACACAGAAAAAGTTCAAAGAAGGCATGATTAATAGAGCTAGCAAAAGAAACAAACAAAATGTCAAATTCTTTCAACCATTTTGTTAAGTTTGACAGGTTGAGTTCATTGACTTAGTTAAAAAGAAGGCTAAGCGAATGTCCTTTTCATTGCTGTCACTGTCGTCTCTGTCTGATACACTCAATTTTTCTTGAATTTAATTTTTAATAAATGCCACGATTTTTCAAGAAATCGGGTGGTGGCTGTACCTCAAGCTGAGCAAATGGCCTTTTCACGGGTGCCACTTTCGTCTATGTCCGATGTACAGTTTGCGAGCTACACTAAAATGAGTAGTGGGATATGTATATGGTTGATCATCGAAATAAATTTGCATTGAAAACAAAAACAACAATTTATCCAGAACGAAACCTGGTTCATTTCTTAAATTAAAAATAGATTGTTTATTTTACATATGAGTTGTGCTACTTTCTACTAGACGCAATAACCAACGATCATAAGATGCATACATCATGTCAGCCGAACATATAGCGCCATCTATTGGGTAATAGCACAAAACGAAATATGATGCAAGTCATTTTATTCATAAGAATTAAATTTAATCGTATCACCCTCTCGGATAACGTGGAGAAGAGAACCAATATTGCCAATACCGTGGAGTAGAGAACCAAGTTAGTACAAAACAAAATCAACACAAAGCTCATTCCATAGAGACGGGTGTGACGTTTTGACTTCTTTATCGTGCTCTAATGGTATTAACCGGTTAAAATTTAAGCAAGTTACTAAAGGGTCTATTAGAAGATGTCACAAGGTTTAAAAAGGCTAAAACATAATGCAATTATTTATACTAGTTTAATAGTTACATTCGTTTAAACACCTGTAACGGGTGTGACGACCACAAGTTTAACAACTAAAAATTTCGAGTTTTACATTGGAATTCATTCCTGACTTTCATTCATGACATATAGTCAAATTTAATATATTTTCTGTTGAATATCAGTGAAAATTTAAAGTGATATTTTGAAAAAAGGTGATAATCATTCTTTTTAAACTATTAAATGAGACGTGTGTGACATAAGATTGTCCCTGGTGTGACGAGTGCGAATTATTTGGGAATTATATATAAGAACTTAATGGATAAAATAACCATCACATATTTTTGACTTCAAAATTAAAAAAATATGTTTTTAATTAATGTATTTTTTAATATATTAAAATATATTTTTGCAAAAAATTTTTCGCCTAAATTTTTGATCAAATTAATACCTATGCAAATGATTTCAATTTTTTAATTTATTAAAATAAAAAAATATTTTTTTCCAAAAAATTTGTTCGCCTGAATTTTTGATTAAATTAATACCTATACAAATGATTTCGCTATACATGAATTTATAAAAGTAGTTTTAATCAAAGTATTTATTCTTATACATGCAAAAATGTAATTATTTGAAAAAAATTTTGAAATATGTTCCGGGTGCGACCCACTTCTTGTAACGGAAATGAATAATTAAAATAAATTATTTAATTAAAAAAAAGTTACAAATATATATAAAACATCAATATCCTTTAGGAAAGTTTCATTTCTACCATAAACCAATGTTGCTTCTTATGAAAAGTATAGCATTGTTCTGGGACGGGTGTGACACTGAAAAAACACTCAGTATAAGTCAGGGGCGGATCTGGAAAAAATCTTGGGGGGGGTAAATTATCAAAGACACACATTTTCGATTTGAGAAAATTTTGTCTTTTTACATATAGACAAATTGTACTTTTTTGAATTGAAATTATTGAATTGTTTAAAAGGCATTTTTTCCGTATTTATTTATTTCACCCTTTTTCTGGAATAATATCTTAGCGAAAAGTAAATAAAAACTCTAACTTTAACTTATTTTAGATTTAAGGTTGATTTATTCCAATTTTTCACATTCATTCCATTATAAAAAAATTGCACAATTATATTTTCAAGTATGTGCAATGAAAAAACATAGTTCTTTTCAATAAAAAAAAAAATTAAAGGAATTTGAAACTCATTGTTTCAATACAAAATGATCTTGAATTTGAAATGAATTTTTTTAAATCTATTATATTGATCTACCGAATTGTATTACTATGACTGATTTCAACGAAGATATACTAGACCTTTCCACTTTTGCACATTCAATAACAATATATTCGACAGTTTCGAAGATATCGACGTTCAAAGTCGAAAACATTTCACAATTTTGCGTAGTCTGCTCTTTTGAAACCCTTGTATCTTTGATATTTTTCAACGAATTTACAAAAACTTTTTTTATTTGGTAGAAAATCTCTGAATTTTAATAAGCATTTTAGTTTTTTTTATTATCTTGCATATTTTCAAAGAAATTGAAAAAACAAACAGTTTTGTACGTTAAATTTTATTCAAATGCACACTACTTTTGTATAAAATTATTTTCTACTTACGTAGGAACTTTTTTAAGTGAATTTTAATAAAATTGAATGTACAAAAATTTTTGTTTTTTCAATTTGTTTGAAAATATGCAAGATAATAAAAAAAAAAATAAAATGTTTATTAAAATTCAGAGATTTTCTACAAATTAAAAAAAGTTATTGTAAATTCGTTGAAAAATATCAAAGATGAAGGGTTTCAAAAGAGCAGCCAACGTAAAATTGTGAAAGTTTTTCGACTTTGAACGTTTTTCGTCGATATCTTCGAAGCTGTCGAATATATTGTTATTGAATTTGTAAAAATTAAAGTCTAGTATGTCTTCATTGAAATCAGTCATAGTTATACACATCGGTAGATCAATATAATAGATATAAGAAAATTATCAGAAAAATAACTGATTTTCATGTTTTTGCCTATAACTCAAAAACTCAAGCTGATGGAGAAAAACGAAGTCCATTTTTGACTTCATTGGGCAGCCAAAATTTATTCGGAATTGTTTATCGAGATCTCTGCACTTTTTATAAAGCTTAATTTTGTTACTCTGTGTTATTAGATAGTCATTAGATAGAGACAAATTATATGACAAAATTATCGCAAAATTATCAATAACTTCGTTAATATTTATGTTAATGTCTCTAAGTATATGCAATAATGCGAGTCCATTCAATCGTTCTTCTTGCATAGTTGAACGTAACCATGTTTTTAATCGTCGCAGTGTAGAAAAACTTCGCTAAGCTGTTGCTACACTGATAGGAAGCGTGGCAAAGATAACAAACGTTTTAGAAATTAGTGGAAAAATGTCATTATTACAAAGAGTAAAACGGCGTTCATATCAATATCCTTAGTTTCGCTCACCTTTTTACACTGCCAAATTTAAAGTTCATGAAATAATTGAATTAGTTCCTTACTAAAAGTGGACTAAACGTGGCAGTTCCATTTCATTAAAGTCGGTTGTGGTAATTTTGTTGGTTTGTTGCAATTATAATTACTAGTACCGCCTGGGGTCGAAAATCGACCAATTTTTGTTTGCTTATTTATAGTTGTATAAAATAGTCGGTGCAGTCATAGAGTTCTCCGCACTCTAATTCATTTAAAAAAACAATTATCAAAATCGGTTGAAAAACACGGGAGAAAATCGTTCTTAGTTGTTTTCACTGCGCCTATTTATATTATGATGAAGTTAAGGTAGGCTTGAAAAATTTCAGAATTACAAAAAATTAAGAATTAACTCAAACAAAAATAAATGTATGCAACAAATTTTTTGCGCAGTTGATACAATTTCAGCAACTATAACCTAACATTAATTCACTTCAAAAAAACACTGTTATATAAATATCAAATATGATAAAAAGTATTACAGATGTTTATAATATTTTCATAAAGACTATAGCTGAAATATTTCTGAAAAATATTTTAACTGTTGATGAAATAATTGAAGTAAAAACAGACTACTGGATTTTACATTGTTTGAACTTTTTTTTTTGAAAATTTATAAAGTGAAATCTGAAAATAACAATGCACGTATTGTTTTTTTATGATCAAATTTGTTGGCCCACAGGTTGCAAAAAAAGTTTGGCAGGTTTTCACTAAAAATTTAGAAGAATAAAATATTTTAAGTGGCAACTATGGTCTTCATTGCCAAAATCTTAATTGCGCTCATTACAAATCAAAATCAATGTTACTTGCTCAATGATTTCATATAAAGGGCATTTTTAAACTAATCGTTAATGTGTTGTAAAAATATAATTATTAAAAGCAAACACTTACGCTGAGGTAGTGACTTCAAGTTTTTTTAAATTTTTGTTTGTAAGAAAATAACGCGTCTTTAAAGTTGATTGTTTAAAAAATGGGAGTAAATTTGAGTTCTAGAACGAAATGTAACTTTATTTTCAGGCTCATTTTTAAAAAAAGGCGAAGTTACTACCTCGACGTAAGTGGTTGCTTTACATATAATTATATTTTGTTTTTTGCAGATGACTACAAATCGTGTTATTCTACAAGCAAAATGGTCCTACTCTTCTCGCATCGCTGCATAAAAACGGCACCTACACGCAAATGTCGTCACAAAACAAAAAACTTATATACTTTATATACTTTAATAATTGTTGAAATCAATAAAAAAACTAGAGTTTAACAATGTCTCTGACCATTTTTTTGGAGTATTTTTTCAAAAACCGCCTTCAGATTCGCTTAAGTATACATAAAAGTACCCTTAAACTGTGGGTTCAATTATTTTCTCCAAATAAAGTATTAAAAAATAAAGTATTTAAAAGTTCTTGGGGGGGGTAATTACCCCCTTTACCCCCCCCTTGTATCCGCGCCTGGTATAAGTATTTTTTCTTTGTTAACGCAGTAACCAGTCCTTGTCATAAACTGTTCTTAGACAACATTGTTATCTTTTTTAAGATTGCTAACTATTTTTTTTGAATGTGCATCAAGAGATGGCTGTTTTCAACGTTTCAAATCTAAACAAAATATTTAAAGTTTTTCTCAACTCTGAGTTTGTTTACTTAAATTGTCAAAAAAAAAAAACATAAAAAAGCATTAAAACTAAAAATGATTTTGCAACAAGAGTAGGTAACTTTAGATTCCATTTTAATGCGAGAACCAAAAATTATTTCAATTGAAAGCATTTGAGGATTCATGTTTGCGTTCCTCATTTGTGTGGAATCAGCCACAAGCAAAAACAACGAAACAAAAACAAAGAAAGCAGCAGGCACAGCATAAGCAGGTGATGATTGATTTTCTTATATAAACACATTTTTCTTCTTATATTTTACTATTTTGTTACTTTAATATAATTGTAAAAAAATCCAAAATTAGATATTTATTCAGCGCAGGATATATATGATATTTAAGTATATATATTATCTTTGAACGATGGGTATTAAAGGCTGTAGGTATAGCCTAAAGTATTCGTCAAAAAAATTTCATGGCCTTGAAAAAAAACTGTTAGAACGACTCCATACAAACCGCTATAAGCCGCTATAAGACGTTATTCTACGTCAAAAATCCATAAACAAACAAATTAATCCAAGACTTGAAACTGTGTCATATAAGCTGTAAAAATTCAACACGTACTCCAAGTTTGAATAACAGTATAATTCGCTTATCCCCAATACAAAGAAAAGTCATCAAAATAATAAAATATAATAAACCTTTGCATATATTTTAATATAGAGTGAGGGCAATTTAACTTCGGTCATGCCGAAGGTAATTTCTTAATTTTTTTTTAATGTTTAAGCTTAAAACATCAGTTTTTGTGCAAAAAAAATTATATTTTACTTCTTCATATTTTACATCTTGCCTTCTCATCTTCGTGTAAGGCAAGAAAATTGAAAAAATAATACTTCAGTTAATATAAAAAATGCAGTTCTATTTCACTAACAATTAACTCAAAGTGAAAAATTAAAGAAAAATGTTTCCCTTTTCTTATAAGACAAATTAAAGAAGCAGCATTACGACATACAATTATACTAGGCATTTCGAAAAAATATCTGATATAAAAGCTGCGTTCGATTCGCCATTGCTCAACTCGCTTGTGAAAAAACGTTTACTCATTTTGCTTTTATTTGCTCAATAGTTGGAATTTTTGTTATGACAGACCATATCAATAAATAAATTAAAATTTTTTACCTGCCAGGAAATCAATCTACATAAGACATTTTCAAATATTTTGAAAATTAAACGGTTGATTGCTTGAAGGAATTTAATTTTGTTTTTGTATTCACGTCACATTTTGGCAGAATATATGACATTTTACCCTATCCCGTACACAAACCAACTAAAAAATAAGAACTTGGCAAAGTAACTTTACTCAGCTTGAGACTTTATTGTTGTTTTCTCATACAAATTTTGAAATAAGAGACATTAATTGGGTATAGGGTAAATATTCATGCTACCAATCAACAGCGCAGACGTTATTTATTGAAAATTTTTTTAATATATTATATATTATTAAAATATATATAATATATTTTAATATATTGGAAAAAATGCTGTTTTATCAAACAAATCATGGGTTGAAATAACAGATTTCACTGTTAAATACCATCCAACAAATGAAACTTTCAAATCAACAGTCGGTTGACTGTTGGTCTATGGAACACGAAACCCGTATAAAAACTTATTTATTGAAATTTGATCACTGGTTTGAAAGTTTATATGTGGCCGAGTGTGCTAACGTGTGCGTCTAGTACTCGAGTGTCCACGGTTCAAATCCGGCAAAGCTAATAAAAATTTTTTTTTGTATTTAAAATATTTTTTTTATATAAGAAATGAAATTTGCAATTTTTTTTTTTTTTAAATTAAATAAGAAATGAAATTTGCAATTTATTTTTTTTTTTGCAAGATTGTAAGCATTTTATTTTGAAGGTTATTTTTGACCAAACAATTAATGAAACAGAATTATTATTATTTCAATTATCAAATTACAATTTTTAATACTTACACAGCTAGGGTTCGAACCCACGTCTTCCGCATGACAGTCTAGTGCACATCCACTGAGCTACTGGCAACGATAATATAAATATAGCAAAACACATATAAAAACTATTGCTTGGAAAAAATTGACACTTCAATATAAGCACAAAAATATTTCAACACAAAAATACTTTGGAACGTTCATTCAACAAATAAAAATGGTTTACTTAAACGCAAATCATTCAATCGAACAGTGTTTTGAAATAACAGCGGCCGATCATTTAATTCAAAAATTGTGCGACGATAAGTTGATTTTTCATTATTAAAATAAATATTTTTGCTTGACATAATTTTATTAATTTACTTCACAAACAAATTGACGATAATTTCAATTGGTGCTATTTACTTTTGACACGTCTGCTGTCAGAATCAGCTGTTTTGTGCTCGAAACTTACTAGAAGCTGTTTCCGTACTTTTGCCACTATTCTCAAATATCATTTTACTCTCGCAGCCCGAAATTTACACAGAACTTACACAGTTAATATTACAGTTGATATTTTTCTGAGTGTATATAAAAATGGGCGAGAAGTTAACGCGTCGGACTTACAACACAAGATACTTGGTTCGAATCCCGCGCCACGCACATGTTAATAAAATTTAAACAATACATTAAATAATACATAAGTACATGAATCACAAAAAAAATAATAACAGCAGTTAAAAGGCAAATTGAAGTTTCACTCGGAACCAAAACAAAAAAAACTGAAACAATTTTAAATTTTTTTCCCATACAATTTCTATTTTTTTCGAATATTTAGTTTGATATAAATATTTATATTCTCTCATGCTGTATTTAGAAATAAACACTGGTATAGGAAAACATGGTATAAAACTCCTATACCGTAATGGAGAAGGTTTTTTTTAAAGAATATGTTCAGCAGAATAAAACTTTACTGATGTAGAGTTTAATACCAAAAAAAAGTACGCCTTTTTGTCTTATACGAATATTTTAAAATTATTATATCCGTAAATGATGTGTTTTAATATGTTTTTGAGAATGTTCTGAGGTGTTTTATAGTTGGAAAATTGTTACTTGGGAATGCTTCGTTACTTTGAACTACGATTTTGATATCTACTTGCAAATAAAATTGTACGTACCATATGGTTTTGTTTTCATTACTTAGCCCAAATAAAGACAATATTTACAAAGAACATCACCAAATAAAATTGCTAGTACAAAACATACATAAATTCGTACTTAAGATATATAAGTCTACTCCAAATAATACAAAATTACGTTTTAATGCAAAACTGGTCTCAGGTTTCAGACTGTGGTGGAATTACTTAAATACAGTAGCCGCATTCAAGGGCCACAGTTATACTAGTAGCGAAACCTAAGTTAGCGCTCTTTTTCTATAATAATGTTCCTAAGTCAAACGTTAGAAATATTAGCAAGTTATTGAAACACAGGACCGTGTGTCAAATAATTCGGAATATAAGCAAGAAAGTCTCCTCTATTCTTGCAGTTTAAGTGCATATAGAATTTTAGGTGAAAAATTATTTTAGTTAATTTAAACATAATTAATGTATTGATCTCTAAATAGATATGACTAAATAGTTAAAGTTGCCACCAACTTGCTATCTTAATTTTTTTTCATTGCATATACTTAAAGAAAAATACGCCATATCGGACGTCTGATCTATTTTTTCTGAAATCGCAACATTTTGGAGAATTATGGCCATATATCGGATCATCGGATTCAAGACTGAAAATCATAATAAATACGATATATCGGACCATATGGCAACACTGCATGCTGATGCTTAATGCTCGCTCTCATTCGCTGTGTTCGCCCTCATTGTTATGAAATTGTTTTATCGGTGTAGTCGAAAATTTTTTTGAGTGCGCTTTGCGAGTGATTTACAATAAATAGAGCAGAATTGTAAGCTGAAAGCAGGGCTGCCACTCGCAAAGATTTTATTCTACCAAATTTTATGCAAAAATTTACCAAAATTAAAAAATAATTTACCAAACACAAACAATTATATTTTTAAGTTAAATTTATATATTTTTTTATTAAATTAACATTTATTAAGGATTCCATTCACAAGACAAAAAATAAAAAAAAAAAACTTAAAACGTATTCAATACTACAGAAGACATTTACGAAATAATATCACATGTTATTAAACTAACGTAAACAGTACAAAAAATTCATAATGATGTATATATTAAAAACTAATGAAGTCCACTAAATTAATAAGTTTATTATTCAAAAATGTTAATCTTCAAGTAATTTGTTGGCGACCACACATAATAAGGTTTATTTTTCACCTAATTTTAGAATCTTATTTAACCTAACCTAATTTTAGAATCCGTCTCGCTTGAAGACGTTTATTGCTTTCCACATTGGTCGCCTTCTATCTTATTACAAATCTAAATAGAAATGACATAATCGATAAGAATATCAATTTTAAGAAAATCAATTTATTACAAATAAAAAGTTACTTATCAATTTTAGCAATCCATCAATTTCTTCCCTAAGCCGACGATCTAAGCAACTGACAAATTCAAAATTTTTACATTTTGCTTTTCGTTGATTCGTGCAATTTTCACTTGATGTTTTCGTCTTTATTTGAAATATTATATTATTATATTAACTATTATAATATAGTTTATCGATGGATGAAAGACAGTTTGAACAAGTAAAGAAAGTCTAAAGTCGGTCTAGGCCGACTATGAAATACCCTAAACCCACTTTTCAAAAACAAAAAAATTTGTATTGTAAATGGGCGTGTCCGTGGGCTAATGAAGCCTATATTTTATGTGCATTTAAATGTTGATGAAAAATGTACACATACCAAGTTTTATTCCTGTAGCTCACAGTTAATGCCTTTATTGTGCTTTCGCTATGGGAGGTGGGCGAGTTTTTGGACGGATTACTCCCAATTTTTGAACACACCTTTGTTTTGTTATAAAATACATACATACCAAATTTAATTTCTCTATGACAAACATTACCTTATTTATTGAGTTTTCAACTTTTTGGGTTATATGGGAGGTAGGCGTGTCCGTAGTCGGATGACGTCCATTTTTCAAAACCATCTTTGTCTTGTCAGAAAAAAACATATGTGCCAAATTTTAGCTCTTTAGGTTGAACACAGGCTTATTTATTGCGTTTTCAATTTTTGGGTTGTATGGGAGGTGGGCGTGTCAGTGAGCGGATGACGTCCATTTTTCGAAGACATCTTTGTGTTGGTATAAAACAAATACATATCAAATTTTATTGTTGTAGGTTAACTATGAGCTGAGTTATGCAGTTTTCAATTTTCGCGTTGTATGGGAGGTAGGCGTGTCCGTAGGCGGATGATGTCCATTTTTCAAAACCATCTTTGGTTTGTTATAAATATTATACCTGCCACATTTTATCTCTGTAGGTTAAACAGAGACTTATTTATTGCGTTTTCAATTTTTGGGTTGTATGGGAGGTGGGCGTGTCCGTGGGCGGACGACACCCATTTTTCAAAAACATCTTTATGTTAATATCAAACACATACACACCAAATTTTATTGTTGTAGGTTAATTATGAGCTGAGTTATGCAGTTTTACATTTTTACATTGTGTGGGAGGTAGGCGTGTCCGTGGGCGGATTGCAAAAATATTCAATAGTGCAGATCCTTGGGTTCATGTGACTATGTGTACCAAGTTTCATTCAATTATCTCAACTCCTTCTTCTTATCCTGTGTATACGGACAACACACAGACGGACGGACGGACGGACGGACGGACATGGATAGCTCGACTCACGTGGTGACGCTGATCAAAAATATATATACTTTTCTATACCGGACTTGCTTCGTTCTATGCGTTACAAACGTTTGCACAAAGTTAATATACCCTGACCTTTCAGGTTTAGGGTATAAAAATAGTGCAAGTACATAACTATCAATCATTAAAATCCACAATTTCCTGCGTTTGACAAACCAATATTTGAAGAAGAAGTACTAGTATTAGGATTGGCATCGGTTTCATTTGGGGCTTGATTTCAGCAATTCAAAGAATTCCAAGCATGAAACCTACAAATTGTACTTGACGAATCTAAATTATTGATATTGTGGAATTGAATTATATTTGCTTTTGTGATAAATGTAAAACAAATCAGCTTACAATATATTTTTCAGCGTATTGATTTGCAGTTGTGTCTTCTCGATGGTCGAAATTTTTTTAATGAAAGCGAACACTCGCTCAACGGTCGCGGAAGTGCCTGGCAAACACAAGACAAAGCTGTCAGTTTAAAATATTAAAAGTGGTGATTCACCTCAAAGCTTTTAATTATTGTTGAATCGCATGAAATTTTTGTCTTCAATTTGACATAGACAGGACATAAGGCTATCCCTTTTCTACCAAAGTTTCCTATATTTCTCGTATATATGCGCTAAAGAAGAAAACTATATAAAAATCTGCGTTCACAAATCAATTGACTCATACAAAAGTATGCAGTTGCCACCTTGCAAACCATTTATCGCCAGTTGGACGGCATTTTCTTTGTTTGACTTAATAATAATATTTTGTTTTTTGTTGATCTGAGGGAAATTTTGGTATATTTCGGAATGGACCGAACAAATTTCGGAATTTTTAGCTTCGGAACACCGGAACTTTCCTCTTAATTTCGGAATGATTCCGATTTTTTCGGAACGGTTGGTCACATTAATCATAACGGTGGTGCTGCACAATGAGCATGATTGATATAATTGTTATACAATAATTTTTGATATGTAACTTATATTAATTTTTCATTAACTTTAAATTTACCAAAACGAAAAAAAAATTACCATTTTACCAAGTCAAAATATTTTTACCAAATTTGGTAATATTTTACCAAAACGGCAGCCCTGGCTGAAAGAGATAAATTTTTTGAGATTGAATTAAGTTAGCTATAAATGGGGTGAGATTTTGATTTATTTTACCTCAAACTTTTATTTTTTTTGTTATTATGTTTTGTGTTTTTTTTTTGTTAAGTTTTTACATACGGCTCATTCCATACAGACGAGTGTGACGTTTTGACTACTTTATCGTGCTGAAAATGGTATTAACCGGTTAAAATCTTAGCAATTTACTATATGGTATTTTAGAAGATGCCCAAGGTTTCAAAATGCTAAAACATAATGCAGTTATTTATACTAGTTTAATAGTTACATTCGCTTAAACACCTGGGACGGGTGTGACGAGCACAAGTTTAAAAACTAAAAATTCTGAGTTTAACATTGAAATTCAGTCCATGTGCCACAATAAGACCATTTTTGACTTGCATATATTCAAATTTAATATATTTTCTGTTGAATACAAGTGAAAAATATTTTGAAAAAATGGCGATAACCATTCTTTTTTTAAACTTTTAAATGGGACGGGTGTGACATAAGATTGTCCCGGGTGTGACGAGTGCGAATGATGTGGGAATTATATATAAGAACTTAATGGGTATAATAACTTTTACATATTTTTGACACTTAAATCAAAAAAATATGTTTTTAATTAATGTATTAATTAAAAAAAAAAAATATATTTTGCAAAAAATTTTTTTTGCATGAATTTTTTATCAAATTAATACCTTTACCTATAATTTCAAGTTTTTTTCGAAAAAATTTTTCGCATGTATTTTTGATCAAATTAATACCTATAAAAATGATTTCGCTATACATGAGTTTACAAAACTTGTTTTAATCAAAGAATTTATTCATATACTTGCTAAAATTTCATTATTAGAAAAAAATTTTGAAAACCGTTCCGGGTGTGACCAACTTCTTGTAACGAAAATTAAGAATAAAAATAATTTATTGAATGAAAAAAGTTAACAAATTTATGTAAAACATCAACATCCTTACTTTAGGAAAGTTTCATTCTTATCATAAGCCCATGTTGCTTCTTAGGAAAACTATAGCCTCTTTTGGGACGGGTGTGACACAGAAAAAACACTCAGTTTAAATATTTTGTACTTTGAAAACGCAGTAACCAATCATTATTACAACCTATTCTAACACAACATTAATATCTTTTTTAATATTACTAACCTTATTTTTTTAAAAGTTGTATCAAAAGATGACTGATTTTAAGGTTTAAATTAAATCAAAATATTTAAAAAATTTTTTCAACTCGAAGTTTGTTTAGTTAAATTGTCAAAATAATATAAAAAAGCATTTCATTTAAAAATATTTTTGCAGCAGGACTAACTTAAGATTCCACTTCAATTCGAAAACCAAAAATTACTTCAAATACATTCATTTTAAAATTCATGTTTCCGTTCCTCATTTCTGTGGAATGAGCCATACGTATTTGTATCATTTGATTTTGTTTCTATTTTTGTTTTCTTTTATGTAAATTCCACTGAAGTAATATAATTGTATCAACAACAACAACAACAACATTAATAACACTAAAACACCATTTTTTCTTTTCAATAATATTTTTTTTTTTTAATTTTGATTAAAAAAACAATAGATACTGCTGTTGAACACTATTCGGGTAATGTAATATTGGTATATATGGTATATCACATTATCCGAACGTCATAGTGATAGTCATATAAAATCACAAACAATTGAGAACAGATACTTTTTGATTTGCCAATCAGTATGTCGTTGAATGACAAAAAAAAATCAAAATGCCAGCATGTTGGCATGTGCTTTCAAAAACACTGAAAGCACTGTTGACGAGACACCAGTGGTATGGAGCGTATCTCGTTGTGGTCTCACATAAAGCGTTGTGATTTTCTTATCCTTCGGTGGTTCCAAGGTCCGCCACAAAGTTACACGTTTTATAACTTTGTCCACTTCTGGTTCATTGCTTTGCGATTCTATAATTTCAAATATCATTTCAAATAACAACGAACGTGAAAAAATTATGGCAATCATTTGACACATATATTCCGCGTAAGTCTTTGACATTAGATTTTATATCAGTTTTTGGGTTGTAATGAAAACGCATTTGACGTCATATGATTAAAGTTTGAGGATAAAGTTTATCTTTTTTATAACATTTCTGTTGTATAAACTCGTTTTATTCCAAATTTATTATAAGTTTTATACCACTCAATATTATAAAACTTGCATTTCCATTCAAGCCGCTATTTTACTCCAAAATAGTATAAATTTTATGCCATAAATTTATAAAAATCATATATATATTCCAATTGTACACACGAAAACCTTACGGAACCACTCGTCTTTCACGTACAAGTCGAGTTTTCACGTACAAGCTACGGAACTTCAGCGATGCTATCAGACAATCAGTTTACGTTTGTTCTTCAGTCAGTAATCATGTTATGCGCAAATAGTTCCGTTGAATATTTTTTTGTTGAATTGGAAGCTCTGCCAACATGATTTAACATGCGAATTTCTGAGTAAAATTTTTTACTCTTTATTTTTCCTGTCAAATTGTTTTTGAAAATGTAAAAAACAATATATCATGAAATCTATCAATTGAAATCTAAATATGATTCCTGATTTATGACTTTAAATGTCACACATATTAACATATTTAATTTATGTTTACATATGTGCCACATATTTTTATACAATATTGCTATAAAAAGTAACTAAATGTGGTATAAAAAGATTTTATACTATTGCTTATAAAAATGTATACCAACCTGGTGTAAACACATTTTATACTTTTTATAACTTTTATAAACTTGGTTTGTACGATGTTATGGTATACATTTTATAACATATTTGGAATTGATTTATAATTATACCAAATAGTATAAAATTTATCCTTATATTTTTTTAACTGTGTACGGATATCAGTGATTGTTGTCATTGAAATTGACCTAGTAAAAACCAGACTTAAAACACTCCAAAGTTGTAAAACACTGCAAAATGCATAAAAAATATCCTGTATAATGCAGTATAAGCTCAGGTATGAAAGTTACTAGTAATTATAAATTTAAAAATAAGTGATAGGTATTACCCGAAGTTACTCTATGTATGTAATTTTTTCCTTGGTGCCCCGATTTTTTGTTATTTAATACCTTTCCAACAATAACAATTCCACGTAAATCTAATAAAATATGTGTCTTTTACAGCGGTTTTAAAAAAAGTGCCTTTTTACACATATCAAAAAATTCAATTTTTGGTGTTCAATAAGAGTTATAATGAAACATAATTATTAAATTTTTTGTATATCAGAATATTGGTATAAGTCAGAAATTTTTTATTTTCGCAGATGTGGGCATGCGTTCTGTGAAAAATAAAAAGTTACAAGCAAAAAACATGTTTTTTTTAACAAAAAAGGACCTTCAGTAGAATCAAAATTGCTTCGGCGGTTTTTCTCCGATTTGAAAAAAAAATTTGCAGAAATCATTTTAATGAGTTCCTCCAACTTTTGAGACCCCGACCGGCGGAATCTAAATTTCGATCCGGTCTATTAAACATATTTAATTTTATTTTTGAAACATTCTGTCAACAATCGAATCGAAATCGAATATGAATCTTTGTTGTCATTTCACTTATATTTTTTTACATATTAGAATGAAATGTTAAATATTTTTTAACATAAATAAATTTTTCCCGGAAAATAATTTTTTTGATTTTAATGTTCAAATAATCAAAAAAATGTAAAATAGCTTTTAAGATATTTTGTTAAATACGTGTTTTTACTTGAGAGTTGGTGGCTTTTGGTTTGAAATTGCTGGCAACACTGGTTACCCATATCGAGTTTGTGGAACTCTTTAACGGCCACACGGGGTAACTAGATAACACAGACTCGGAAAAATTTAAATATGAGGTCTAAAATCTTTGAAATTGATACAAGTAACGACATCTGGCGGTAGTAGACAAGTGAAAGATACGACTTAATTACATAGGAAGCCGAACAGGTGGCGGTGTTTTGAGTGTTCGTTGTCTCGGTGTGTTATAATTTAAAAAAACTATAAAAACCCTCTTGCGTTAAAATGCAGCACTCAGTTTACTATAGAAGTAGTTAAAAAAAAAACCCAATACGCCTAATGCCCTCTTGCGCTGAGTAGTGAACCAATACTGTAAATACATAAGTCCGTTCATACAAAACAACAACAACACAAGCAAAACCAATAAAAAAAAAAAAACAACGAAAGCAGCAGGCAATACAAGCAGCTACTGATAGGTTTTCTTATATGAAAATGTAAAGTTTTCTTCATAGATTTTCTATTTCGAGAGTCACAAACTTTAATAATATAGTGACAAAATTCAAAATTAGATATTCGTTAAGCTCACGATGTATCTGATATTTAAGCACATATATTATCTTTGAACGATTAGTATAAAAGACTGTAAGTATACCCTAAAATGTTACCCAAAAACGATGCATATGCTTGAAAAAATTTGTAAAAACGATCCCATACAAACCGCAATGACAGATGTAGTACTACGTCAAAAACGCGTGTTGGGGTTTGGCCCTTAGAAGACTGGTTATCAATAAACATAGAGTGGTATGTGTTGTGTTTACAATCCTTAAATGTGAGCCATACAAATGGCGGAGTAACGCATTTTTTTTTTCTAAGAAAATAAAACATTTTTGCTGAGTTTTTACATTTACGACCTGTTATCTCGTTATGTGTTACATTTACGACCTGTTATGACCTCGGTCAATTTACGATAAATTGACCAAGAAAAATCATTCTAAATGTTGAAAAACTCTTCACCAAACATGAAAAAATTGGAAATAAGTCTTAACGTACTATTACAGTGTGTAAAAAATTAAAAATATTTTTTTTTTTTAGAATCTGATTTTTAAGGTCTTAAGAATGCGTATACGAAATTTTAGAAAAAAATATCGCATAAAACAAAAGATATAACATACATTATATTCGTAAAAGCGCATTTTTATACCCTAAACCTGAAAGGTCAGGGTATATTAACTTTGTGCAAACGTTTGTAACGCATAGAACGAAGCGAGTCCGGTATAGAAAAGTATATATATTCTTGATCAGCGTCACCACGTGAGTCGAGATATCTATGTCCGTCCGTCCGTCCGTCCGTCCGTCCGTCCGTCCGTCTGTGTGTTGTCCGTATACACAGGATAAGAAGAAGGAGTTGAGATAATTGGATGAAACTTGGTACACATGGTCACATGTACCCAAGGATCTGCACTATTGAATATTTTTGGAATCCGCCCACGGACACGCCTACCTCCCATACAACGCAAAAATTTAAAACTGCATAACTCAGCTCATAATAAGTCTACAACAATAAAATTTGGTATGTGTGTGTTTTATATCAACACAAAGATGTTTTTGAAAAATGGACGTCATCCGCTCAAGGACACGCCCACCTCCCATACAACCCAAAAATTGAAAACGCAATAAATAAGCCTCTATTTAACCTACAGAGCTAAAATTTGGCACGCATGTTTTTTATAACAAACAAAAGATGGTTTTGAAAAATGGACATCGTCCGCCCACGGACACGCCTACTTCCCATACAACGCGAAAATTGAAAACTGCATAGCTCAGCTCATAATTAGCCTACAACAATAAAATTTGATATGTATGTGTTTCATACCAACACAAATATGTCTTCGGAAAATGGACGTCATCCGATCACGGACACGCCTACCTCCCATACAACCCAAAAATTGAAAACGCAATAAATAAGCATGTGTTTAACCTACAGAGCTAAAATTTGGCACGTATGTTTTTTATGACAAGACAAAGATGGTTTGGAAAAATGGACTTCATCCGCCCACGGACACGCCCATTTACAATAAATTTTTTTTTTTAAAGTGGGTTTAGGGTATTTCATAGTCGGCCTAGACCGACTTTAGACTTTCTTTACTTGTTTCATATATTATCGTTCATAGAAGCAAATCTAATCGCGTTTTTCTCGAAACAAGTTTTTTCAAATTGGTTTCTAAGATATCTCGAGTTCTGCTTGATCGATTTCGATGAATCTTGATTCACTGTGATCTTCATGGACTTTGTTAAGCACTCTATATATAAAAATCCGAGAAACTTTTATATTTTGTTTTTTACGGCTTAGAATTTCTGCCAAAAAGAGGGGTTTTTTGTAAATTTGTTTTTCAACGCATGCCATATTTTTTTTTCGTTTTTTTTTATTTGCGTAGGTAGAGTGCTCAACTACAACCCTTACCTGAAGAAAGCACTTTGATTTTTTACTTTCCGATGCCTTGAAAATGCTGGAGACGAGAAACCAACTTACTACCTTTTTTTAAACACGCCAACTTCAACGACCTCTAGAAAATAAACAACAAATACAAAAACAAAAAAAACATTTTTTTATATCTTCAACTTGAACTGTACATAATGTAAATAAATTTTAATTAAATACTTTAATTATACTATGTAAAAAAATGAATAAAAAAAGTGTTGTTTTTAATAGCTTCGCACTGTAATAGTGCCTTAAGGCGGTCTTCTCATTCAAAACCCGTTTTCTGGACCCTTTGTAAAAAAATTCTTATTTGAAAACGCAAAGAGTAATTGAAAACTTTTTTTATTTATTGTATTACAAAAGTTTCAAAGTAAATAAAAAAATTTTTTTTGCCTCGATACGTGGGCTGTTCAAAAAGTAATGAGACTTCAAAGTTGGTGGTGAAAAAAAAGGTGTGGGCACGGCGGCCACGATTCCGGGTCTCCGAAGCGTCTGAAATGAAAAAAAAAACGGGGTTTTAATCAGTATAGATGTAATTCTCGGGTGAACCTCAAGCTTATTTTTGTGATTTTTTTTTGACAAAATGGCGGCCATTCAAAAAAAAAAAAAATTCAATTTCGGGCTTTTTTTTTGTAGTTTAGTGTAAAAAAAATAGTAAAAAATTTTTTAAAATTATGGTCGAGGTTTACCCGACAATGGTGACAATTCTGCGTCGATTCCACTTTGTTTCATGAAAATCGGTTCAGTTGAACTGGAGATATCATGGCCGCCAGTTCGAAAAACGTGGTTTCGAGATAAACGCGTTTAAAGTTTGAAGTAATTTTTAAAATAGCTCATTTTGACGAAGACCTTGCTTCACAAAAAAGGCTGTATCTTCTAAAGTATTTCGAAGATAATAAAATCCTTTTAGGGGCATATTCACAACTACCCAAGCTATAAATAAATGCAAAAAACAAGTCGAAAAAAAAAGTTGCTCAATGAGAAGACCCCCTTAAAACATACATATGTCGTGTAAAATTCGATTTTTCAGCGTGTGTTAATGAGTTACCCCATATGGCCGCTATGTGGCCTGGGTGTGGTGTGGCCATTAAGAAAGTGAGATTGCATTTCATCGCATTTTCATTTGTATTTTTTTTTATGAAGAAATTCATCTTTTTCTTAAGACTTTGACACAGAACCACATCACACTTTTATAAAATTGCTCGCTGATTTGCTGAAAAATAAATTAAATTATTTTAATTTTATAGTTAAAAACATCTCTGGTCGAAACTTAAACAAAACTAAAAATTAAATCAATCAATTAAAAAAGTTTAAAAACTTTAATTTGCTTTTTGTTTGAACTATCTCACATTCTGTCTCACTTGAATATTTAGATATGTCACAGTAGTACAACGCAAAGCATCGATTAGTTGAAATGCCACATTGTCAAAAAAAATCAGAAAAAATAAATGGCGCAAATATTTTAAAAAAAAAATAAGTTTGTCACTTATTCAAATTTTAGACTATGTTAATTGCGTAGTTAAAAAAATGTAAACACAAATAAGCCCATATGTGCGTAAATAGCAAAATATACACTTTCATCTTTAAAACATAATTTTTATTTTGAAAAAATTGCTTTTATTTGAACATGTGTATGATTTTAAAATACGTCAACAGCCAAATGAAATCCAAAATATGTAAGGTACAGTAACATATTCAAGCAAAACATATTGGAGAAAATTGTAAGTTGTTTTTGTTTTCAAAAGTTTAATGCGAAGTTAACCAGAAGTAGAAAAAAATATACGTTCGTCATTAAAATTGTTGATGGTTAAACTAAACAAAACTACATTATTATTTTGAAACACTTGTATTGTTTAAAAAAAATTGACGTTAAACAGAACATTTTATGTACAAAAAACAAAAACCTACAATGTTACAAAAAATTATTGAAACATATGTTAATTTCTTGTTGGTAAAATGTTTGTAAACCTAGACCCATGTACTTATATTGGGTGACGATCTCTAGGAGGCGTGAGGGGGACGGATGTTAGGTGATTTGCACGTAGGGGTGAGACATTCACATGGCAACGTACCTGACTGCACGATAAAATAACTAACATAAAAATAATACCTAAATCAGAGTGCAGACAAATTCGTTCGCAATTGATTAAAATGCGCCCTCTCGCTCGTTTTCTGCTTTGTGTATGAATTTATTAAACGAGAAATTTGAAAGCAGATGAACGATTGCAAACGAACGTTTGTTTTCGTTTTCTTGTTGTGTGAAAAATTCGTCCAAAAATTATATTAGGACGAAAGATATTAAATGTTTTATGCTTGATTAAGTACTGAAAAATTTCATACTTGAAATTTTAAATATACCAAATCTCAATTGATATATACCCGCAATTTTAAATGGATTTCCGTTTTGGAATGTGGTTAAAAGTAAAGGTAAAGGTAAAGAGTTTTTAGTAACTGCTAAGAGTAACTGCTAACAGTATTTAATATGTATTTGAATGAAGAAATAATAAAGAATTCTAAAAAAACTTAAGAATTCTAAAAAAACTTAATTTTTATTAATTATTTGTTTTCACTAAATTTTGATATAAAAAGTTTTTTTTTCATATAGAACCATCAAAATAACTATTGAAATTTATCGAGAGCTTTAGGCAACCCCGGTTCAACTTCTTTTTTAATTTATATAATTAATAGGCTAAGGTTTTTTTGTGACTTCAACTCCTCCAAGACCAATGGACCGATTTTATCGATTCAGATGTCATTAAATTAGTTTTAGGCTGTCGATGTGCAAACCACTTTTAAAAATTGTGATTTCGCTTCAGGGGGTTCCCAACCTTTTAAGACAGAAATAAAATTTTTGTACAAAAACCCGCTATTTAATCGATTTGAAATTTAGTTTGAGAAGAGCTTATGAATTTATCTAATTTTAATTTTTTTCAAAACTAAAAATATTTAATCAAAATTATCTTTTATGCATTCTTCAAATGTCAATTGTCCGAAAAATGCAATTCCAAAATAAAAAATTCCACTTTCCGAGCAAACAACTCAGTCGAACAACGGTTTTCAAAATTTTTTTTATTTTTTTTAATTTTTGTTCAATTTTCTTTGAAATGTGTTGACAATTACAGTAATTATCTTACCAGATTTATTTTTAATGAATTTTCTTAATATTGCCTCTAGGTTTAACGTGTATTTTTACCAAACGCCAATACAGAGAAAAACTCTCTGAAATTTAACGTTCTATATTTGGAAGCAAATATCACTGTCAGTATATAAAAAATGTAATTTTTTTTTTTTTGTATTTAAATGCAATTAATTGACTTAAAAAAAAACATTTCAAATTTTTACCGTTACTTTTTTATTTATATTTTAATCATTGCCTTTAAAAAGAGTCCACTTAATTGAATGTTTTCTCAAAAAATGAATAAAAATTGTTTTTGTTGTAAAAATAAAAAAAAATTCAAATTTGCATTTTTGATTTTCTTTTTTTATATTGAGTTTTTTTAAAGCAAATTTGTTTTTGTATGGCAAAAAAATTAATAAATACTATGCGTCATCGAAAAAACAAGGCTACCCCCTATGATTTTTTGCACGAAATTTCATTTTTTTAAGATATTGTTTTTATATTTTTAAAATCTTCAACAAGCTTCAAGAACAATATATTTGAAGAAAATTTTTTTATAGCTCTAACCAATAAAAACTTATAGTCACAAATCTGTTTTAATCATCCTGCGTATCTATATAATTAATAGGGTAAGGTTTTTTTGTGACTTCAACTCCTCCCAGACCAATAGACCGATTTTATCGATTCAGATGTCATTTAATCAGGTTTTGGCTGAAATTGTGCAAACCACTTTTAAAAATTGTGATTTCACTTCAAGGGGTTCCCAACCTTTTAAAACAGAAACAAAATTTTTGTGCAAAAATTCGCTATTTAATCGATTTTAAATTTAGTTAAAGAAGAGCTTATAAATTGATCGAATTTTAGTTTTTTTCAAAACTAAATATTTTTAGCCAAAATTATCTTTTATGCATTCCTCAAATGTCAATTGTCCGAAAAATGCAGTTCCAAAATCAAAAATTCCACTTTCAGAGCAAACAACTCAGTCAAATTTTAATGGTTTTTTTTTTGAGTTTTTTGGTGTTTTTTCATCAAAGTGAGCTATAAATCCATGTTGTAGGTGTTCTGTAAGTATTTTTTATTAATTTTTTAACTATATCTTATTATTATATTTTGTTTAAAACCTATTTTTTGTTTCGTTTTTATTAAAATTAGTTATGTTTCATTGCTTGAAAAGTTAAGCTGCGATGTTTTCGAATAGTAATAATGTTTGTCTTTGGAGTAATATTAGAGTAAGTCCGTCTTGGTATTTTGACAGTTACATTTAAAAATTTATTGTCAGATCATACTTTTTAATTCAAGCATTCAGATATTTATCTGTTATATCAATATTGAGACTGAATATATCGGTATTGAGGAAAAAAGCTTCTTGAATAGCTTTTCGAATATATTAAACGTCTATATATTTCTTACATTTAATTTTTGTTGAATTGCTCGAATTCGGGCAACAGGTTTACTAGTTTTTTGTAATTTTTATTACATTGTTGTCTCATTCTGAGTATCATTACTGACCTAACAGATGCATGATACAAAACTTGGTGTCACACGTGAGGTGAGATACGTGATAAGACCGTTATAATTTATTATGTCGCAGCTGTCGGTCCCGTATGGGCTCGAAAACGTAGAAACAAAAATTAAAAAATAAAAAAATAAACATCATAAATTTTTCTAGTCCTTTTACAGGTTTTAAGCCTGTACAGTCTGACATACAAGACGTTCTAGTCGTCTATTAAACTACTGAGAATATGACAGTTACTTTGACAAATTGACGTCATTATTTTAAACGGGAAAGTCAAATTTTTTGTTTCGATCGTGAAAACACTATGAAATGGAATTTTCCATGAAATGAAACCTATTTTTGTAGATTTTTGAAAATTTCATAGAAATCGTTGTATTCGTATTTGAGAACGCATTTATCAACATATATATGAATACTGCTCGCATAATAGAATAAGCTAATAAATTGGCGTCAGTTTACTCAAAAACACTCTGACATTGGACTTAAAAAACAAATGTCACAAATACTTATAAAACGATTGTCATTTCTTCAAATTTTACATTGCGCGTAGCTTAAAAAAAAACCACAAAAAAACCCACATGTATGTAAACAGAACAATAGACACGTCCATGTTTAAAATGTTTTAAATTAACGAAATTTTAATTTTGAAACGGTTGCTTTTTGTGTGTGTGTGTTTTTTTTATATTTTCAAAACATGTGTACACTAGGAAAATAATATTAGATTTATGCAAAAAAGGTGACCGTGGCATGCAGGTTAAGTGTGTGGCTTAGCATGCTCGGCGCCCGGGTTCGATCCCCAGCCGTGGCGGAAAGTTTTTTCAATAAAAAATTTTTCTGATCGGTCACCACCTCTCTGCAGACAATGGCAAACCTCAGAGAGTAAAGAATGCCATGTAAAGCTTCTTGAGAACATGAGCCGTTCGGAGTCGGCATAAAACATGTAGGTCCAGTTCTCGGTCAATTGTGTGCAAACATTTAATAACACACACAACACAATTGATCATAAGAAGCTCGGTCAAAGTCCTTTCAAGGGCTGAAATGGCCAATTTGTTTTTTTTTTTTTTATGCAAAAAAGTTATCCAAAAACATCGTTGTTTTTGCACTTACAACGCATTTGTATAAAATCAATACGAAAGTATAAAAAACTTATATCAAAACAATACAAAATGATTATTCTTCAAAAGCGTCCATCAGATAAGAATCGATCGCCTAATCAACGTGCCAGGCTATTTCATGTTTGAGATTGAGCAAAATGTAGGCAAAATACAAAATACTCGCCTGATCTACAACTTTTATATAAATACGCAAAAATAATGCATTGTATAGAGAATATTTTATTTATGAAAGTAAACATCATTTAAAGCACTTATAGCATGAATAACTGTAAAATGCGTTATTTCCATCAGTGTATATTTTTTAAATACGGCAGAAGATAACGAAAGCCAAAATATGTTAGGTACAGTAACAAGTTAGAGCAAAACATCTACCATTTGATCAAATTTTAAGTTGTTAGTTAAACAAAAAATATGTTCGTCATTAAAATTGATGAAGGTTATACTAACAATATTGATATTTTGAAACACTTGCTTACACATAAAACAACGTAAACGTAGAAATAAGAGAGATTTTAGTGTGAAATAGAGAGAGAAAGTATCTGAAAAGAAATTCAATCAATATGAAATGGAATAATAATTTGTTGATTCAATATTTGCATCCAGGGACCGTACCGAATATGTTTTTTTTCGAAAGTGTCACATATAAACTTTTAGATCTAAATTTTTATTTTTTCCGAAATAACAGTTTTTTGTGCCTTATATTTTTTTGGGCAAAAATAACAGTTATTTTCTGCCGTTTATTTTTCGGTCAAAAATATCAGGTAATTTATATTTGTTCAAGTCATTGTACCGATAAAAAAATTTTGATATTATTATTTTCATCTCATCGGTGAGACATTTTACACATGGTGTCAACAGTTCAATCTGTCAAGCGACCTTTAAGAAAACACAAATTGCTTGATATTTTTGACCGAAAAAATTAAAATCACAAAATAACTGCTATTTTTGACCGATAAAATAAAAGTCAAAAGTAACCTTTATTTTTCCAAGAAATTAACTTTTAAAGAATCAGTTTCAAATTTAAAAGCGACTTAATATTCGTGAGGCTGAGGACATTTGTAACATAATGGTATATTTGAAAAAGTCTTTCGACAATTTTTTTCATTTGAAAATTGTAAAATAACAGTTATTTTCGGTACTTGTTCGGTATTACCTCCTGCTTCCTGATCATAATTGCTATGTTGATAGAGGGCCTCATAAAGCAGCGAACGTTGATTGTTGAGTGCATCAACTTGGTTGGCTTTAAAATTTTATTGAGATGCATCAGTGTGTTTTTTTGGGATTGGTTCTTTGTAGATTCACCAAAATACACTGAAGTTTCGTAAAAATGAATTTTGAAACTTATGCTATGTCTACACAGAGAGTTAAGTTAATTTTAACAACATTTAACCGAAGTTGTTGACACAGAGATACCGTAGCAGAATTGAGTTAAATTTGCCGACAATGCTGCTGGTGTCTTTCCGTACACATGCGTTTTTTCTTGCTATGCGAAAGCTCTGCCCATATTTGGATGAAAACTACTTTCCCCACTATTGCCCAAATCCTTTTCGAAGTTCTTTTACTCATTTTTTTAAAGAAAATAACAGCATATAATTAAAAAAATAAATTGTATAATTAACGAATCAGCTGTTCTATTTTGATAGTTCATGTAAAAAAAGTTTCTTTCATGAAAAATACCACTGAATATTAACATTTATATTATTTTGTAGTGTACTTGTAGGCACTTTTTACATTGAGTCATAAAAACTCAGAATATAAAATGAGTTAAGTTGAGTTAAATCGTACATTTTTGTACTGGTAACGCAAGAGTTTATTTCTCGTTAAATGGGAAAACTCAGCTTTGTACTGGTAACTCAAACTCAACTCTCTGTGGAGACGTAGCATCAGCCGTTGTTGCAATCACCTTACCTTCATCATTAGTTGCAGACCCAGCTGCGGCTATATTCTTAAGAGCTCTAATTCGCTCTCTATATATTAACGAACGCGTTCTGCTCCTGTTTTAGCTATTTTTCTATTTTTTTTTTCCGTGCATACTTGTAGGATGAAAATTAATGTTACGGTTAAGTTAATAATGTAATGTTAATGTTAATCTAATGTTAATGTTTATTATGTTATTTTCAGTATGTTACGCGTTCAGTTTTAATTACATTTTGTTTAGCTATTTATCATGTGCCTTCGTGGCGTAATCGTATAGATTCCGTCTCACAAGCAACGATGTACGGGGTTCAAATCTCGGCAGCGGCAGTAATTTTTTTTTAATTTTCATATGAATTGAAAACGTTAGCCTAGCGTCACGAAAAATGACCTTGAAATTTCACGCGCCGCCAAAGAAGTTTCACTTCAAAAATAAAAAAACAACGCCACTTTTCACTTCAAAATAAATAGCCAGTTCAATTAAATTGTCGTGGAAAAATGTTGCTAGTATTTTTCACAGCGGAACAGAGTAATATTTTGACGAACATGTGAAAAATTTCATCATACAAAAATTCAATATATCTTTAGTTCGTGTTTGTAAGAGTAGAATAGAGTTAAAATATCGAATGTAACATGATCAGTTCGATACAATTGATGTCAAAATTAAATATAGTAAAATTCACTCATTTGATATAAAAAAATATAAACTTTATTATTTCAGTTAGCGACAAGCAACAGTTATCTTTATCGAACTGTCAAAGTTAAGAATAAACATTGCTAGCAAAGATGTTATGGATACGAGTTAGCAGGTTAGGTAGTTAAGGGCCAGTTAACGATAACCACAAGTTTCTTTAATGCGTTTGGGAATTCTACTGATGTTGATCTACGAAAAAAATAATTTAAAAGTGAAGTGGCTAAATACTTGGAAAAAATTAGACCAGCATCACTGAACAACCCAAAAGAATCAATGCTGTAGTTGTTACCAGAATTGCTATTATCTTCAGACTTTTATTTCTTCGGCTTATGATAGTCCTATTTCTAATATTTGAACCACTTCTTTTTTATTAAAACCAATTTAGATATATATTTAAAAAATTTTTAAATGAATTGGTATCATCTCGATGTTACTCAATCTTTCTACTCGTACAACTAACATTTGTTAAAAGTACCCCAATCAAAAATGTCAAATGTATCCAAATGCTCTCGGCTTCTTTGTTTTAAATTTTTTTAGTTTATATTTAGTTTTATTGAAATTTACTTATATTTTCAAAAACATAAATAGTTTTTACCTTTTGTAAAAGGTACTTTGATTAACTTTTATAACTCGGTCAGGAAGTCATCGAACTTCGTGACGATTACTGAAATACTATGATGCAAAATTTATAAAACAAATTATTGAAAAATAACGGTTCGTTCACACCGTAAACGTCATAGTCAAATGAGCCCCAAAGTCAAGGGTACCCCAGTTTATCCTACTAGGCTTAACTATAAAAACTTTTTTGCGATTGTCGTGTTAAGAGACCCTAAATCTATAACAAAATATAATGAACTGTCGTGTACAGAACCTTTTTCTGAGTTAGACGCATAGTGTTATTTGTATTTATGAAATTTAATAAGTGTATTACAATTATTTGTACTATATATTAAAATATTATATATAATATATCATATTTTTTTTCATTATTTCTGCTACGCAACTGCCGGTGCTACTCGGCGTTGTTCCTCGAGCACAAAAAAGGGAGATTTTCAAAACTGCTCTCATTTTAACATTTTTTAAATTATCAACAACATTTTTAAATTTTTTAAATTATAGTTTTTTTGGGGGGGAAGGGGGCAACCCTCCTTCCCTCGAAAGTGTTTAGTCGAATTTCCGTAAAACTGTACCTGTCAGAGATGGTTAAAAAAAATGACATCTTCAGCGTCTCGATCTGACGTCTGGTTTTTGAGGAAAATGGTCACTTGAAATGGTTATTGAGTCTTAATCAAACGTCTTTGGAATTTTTTATGAATTATGTTTTATCTTGGGTGAAGTTAAACGTTCATACCAAATTTCATTGAAATCGGTTCGGGCGTTTAAGAGTTTTTGAGTCTTTAAAACGCACGCAAGTCTTTAAGTTTTTTTATAGCCTATGTTAACTTGGGCTCAGTCGAACCTTCATACCAAATTTCATTGAAATTGGGCCAGGTGTTTAGGAGATATTATAGAGTTCAACGCCCACATGATTCCGCCGACTCCACCAGTTGAACCTTCACCCTAAATTTCATTGAAATAGGTCCAGGCGTTTAGGAGTTATTGAGTCTAAAAAATGCACCGTCTTAAAGCACCCTCTTGCGGAAGTTTTTGGATTTTTTTTATATTTTATGCTTTATCTTGGATAGAGTTGAACGTTCATACCAAATTTCATTAAAATCGGTACAGGTGTTTAGAAGTTATTATGGCTTTAAAACGCACTACTTAAAGCGTCCTCTTGCGGAAGCCTTTGAAATTTTGTATATCCTATGTTTTATTTTGGGAGCAGTTGACCCTTCATACCAAATTTTATGGAAATCAGTTCTGGTGTTTGGAAGTTATTATATAGTGCCACACCCACATACTTCCGTCCGCTTTTTTAACCGACTTCAAAAAGGAGGAGGTTCTCAAGTTGGTTGGTTTCTCTGTTTTTTTTTTTTTTTTTTTTTTTTTTTTTTTTTTTTTTTTTTTTTGTGAATGTATGTACATCGATTACTCCTAAAGTACTTGCCCGATTGCCGTAATTTCTTGTCAACATATAGAGATTATCAACGCGGAGGTGCCCGTTTATGAAAGGGGGCGGTATTCGTAAAAGGGGCGTGTCTCTATAAGAAAAACACTGTATCTCAGTAAATATTGGCACTACGGTAATAAAATTCACAGTAAAATTACAAGTGCAAGCACAAGTATTAAAAATGACGATCACTTAAGTGGGCGTAATTCTAAAAAAGGGTGTGGCAATATTGTAAAAACTCTGTATCTCAAAGAAAATTGACACTAGAGTACTGAAATTAAGTACAGAGGTAGGTACAATTATTGGAAATGACTATAACAAAAGTGGGCGTAATTTGACAAAGGGGTGTGGCAATATAAGAGAATTACTGTGTCTCGAATAATATTGATACTAGGGTACAGAAATTTATTACAAAGGAAGGAAAAATTACTACAAATTTTTGTAAAAAAAAAAGTGGGCGCTAATCGAGAAGGGGAGTGGCAATATTAAAAAAAACACTGTATCTCGATTACTATTGACACTACGATACTAAAATTTAGTACAAAGGTAGGTACAAATATAACAAATTACTGTCAGTAATGTGGGCGGTATTCGATAAAGGGGAGTGTCACTGTAAGAAAAACACTGTATTTCAGTAAATATTGACACTAGAGTACTAGAGTTAATAAAATTCACAGAAAAAATGCAAGGGTAGGTAAAAAATAACAGTCAATTAAGTGGGCGTTAGTCGACAAAGAGGTGTGGCAATATTAGAAAAACTCTGTATCTCGAATAATATTGACACTAGAGTACTAAAGTTAACTACAGGGGTAGGCACAGTTATAAAACAATTAATTTCAATACAGTGGACCTTGTTTGATAAAGGGGTGTGGCAATATATAAAATACACTGTATCGCGAATAATATTGACACTAGAATACTGATATTTAGTATAGAGGTAGGCACACTTATAACAAGTTATCGTGAATAAAGTGGGCGTCATTCAACAAAGGGGTGTGGCAATATTAGAAAACACTAAATCGAATACTGACACTACTAACTGAAAAAGTACAGACGTAGGCACAATTATTACAAATTACTACCGAAGAATTGGGCGTTTTTCGACTAAGGGGTGTGGCAGTGTGTAAAAAACTGTATCATATTGACTTAAGGGTGGTAAAATTCATTGTTAGAATGGGTAGAACTATTGAAAACACTATGACAAAGAGTGTGATATTCTCGACAAAGAGGCGTGTCAATATTATAAACACACTATATTTCAGTCAATATTGACATTGGGGTAGTGATAAAAATACAAGAGTAGGTACTGATAAACATACTGACAAAGACCAGAATAAGAAACGACAGAAAAGCATTTTCCATATTATGAGCATAAATAATTGGTGTTTAATTAATTTATACACTTTTTTAATATATATAATTTTCTCTAAAAAGAAAGAAATAAAAACTTTTTAACAAAAAAAAAAACCTACTTCAAAATCACTAGAAAGTAAAAAATAATTTTAAATCACTTTTACTATTTATTTCTTGGTCAAATTTGTATTTTTATAATAAATATATTTATTTTTTTATGATAATAAGAGCTTCGAAGTCGGCGCTAATATAATCAGATTTTTTGTGCAGCTGCAACACACATATAGCATTTTAATTAAGATTTAAGAAAAATTAAGATAACAAATTAATACAGCGTCACCCAAGCAGGATATTTACAAATAAAAAAGTCTTAAATAGAGTAGGGATGGCGAAAAAAACATGATTTTACGTCAATGATTAGCGCTGACTAGAAGCTTTTATTATCATAAAAAAATAAATATATTTATTATAAAAATACAAATTTGACCAAGAAATAAATAGTAAAAGTGATTTAAAATTATTTTTTACTTTCTAGTGATTTTGAAGTAGGTTTTTTTTTTTGTTAAAAAGTTTTTATTACACCTCCTATGTTCTTTCTCTCTACAAAAAGGACTCGGTGTCCAAATTTCAGCTCAATCGGATAAGCGGTGAGCGAGTCTATACGGAACAGACAGACAGACAGAAGGACAAACATTTGATTTGATATATTAGATAAATATTTTAAATTAATAAAAAAATTGATGGTCTTGCTGGTATTTGAACCCAGGACAGTCGAGTACTAAACGCACACGTCAGCACCAGTGTTGCCGCGACGGTTCTAAAAAAAGTATCCATAAAAAGGTCAGAAATGTATCCATTTGAAAAAAGCAGGTATCCAGGTATGAAGTTGCAAAAAACGATATTGTATTCACCTTTTAAACACAACCAAGTAGTTTTTTATTTTTCAATCAATCAATTTTTATAAAATATTTAATTAGACGCCCATTCCACGCATAACGCAATACTTTTTTTCAAAAATTGACCTCATGGCTTTCGATTTGTTTTGTTTTTGGGCTATAGATTCCTATTAAAATTCTAAGAATATAAGTTCATTTATTTTTTTTGTATCGCCATTCGTTGAAAAGTTATGGACCTCTCAATTCTGCAAATCGTCCGAAAACGCCAGAATCGGAAAATTTGCAATTAATTGTATCTACGTCAGTTTTTATCCAATTTTTATAAATAAGCTACCGTTGAAAAGGTATTGGAAAGAAATTTTTGGAAAAAATATATAATTTTCAAATTTTGGATGTAAGGGTTGCCAAGCAATTAAAAAAAAAATGTATTTGCTAATATCTCAAAAAAAGCATAATTTTTTTTTTGATTTTTTATTTTTTGAAATTTGAAGAAGAATGTTGCCTTAACATCAAAAGCAATGTAATGATGGAGCTTTTATATGTTTTTTCGCAATTTCAATTTTTGTGCACATACCTTATCATTTTAAGACACTTTATCGTTTATAAATTTTGTAATGGCTAAGATGTTCGAAAATTTATTCTGCAAAATGGTTTACCTTGTTAAGACCAACATTTTATTCATAAATTTTGATGACCTTACACTTGACCTCGGTATAGAAAACTGGTAAAAACCGAAAAAAAAAATGGCGCTTGCAAGAGCCTTTATAACAAGAGTCTGTTGAGCTGCCAACAATTTGCTCTAAATAAACTTGATAAATCTAACTCAACTCGACGTCTTTCATGTAAGCAGCATCGAATTAGCGCAAACCATATTTTTTCAACATTTTTTGAGGTTAATTTTGCTAATAAAATCCTTTTTTTTTGTAGTAGGAGTATAACATTTTGCACAAACATGTATTTGAATACGGTGCATCATAATCAATAAAAAACTCGATGTTGAATTTTTGGTAACTTATGTCTTTTTTGATTTCATACGACGATATTTTCATATTTAAAAGATTTTTCAATAATACACTGAGGGAAATATGTGTTAAAACTAAATGAAATTGTGTTAATATCAAACGAATTTGTGTTTGAAATAGAGCTTGAAACAATTTCATTAAAGTTAAACACAAATGTTTTTAAAGTTTAATTTAAAACAAAAGTTTTTGTTTTTAAAACATTGTTTTTAAATGTAAAAATAAATTTAAAACAAAAATTTTAATATTTAAAACAAATGTTTTAAACTTGATGTCTTCGATGCCAGTTTTTCATTTTTTCTGCGTTTTCGACACGAGATCCGTATTCAGCGACCCCTGGGACCCTCCGAATACCGAATTTCAACTCCACTCGATGAAGTTTGACTTCTAAATATTGAAAAAAATTAATTAGTGATTATTTTATCGTTTATGTTCGTTACTTGCAAAACCAAAATTTCAAAAACTGTCATATTTTTCACATAGTTATTTTTTTGTTTTTTCAAAGACATAAAAAAAATTATAAAAAAGGAAGGAGTTGATAGTTGAAATTTAAACACGTTTGTTTTAAATTTTGTTTTGTAGAAACGCAAATGCTTTTAATTTCTATTTTAAAATTTTTTGTTTAATTTTAAAGTATGTTTTTTTTTCTCAGTGTAGTATTCAAATTTCCACTAAGGCTAAAAAATAAGTATCCATCAATTTTTTATATAAAAAAATATATCCAAATGGATCCATGGTAACCGGCAGTATTACCCTGCAAGACCAGCCTAACCAAAACTCTAACACAATGACAGAAATTATAAATTTTAACAAACACTTATGCAAAATCGTTTCTGTCAGAAATGTATTGCAACAGTACTGTCAGTTATTAACTCAGTTATATAACTATCAGACGTAACAAAAGTTTCAGGCTTACAACAACCCTGGTTTTGGCTTTCTTTGATGAAAATAGATACTCTTAGTATTTAATCATGTTTATCAATTAATGAGCATTTTTTCTTAGATGTTTTCAACACGGAAGGAGTTGAAAAAAAAGAACATACCTAAAACAAAATTAATCAAAATGAACTTGGATTAAAATAAAATTAGCTAAGAAAAATAAACTATTTGAATGAAAAAATATTAGTAAGTTCATTAGTAATTTAACCAAGAACTATAACTAGTGTGTATATTAAAAATATTGGTTATTTGATAAGTAATTTTACTGAGTGCGATAACTGGGGCGTACGGCATAGATATGAGTTGAGTTCCCAGGAATTTTACTAGTTTTTGTAACTGCTACTTAACACAGACATATTGGATACTTTAGTAGTTATATCACGGTAAAACGGTATATATAAAATATAAGTAATATAAGGTATATAAGTAAAACCGTAAAACCTGAAAAATAGAGTGCGAGAAAGGGATATAAGTTCAAATGTACGCATTTGATCCGGTTAGATTATTCCCATGGCCCTGTACAATGTAATAGAAAATACTTACTGAAACTTTGATATTCATGGCATTTATATGACTTGTCTTGTTGCAAAATTATTTTTAGTTTTAATGCTTTTTTAATTATTTTTTTTACAGTTTAAGTAAACAAACTTAGAGTTGAGAAAAACTTTAAATATTTTGTTTAGATTTAAAACGTTGAAAACAGCCATCTCTTGATGCACATTCAAAAAATTAGTTAGCAATGTTAAAAAAGAGTTTAAAAAGAGATAACAATGTTATCTAAGAACAGTTCATGACAAGGACTGCGTTACTGCGTTAACAAAGAAAAAATACTTAAACTGTGTGTGATTTCAGTGTCACACCCGTCCCAGAAAAATGCTATACTTTTCCTCAGAAGCAACTTTGGCTTTTGATAAAAATTAAACTTTCCTAAAGTAACGATATTGATGTTTTACATAAAGTTGTAACTTTATTTTGAAGTGAAACTTCTTTGGCGGCGAGTGAAATTTCAAGGTCTCTTATTTGTGACGCTAGACTAACGTTTTCAATTCATATGAACATTTTCAAAAAATGATAGCAGCTAGCGAGAATTGAACCCTGAATTGACCATCGTTGCTCAAAAGTCGGAATCTATACCTTCACGCCACGCCTCGAAGGCACATGATATACATGCAAACAAAATGTAATTAAAACTGAACGCGTAACATACTGTCCGTAACATTAATTTTCATCCTACAAGTATGCACGGAAAATTTATTTTTTTAAGCTTCAAACGAAAATATTTAGGCATAGAGATACATCCAGCGGAAAAAAAAATTCTACTGCCTGTTCGCCGCATAATGAGCTTAAAGCTTAATTTGGTTCGTTGGTTGTGATCAAAAACTTGACAGAGGATTGACAACATTCAACAGTTAATTCAATATAATAATAATAGCAAAAAGTGTTAAAAGTGCAATATATAAGACTGCCGAGAATATTTTTTGCCAGCCAAAAAACGTCTCAAAGCTAAGAAAAATAGCTAAAACAGGAGCAGAACGCGTTCGTAAATATAAAGAGCGAATTAGAGTTCTTAAGAATGCAGCCGCAGCTGGGTCTCCAACTAATGATGAAGGTAAGGTGATTGCAACATCGGCTGAGTTTCAAAATGCATTTTAACGAAGCATCAGTGTATTTTGGTGAATCTACAAAGAACCAATCCCCAGAAAAACACACTGATGCTTTGAAAAAATGTATTTTGGAACTCAGCCATCATCTCAACAAAATTTTATAGCCAACCAAGTTGATACACTCAACAATCAACGTTCGCTGCTTTACGAGGCCCTCACTCAACATAGCAATTATTATGATCTGGAAGCAGGAGATAATAATCAATAAGATTTGCCTCTGCTTTCGGAGGAAAGTTGAGAAGACATTCGAAAGCAACTAAAACACCAACCGAACTAAAACAAGGACCGAAGTTATTTTTCAATTTTCAAATGAAAAAAATTGTTGAAAGACTTTTTCAAGTATACCATTATGTTACAAATGTCCTCAGCCCCACGAATATTAAGTGCCTTATAAATTTTAGACTGATTCTTTAAAAGTTAAAATTTAAGTGTTATTTTTTGGCTTGTTTTTTTTCGAGGAAAAATAAAGGTTACTTTTGACTTTTATTTTATCGGTCAAAAATATCAGTTATTTTGTGACTTAAATTTTTTCGGTCAAAAATATTATGCAATTTGTGTTTTTTTAAAGGCCGCTCGACAGTTGTTGACACCATGTGTAAAATGTCTTACCGATAAGATGAAAATAATGGTATCAATAGTTTTTTAGTCGGTAAAATGACCTTTGAAAAAATAACAATTCCCTGATATTTTTGACCGAAAAAATAAACGGCAGAAAAAACTATTATTTTTGACCGATAAAATAAGTCAAAAGTAATTGTTATTTTTGTCAAAAAAATATGAGGCACAAAATAACTTTTATTTGTGTCGGAAAAAATAAAAGTTAAAAGATAACAGTTATTATGAGACTTTTTCGATAAAAACTACAAACGGTACGGTCCCTAGATATTAATATTGAAAAAACAGGATATTATTCCATTTTTTGTTGATTGAATTTCTTTTCAGATACTTTCTCTCTCTATTTCGCTCTAAAATCTCTCTTATTTTTTACTGTTTAAGAAGTTTCACTTCTGCCACATGTACGTTGCTACACGAGAGTTTATTTTTTTATCATTTGTACGAATCGGCCGAGGGGTATTTTAACTTTGGCCTTTTTAACCAAGGTATTTTAACCAAGCCTTACTAGCATTACTAGTTTTTTGTTTTTATTGAGACCGATCGATTCTGCCTACTACATATCTACATAATTTCCATAAAACAAAAGCATGAAAAATAAAATTCTATGAAACTAGTAAATTCTGAAATAATTAAAAAGTACAACAACTGTGCAAAACACTTATTATCAGAAATCTTCGCATGTGCTATAGCGAAACATATTTTTCAAAACTTAACTCCAAAAATATTTTTGTTCTTAGTGCTATACTACAACAACAATTTCAGTAAGCCTTGTGAAATTCAATGAAACAATGAAAAGGTGTTCTATTATTTCATAGTATTTGTCAGTATCTATCAGATACAATATTTTTACATATGTGCGCGCAAATATTTGCCAAGCAAATAGTTGGTAATTCTTCCTGTTTTGCCTTATTTCGGGGGTATAAAAAGCCAAAATATTTTTGAATTTTCATCAGAAGCAACTTAATTTCTGAAACATTAACAATGAAGTTCGTTTTTATTTTTGCCTTTGCGTTGTTCGCAAAATTAGCAATGGTTGAATCAATAAGAGGAGGATCGGATGCAGCTATAGCAGACTTTAACTATGCTGTTCGTTTCACATTTAAGTGGAAATTTGATGGGAAGAATGAGCGAAGTATTAACTGTGCTGGAGCTTTAATCAAACTTAACGCATTTATGACTACTGCCAAATGCTCAAGGCAAAAAGAGTGAGTAGTTTTAACAAAATATTCATTCGAAATTTTTAATGTTTTCTTTCAATGTTTTTTTTTTATACAGTTTAACTAAAATTTCGGTATATATTGGTGTAGTTGATTACACAGGTACACCAGTTTCACCCACAAAAATTGTTATATATCCGGATTATGATCAGTCTACATTACTGCATAATATAGCAATACAAATTATTCCAGCACAGACAGCTGGCGCCAACATTGGCTTAGTTATATTATCCGTTCCAGGCACTGCATATAATGGTGAAGATGCAACTCAGAGTGGATGTGGTCGCACTAAAATCGATGAGATAGAGAAGACTCCACTTCAAACTTCTATCAATAAAGTAATATATAACACTGAATGCAATATTAATGTAATGCAGTATCCAACTCCATCTACCAGTGCAATGCCCGCAAAAACACAAGCACGTGTGTGGGATTTGTGCACCGCCTTTCCTCCAACAAATGGTAAAGATCAATGTCTTGGTGAAGAGGGATCTGCACTTATTATAAAATCAGGCACTGATAATATGTGTGTTGGCATATTTTCATTCATCGCCGGTACTGGAAATTGCCTAGATACAGAACCTTCCGTTTATGTGCGTATTTCTAGGTACGTTACCTGGATATTCTCTATAACCGATGCAAATCCATAAAATAGTTAGAAATAAACTGATGATGTTTGTCATTTATATTGAAATATTCGGTTTAACAATATTAGTTTTGTTGAATTCCTGAAAATAAATCTAAAGTATTTACGATACGCTGTGTTTATTCTTCTTAGTAAATTAATGATAGAGGAAATAGAAGATTCATGGAATTCATGAAGTATCCTAGACTGCACTCAAATTATATCTTGCCAAACTCTCTTGTTAGAAGTTATAGTTTAAAAAAAAAAAAGTTAAGGATAATCGGGATGGAAAATTCGATTCCTGTCATCCCGGGGTTTGTTAGAACTGAATAAAGCAGAAAATTTAATTAATAATTTTTTGTACATATCGTCACCTAAAATGCAAAAAGAGTAACAACACTTTTTAAATGTTCATAGGTGAAAACGAAAACTTTAAAAAAGCAGACGTTTCTAAGATTTAAGGACAACTATTCCTTTTGCATTTCATTGACAAAAAAGCAATTTTGACAAGTATGTGTTTGAAATTTGGCTAGACGTGTTAATTTAGTCATATTAATTTTAACAAATCAAAATTTAAATTTTTAATTTTTTTGTTGTTACGTCTTTTTGCATTTTAGGTGACGATATGTACTTTTGCATACTATTTTTTTGAAATTTTGTTGACAATTTAATAATGAAATATTTTCATGAAAACAAAAAAGTTTTCTTAGGCAAATCGACAAAGAGATGGTGGGTGCAGAGGCGTTCCTGGGCTTGGTGTCACCCCTATAGATAAGAAATTTTTAAATGCAGTAATAAACCAATTCGATGTGATTTAGTGTTTTTATTATTATCTATATGTTTTTCGAAAAAAAGGTGAAATAAAAAAAACTTATTAAGGGCGGGTTAAAGTTTTGAACATCTCAAGAATATTGTATTGAATTTTGAGGACAATCGGCTTCAACTTAGCTATACCAGTGAACAAAATTTTAAATCAATTTTCCCAAACATGTAATTTTTAAGTCGGTGATCACGATTCGGAGGAAACTATAGAACCGATCGTTTTTAAAATTTCTCCACATATTGTTCATTCAAATAACTCTCAAATGACGTTTAAGTTTTTCGATTTGTATCTATCTTACAATAAAAAATAGGTCGACTTTATTGTAAAAAACATCAACATTTCATCGCGTTCTTTGCAAAAACCAATTTTTTTGACTCACCAGCGGAGAATTGCAATAAATCTGTAATTACTTTATATTTTTGTACCAAACTTTTTTAAATAATCTTCCAATGTTGTATTATAATATACTTATTTTCACAATAAATCTATAATAACAATATGTCATAAAAAATTCTTGAAAGTATGCTTTTTAATGGCGCTGCATAGTGTATTGATCCTATACAAAATTGGTACAAAAATAGAAGGAGTGCTCCGATGATTATTAAGTTTTGTATGGTTGAATAATTTAAGCTAAATAAGCAAAATTTCAAAAATGGTTGAAATCGGTTACTTCCTAGGGGTACCTTCCTTGGACCTACATTAAATTTGTACATTATTTTGTATGCGAGTGCTTACAAAAGTTGGCCGGTCTTAACAAAATTTGATAAAAAGGCTAGGCAATTAGAGAAATAGTTTTGCACTGAAAACAGTAGAAATTGATGAGAACTTAGGGGTACCTTCCTTGGACCTATATTAAATTTTTATACGATTTTGTATGGGAGGTACATACAAAAGTAGCCCGATCCTATCAAAACTCAGTGAGAATGCTAGACAAGAAAAGTAATAGATGTGAACTGAAAATGATAGAAATTGGTAAAACCTTAACGGTACCATTCTTGCACCTAAATTATTTGTTTTTAAAAAATCCAGTTTAAGACACATTTTATGTTATTTATAATAGAAAAATAAATATGGTAACTTTTTTTATCACTCATATCACTACTGACTTTCATCTATGTAACTTCTTCGTGAGATTCACTACAAAATTAAAGAATCCTTTTTTTGTAATTCCCTTTTGAACTTTGCTAAATTATACTGGTTTACAGCCAATATGTACTTTGTACTTTACAATGCCACTATGTACTTTATGTATATGTATATGTACTTTACAAATGCCACTATCCTTTTCTCATGTAAAATCGGTCGCTAATTCCGAAAAAAAATTTTTTTTTTCTGTCACTCCGTTTTCGAGATATTGCCCACTGTAGGGTTTTCAACGAAAAAAAAAGTTGGTTTCACATAATTGCATATACATATCTCCAGAACCAACAACAGTAACACTGTGCGACAATTTAAGGCCCAATTGGAATAACCTCAAATATCGCAATGGTTTATTATAGTGCATGGTCTATAGATTATGCCCCCATACTCAGTTTTATCGGATTAGGTCAAATAAGAGAGAAATTCAAGGTCAAATTTCACCTTTAAGTCACAAATTTTTTCTTATAACTCTTAAACTAAATTCAAATCCTGTGTAGTAACTGTCTCTAAGTATTTGCAATGGATGGTTATTTACATTTTGAGACCATTTTTTGCTCAAAGAGTTAAGTAAGGGGGGTATTATTTCTTCGAAAACAGGCCTTTTTATAATAAAAAACACAATTTTCAATAGTTCAGTTACTTTGTATTTGTCTTCAAAAACAATCAGATTTTCCTGAATTTTTGCACACACCTTAGGTAAAATAAAATAAACCACCTCTGAAAAGATCAGAACAATTACATGTGCGCATCCAAAGATATTCGGATTCAAAGATTACCGAAGATGGTAACTTCGTTAATGTAAGGCGTAGAGTAAAATCATTCAGATGAAAATTATAGAGCCAACAATTTTCTACAAAACTGTTCTTAACATCTTTACCGAAAGAGTTAACGTTTTAAAGATATGAGCGTAAATATGTAATTTCAACATACATGAAAAATTAAAACGGTAAAAATAAAAATTATTTTTATTTCTATTTCTTCCCAAGATCAAAATTTTTCATACATGTTGTAATTACATATTTACGCGTATATCTTTAAAACGGTAACTCTTTCGGTAAAGATGTTAAGAACAGTTTTGAAGAAAATTGTTGGCTCTATAATTTTTATCTGAATGATTTTACTCTACGCCTTACATTAACGAAGTTACCATCTTCGGTAATCTTTGAATCCGAATATCTTTGGATGCGCACATGTAACTGTTGTGATCTTTTCAGAGGTGGATAACTTTATTTTACTTTAGGTGTATGCAAAAATTCAGCAAAATCTGATTGTTTTTGAAGACAAATACAAAGAAACTGAACTATTGAACATTTTTTTTATTTTAAAAAAGCCCTGTTTTTGAAGAAAAAATTTACCCCCTTACGAAACCTTTTGAGTAAAAAATGGTCTCAAAATGTTAAGAACCATCCATTGCAAATATTTAGACGCAGTTACTACACAGGATTTGAATTTAGTTTAAAAGTTATAAGAAAAAATTTGTGACTTAAAGGTGAAATTTGACCTTGAATTTCTCTCTTATTTGACCTAATCCGATAAAACTAAGTATCAGGGCATACTATATAGACCATGCACTACTAGAAACAATTGAGATATTTGAAGTTATTTTTTCGTGTCGCACTGTGTAATCAAACAAATGATATATCAAATAAAAGCTAATAAAATTTCTTACAAGCAATGCACACATCATTTTTTGGTAGAGCTTTTAGTTTTGGCGGAATAAATTCAAATTTCGGGGATTTTTTTTATTTTACAGAAAAATTTCCAAAAAAAAACAAAATATTTGCAAATTTCGTTAAGAAATCAAAATATTTTGTTACTTTTGATATTTTTTACTAAAAGCCTTTATTTTTCCAAAAAAAATAAGCTATTGTTGAAAAAAATCTATTGAGAAATGAAAAAGTTGTGTTCAATGGAACGAAAGCACCCAAGTTATGTTATTTTTAAAAATTTTATTGTCATATAAATAAATTGGGTTATGTACTATAATTTTTTATTTTTCATTTTTATTGTTCATAGGAAACAAGTCAAGGGTTTTGCGAAAGAAAAGATAAGAACAAACAGGCTACAATAAAAACAGGTAGGCTCACGACTGAGAGTGCAACCGTCGAAACCGTCACAGCAAAACACCTGATTTCGACACTTATGGCTATACGAAAGAGAGCCTACCTGTTTTTATTATACCATGTGAATACGTATTTTGTGTTTTTTTGACAGTTATTTACAGTTAATACAGTAAGCCAAGTATTTTGTGTCAATCGTGCAAATTAATATTGTCTGAATGGAGCTCGGGTAAAAAACGATACATGAAATTCGATGTTCCGATGATCTGGAGACAACCGTTTTGCCACCTAAACGATTGCTATTTTTGTCCGGCCAAAGTGACTGGTGTTGGAAAACACAAAAGAGTGATATACGCCACTGTCCCGACTGTTTCATTGCCAGTATCTCATTCTGACGATATTCCATATCCTACTTGTCCCGATTCAACATGTGAAAACAATAGAAAATCCGTAGATTCAGTGGAGTCGCAAGGAACCACAGGTGGTAGTACTATTACAACTGAAAGCACAAATCACCTTTTATCACAAGCGCAGTTGAATGATTGGATAAGAGATTTGGAACTGTCAAAGGAAAAATCGGAATTGCATGCTTCTCGTATGCAACAATTCAACTTATTGAAACCCGATGTTAAGGTGACATACTGCAGAAATCGTAAAAAACCGTTTGCTATACACTTTACTAAGAATGACAATATCTGCTATTGCGTAGACATTCCTGGCTTATATAATACCTTCGGTCAGCCGTACATTTCCAAAGAGTAGCGTTTTTTTATTGATGGAAGCAAAGTGAGCTTGAAGGCAGTATTACTTCATATAGGAAACAAAAAGTCATCGATTCCGATCGCACATGCAGTCAACAAAAAGGAAACGTACGAAACAATGGCGAAGCTATTGACATGTATTAAATATGAACAACACGACTGGAAAATATGTTCTGATCTCAAAGTCGTTGGTATGCTTTGTGGTTTACAGAGTGGCTACACAAAGTACTACTGTTTTCTCTGCAAGTGGGATAGTCGAGCACGTGAACACCACTATTACAAAAAGGACTGGGCAGAAAGAATTGAGTCGAAAGTTGAAGAGAGCAACGTCAAAAACGTTCCACTCGTCAAAAAGGAAAACATAATTCTCCCACCGCTGCACATCAAACTTGGACTTATGAAAAACTTTGTCAAGACGTTAGACAAAGAAAGCGAAGCATTCACATATTTGAAAACGATTTTTCCAAATCTTTCTGATGCCAAGATAAAAGAAGGTGTCTTCGTTGGACCGCAAATAAAAAAGGTGTTAAACGATCTTCAATTCGCAGAACTATTGTCACCAGTTGAGGCAGCGGCGTGGGATGCTTTTAGGACGACTGTTTCTAGCTTCCTCGGGAACAATAAAAGTGAATCTTACGAGAAAATAGTCAACGAGTTGCTCAAGAACTATAAAAAGATGGGCGTAAATATGTCTCTGAAAATTCACTTTCTGCACTCCTATTTGAATTTTTTTCCGAAGAATCTCGGTGACGAGAGCGATGAACATGGGGAAAGATTCCAACAACAGATGAAAGCAATTGAGAATCGGTACCAAGGATTTTGGGACGAAGGAATGTTGAGTGACTATTGTTGGTTTTTCATCAGAGAAACCGATCCCAAATTAAATAAACGACAAAACAAGATTTCTAATCATTTTGAATTTCTGAATGATAAATAAAAATTATTTACAATGTAAATAACAATAAAAATGATTTAAGGGAACAATAAAAATTATAAATAATAATTATATACCATTTTAAATAATGTAAAAATAATGTAAATTATTAAAAGAACAATAAAAATGAAGAATATATGATTTTATTACAACAACCTTTAGTTCTCATTTTTTTTTTATGGCAATAAAATAAGTCCAAATGCATAAATTGATAATCACACAATTTGGGTGATTTCATTCCATTAAACACAACTTTTTCATTTCTCAATAGATTTTCTTCAACTTATTTATCTTCTTATTTATTATTTATCTTATTTATCTTATATTATCTTATATTTTTTATTTATCTACTTATCTTCAGCTTATTTTTTTTGGAAAAATAAAGGCTTTTAGTAAAAAATATCAAAAGTAACAAAATATTTTGATTTCTTAACGAAATTTGCAACTATTTTGTCTTTTTTTGGAAATTTTTCTGAAAAATAAAAAAAATTCCCGAAATTTGAATTTATTCCGCCAAAACTAAAAGCTCTACCAAAAAATGATGTGTGCATTGTTTGTAAGAAATTTTATTAGCTTTTATTTGATATATCATTTGTTTGATTACTGTTGTTGGTTCTGGAGATATATGCAATTAAGTGGAACCAACTTTTTTTTTTCGTTGAAAACCCTACAGTGGGCAATATCTCGAAAACGGAATGACAGAAAAAAAAAATTTTTTTTTCGGAATTAGCGACCGATTTTACATGAGAAAAGGATAGTGGCATTCAAAGTACAAACAACTTTTCAAAAATTATTAGTTTTCACAAAAAGTCACTTTTAATAACCTGGATAACTTTCTTGTTTAAAAAAAGGTGCAGATAATATTTTGGAAATTAAAAGTTAATACTTCAAATCAAATTAAGAAAAAGTTTCGCTAAAATCGAAGAATTTTTTTTTGTAATTCAATTTTGAAATTGGATAAATTTTTAATATTTTTCTGTGCAAAATTTAAATTTTTTTGTAAGAAATCACTTTTTAAATTTGCAAATCTTTCTTGTTTATAAAAAAGTGCAAATATTGTGAAAATAAAAAATAAATACTTTAAGTAAAATTACAGAAAAGTTTTGCTAAAATCCAATAATCTTCTTTTTTTTTGTTTATAGCTTAAAAACAAAACAACAACATTTTTTCTATTTTTGTACCACTTCGATGCATTGAGCGCTTAACAAATAAATAACTTTCTAAATAACCTCATCGAAATCAATATTGCTTGCAAGTTCGTTTTCAATGGATAAAATAGCAAGATCGGAAACTCTTGCCTCTTCCTTGGATGACCTTGAATAAGTTTTAATTAATTTTAGCTCTGACAACGTTTCCATACTGTTTTCTCCTCATTGTTTCGACTTGCAAGCAGAATTCTAAATTTCAAAACAGCTATTAAAAAAATTAGACACACATTTTTTAACGTAAGGTATTTTTTCACTTTTTCTGATTGTTTTAGAAATAAAAAAAATATCGAAATGGTGTCACCCCTAAAATGGTGGTACCCGGGGCGGACCTTTAGCAAATTTCCTTTAGATACAAGCAATAGAAACGATGATAACATACGATGTGGCTTAGTTATACAGTTATGATTTTCTTAAATAACTCAAGGATATATCAATATCTATTAAATATAAATTTTTCAAACAACTCAACTAGTCGGCAGTTGTAGGGCTTTCAAAGCGCTACTGAACAGCCTTCATATAGATTTCAAAGTGCTTTCACACTCACATACAAATATATTTTCTTTTTTATATAAAATGCGAAAATTTTGGGTTAATATAAGACTTACTTTTGTTGTTTAGCTTAACAAGCGGGCTTCAATTAATTTTCCAAATATCCACATAAAAGCAGTCAAATTTAATTAACTGAAGCACCTGTTCATGGCACGCTTTCCCAGCTGACTTGACACTACTTTCTAAGCTACATTGTTGATTGTGCATGAATGTGTGTATTGTAGTATATTTGTCTATGGATTTTCTTGTGTGCTCATGAATGTCGAACAATATATGTTACGTATGCAAATTCAGGCATTAAGGAAGAGCTAAAATTATGCTAAATAAAACAGACAAAACGTTGGGTTGAATGAAACAAAAATAAAATATACTATATAAAATGCATAAATTGTTCACAGGACGAAATATGTATGTACTATATATGGCCACTTGCGTAGTGGGCATGTATGTCTGTCTGTCTATGTTAGTTGTGTGCTGTTATCCTTAAAACACTAAACAAAAAGTTATTCACTTGAGACAGAGATGCACCACATTAATTGCAATGCTCTAATACTACACACCCATTCACATTATTCTTTAAGTTATATGACTCATAAAGTGGCATATCACACCCTAGCTTCAAAAAGGCACAACTGAAAATTATGCAATTTAAAAGAGAGCCAAAAACACATTTTTTTTATAAGCAAGTCCATATAAAATAATGGGATAAATATTCTTTCAAATTTAGGAAATATAACATTGATAGTCTTTATATCAATATAAATAAAATTCTTATACCCTTAACCTGAAAGGTCAGGATATATTAATATATATCTATACTATTATATAAAATTGAAGTGGAAATATTAAGTGCACCAATGACTCCAAAACTACTGGACCGATTTTTATGAAAAAAATTTTAAAATATCATATTTGTGCTACAGAATGCCATAGGTGGGGTTTATTTAAGAAAACTTAACAATAAATATATTTAATTAAGTTGTTAAGTTTTTTAGGAAATTACCACCGATGCTAAGCATTGCTTGGTCGCTTGCTTTTCACGCGTCTGTGTTACGAGAGTTTAAACTACATGTTGCTATCAACCCTTCTCTTTAAAGTTTATTGATCTCGCTCTCCAACTCATTCGAAGAGTAACCAAAAGCAGTTGGCGCTCTTTGACGTGATGGGAATACAAGTTAAATAAACCTTGCTGTGCTGTTATTGCTGTAGAATGATGAGCTGCAAACCAATGTGTGCATATTTGTTTCGCCGCATGCAATTTCTTTACACATATTATTATTGTAGTTTTCCAATTTTTTAATATTTCAAAATGCGGCATTCACAAGTGTGATAGCATATTTTGTATAGATTAAAGATAAATTAAAAGTTTGAAAAATGAAGTGTTCGTATTTCCCTTAACTACAAATAAATGCCTCGACGTAAAACAAGTTTGACAAGTTTAACAGAAAATGCAAGAGCGATGCTCCGCGCTAGGAGAGCAAGAGCAGCGACTCAAAGAGAAAATTGTTGGTAAATTTAGCATGCAATTATTTGCTTTCACGACTGCAATCGGAGTGAGGCAGTGGCGTAGCTAGGGTTGCTGGCACCCGGGCCAGAAACTAAATTGTGCACCCTTTAAGAAGGTTATACTTAACCTCATAAAAGCAAAAGTAAAGTACTACGAAATTAATATAATTTTTTTAAATAATAATTTGCTGTCATGATTATTTTGTTTAAGTGCAAATGAGTAAACAGATATATTCAAATTCATTGTATTATTTATAAAAGTAGGTAACAATATACAAAATTAATCTCATCGATATTAATATATATGATATCATTTGAAAATTAATTTGGTAACTTTTACAAAACTGAAAAATTTTCCGCAATCAAGGAATTTTTCAAATATGTTTTGCTTACGCAAAATTTTGACTAGCAATAGTGAGTAAATCCCCAAAGATCTATTTTGAATAATTTTGCATAATTGAGGAAAAAATAGGACCGGGAAGTAAAACGTTAACAAATTTTCCCTCAGTGACCCTGAATAACTATCAATTTAAATGTTTTTTCGAAATCAATCCACGTCTTCTATATAAAAATTAAGTGAAAATTAGAAAAAATATTAAAATTAAATTAAAAAACTTTTTGTCTAATTTTATAAATTTCTTTATAGTACTCTTTATACATTTTAGCTTCGACTTTAATAGACAAGACTGAGGTCTGTAACATTTGACTGCCTTATTCTCGACCATAAATATCACAATATCACAGTGATAACAAATTGATATCAGAAATTTGTTTCATAGTCATTATCTACATAATTCCCAAAGCAAACTTGCTCTGGGAGAACAAGGTCAAGAGTCATGAAAATTAGAATAATTTTTAGAATAGTTTTTTCTTAAAAACTGTATTTTTGACTGTTTTTGTTAGTTGATTTGAACAGAATAATATGTAAATAATATGTATTTTAGTAAATTAAAGGAATTAGGAAACCATCTTAGAGTTTTAAATAGACATTTTCAAAATAAATTGAAAATACATCAGAACGCAATAAAATTGTTATAAAACGCCATTTATTTAATTTAAATACAAAATGTAATGAATTTTATTTTTTTTAGAAATTTTGAAGTAAGTAATAAATTGAGCTTTTAAATTGTTTTATGTAACAGGACACCGCAAAACATATTACTATTAAAAATTGTGTTCTAGCAGGTTATGAGCTGCAAATAAGGTTTGTTTGTCGATGTATAGTCTTAGAACTTAGTAATCACAAAATTATAAAGTATATTTTTATTCCTGACATTAATGACACGAGCACGTTTTTCTAAAAAGCTCTGGAGAAATGTATTGCTGGAGAACATCCCAGCAAAATCTTCGCTTACATATAATCGAAAAAGTAATCCAGAAAATTTCATTCATCGCTTACCCTCTCGCTTACTAAACCCATTATTTTTATATAGCCAGTCATTAGAGGTAATCGAAAGCCTGTCACTTGAAAAGATTAAGCGCTTAAAACGGTTGGTTTATCATTGATTTCACGAAATTAATACTTGAATAACAACTTTCAAGTTGATGTGAATGCATTGCCGTGAATTTATTACGGATTAAATTTAAGTTCTTGCATTAGCATGTATGTAATGCATTTTAGAATCGATTAAAAAACAAGACCTAACAAAAAATTTTGCTGGGATATTGGATGAAATGTCTACTAAACTAGCATGTTTGAACACTTTTTAAGATGAATATTTGAAGTACAAAAGCTTTTTTAAAAAACTTTATGGAATATAAAGTGAGGAATATATACATAGGAATATACTTTAATTCATCACTTTAATGATGAATAAAAGACAAATAAAAAATAAAACCATTAAAAAATTATCTTCGACTTGCCCGAAGTCTTATATTTTTTTTCCAATTTTTCATATTTCAAACTCAGAGTACGTTTTATTTAACAAGAAAACAAGACTTATGTATGATCTTTCAATTGAACACATTAATTTTTGTATAAATTATGAAGGTTTTGAACTTCCAATATAACGAACCTTTATTTAATGTTGTTGACTCTATATTGCGAACATTTAAAATTGTAGGTATTCTATTTAACAACATTTGTTTCTCTGAGCTCGCTTCGTTTGTTTTTGAATTTGTAATAACATTAATATGTATTTACTTATCTTATTCTCAAATAGTCCCTTCGGGCTAATATACATATTGAAGGGTTTCCTTTTTAAAAAAACATTATAGGAATGTATTGACATAATCTTGGATTTTTCATTTGGAGTGTGAACAGATTTTAATCAGCAGCTTTCTAAACATTTAATAATACCTAAAACAAGTTCAAAAATTCAACTTTATTGGAGTGCATAATTAAAACAAAAAATGTAAGGATATTTGTTTCAAGTTGACAGATTTATTAGCTTTGTTATATGATAACAAACTCGAAAAAAGTATTCCGATTTAATGAACTTTTCGATTTACCGAACGACCCTGGACATTATATCTTTCGTTAAACTGGAGCACCACTGTACGACAAATCTCAAATCATGAAAATTATTTCATTATGGACTTTAAAGAGATTTGCAATAAAGAGACGGCTGTAATCGTGTGGACAAACGAATGAACAGATAGACAGACGGACATGGCTTAATCGACTCATGGTGGTGAAAAAAATTTTGTGACAAAATTATTGTGCCCGCTACGCTTTGCGGGTGGAGTATAATACATATTTAATAAAAAACTTTGAAAAACGTAGAAGTAGATTATGGTAAACCAGTCGGTACAGCAGAAAAGCAGATTTTTCTTATTTCTGATAATGCCAATGAATCAAAAAACGTTGTTAATACTGAAGTATTAAATAACTTAAATTAAAATATCTTCACTTTATTATCATTATACTATTTAGTATAATTTGCTTTCAAATACAAATAATATGCAAATATTTTAACTTTTCTAATTATTAAAATTTTTCAAATATACAAAGGTATTATTGATAAAGAGAAAATGTCCGTGGCGTAGCCTCGGACGACTGTGGCCTGCTAGTATATATATATATACTTTGTGCAAACGTTTGTAATATCTAGAAATAAGCGAGTAAGGAACAGATTAAGTATATATCAAAGATGGGCACATTGCAGTACCAGTAAAATTTCAGTAAAAATAAACTATTACTGATTACTGAAAAAACTGATTACTGAAAAAAATAGCACTAATCAGTAAATTTTTACTGGTAATGAAATTTAATTTGCATTATCAGTAAAATTTTACTGATTATTGACAAAAATTGTAGTCAAAATAAAATTGTATTGGTAACTGAAAAAAATTGCATTAAAATGAACATTTTAAAATAGCTTTTAATTCTCTATAATGGACACAGCTTTAATGATCATTTTACATATCAAACGAACGTTTTAAAAGCTCATTTAAAACAATGTATATTATTGAAAATGACACGAACTTTTTAGAACCTAATTTTAAGTTGTCCGTTTTTAAAATGAAATTAAACGTTAGAAGAACAAAATTTTCTCAGTGTAGGTAAAACTGATCTTCTAAAATCTGTATGGCAAAAATATTATTGAGAAAAGCTGTAGTTCTACTTAAAAAGGATTGAACATTTATTACCAGAAATAATTTTTCGCAAAGTGGCCATTTTAATCGTGACATATTTTTTTCACTTGTATCAGAAACTACTATTAGTTTTGAAGTAAAATATTGAAGATACTGCTTTAAGTTGTGAAGTGCTGTCAAAGAACTTGGCATATACATGGATTCTAAGCTATCGCTCAGTACTCATTATTGATTACATTTGGTAAATAGTATCTTCAAAACTTGAATTTATAAATGCTGGGCCAAAGAATTCAATACCATGATTAGAACAACCACGTTGTACTATGTATATACTAGTGCATATAATAGTGCGTCCTAACTACGAGTACGCAAGTCAAGTCTGGTCCCCAAGAGAGGACCATAGAGAGGATCTATTCGGCCCTAACTCAACACAGTTAAAAATCTTGAAATAATTCTAACTATAAATTTTTTTAGACAAGATTGTACTTCAATTTAATAAATTGGGAATTGAATTTGAATTTTAGTTCCTTAGGTTTAAAATTTAATGCAAAATAACTAAACGGTAGAAAATGTTGGTCTGCTTTTAACACCAATTGTTGGACAAATGCATTTTTACTAATACTAATGTACTAATGTTAATACTTTTCAAAAAACTAGAATTTTTTTGAAGTGAAACTTCTTTGGCGGCTAGTGAAATTTCAATGTCTTTTATTCGTGGCGCTAGGCCAACGTTTTCAATTCATATGAAAATTTTCAAAAAATGATAGCTGCTAGCGAGAATTGAACCCTGACCATCGTTGCTCAAGAGTCGGAATCTATACCTTTACGCCACGTAGGCACATGATAAACACGCAAACAAAATGTTATTAAAACTGAACGCGTAACATACTGTCCGTAACATTAATTTTCATCCTACAAGTATGCACGGAAAATTTATTTCCATAAGCTTCAAACGAAAATATTTAGGCATAGAGATACATCCAGCGGGAAAAAAATTCTACTGCCATTTCGTCACATAATGAGCTTTAAGCTTAATTTGGTTCGTTGGTTGTGATCAAAAACTCGACAGATGATTGACAACATGCAAAAAACAGTTAATTCAATGTAATAATAAAAGCAAAAAGTGTCAAAAGAGCAATACTTATGACTACCGAGAATAGTTTTTGCCAGCCAAAAAACGTTTCAAAGCTTAGTAAAATAGTTAAAACAAGAGCAGAACGCGTTCGTGAATATAAAGAGCGAATTAGAGCTGATGAAGGTAAGGTGATTGCAACATCGGCTGAATTCCAAAATGCATTTTTACGAAGCATCAGTGTATTTTGGTGAATCAACATTCATTCAAAAAGCATTCAAAAAGTGACAATGTTGAAAAGACATTCGATAGTAACTAAAACACCAACTGAACTAAAACATGGACCGAAGTTATTTTACAATTTTCAAATGAAAAAAATTGTTGAAAGAGTTTTTCAAATATACCATTATGCTACAAATGTCCTCAGCCTCACGTTTATCAAGTGCCTTTTAAATTTTAGACTGATTCTTTAAAAGTTAAAATTAAAGTGTTATTTTTTGCCTTGTTTCTTTTTTCCAGGAAAAATAAAGGTTACTTTTAACTTTTATTTTATCGGTCAAAAATATCAGTTATTTTGTGACTTTAATTTTTTCGGTCAAAAATATCAAGCTATTTGTGTTTTTTAAAGGCCGCTTGATAGATTGAACTGTTGACACCATGTGTAAAATGTCACACCGATGAGATGAAAATAATAATATCAAAATATTTTTAGCCGGCAAAATGACTTGAAAAAATATAAATTACCTTAATTAAAATAAGTCAAAATTAACTGTTATTTTTGCCCCAAAAAAACTATAAGGCACAAAATAACTTTTATTTTTGTCGGGAAAAATAAAAATTAAGAGATAAAAGTTAATATGTTAAGTGACACTTTCGACAAAACCAATAGCCGGTACGGTCCCTGGATGCAAATATTGAATCAACAGATTATTATTCCAATTCCTATTGATTGAATTTCTTTTCAGATACTTTCTCTTTCAATTTCACACTAAAATCTCTCTTATTTCTTACTGTTAAAGAAGTTTCACTTCTGCCACGAGTACGTTGCTACACGTGAGTTTTCTTTTTAGCTGTAACCTTTAAATTTAATAAATGGGTGATTTAATTTAAATTTAAGTTTGTCAGGTTTAAAATTTAATACAAAATAACTTACAGGTAAAAACCATTTTTTGGTTTTGTATTTTCTTTACATTTCCGCCATAAATTAATTTCTTCTTTTGTTAATTGCCAACCAATCGCTTTGAAAATTTAGTGCAGTGATATTTTTTCTTCCCTTGAATTTGAACAGTCCTTTCAAGTTTTAAAGTAAAAAGTTTTATATCTAAACTAACTATTTTTGCAAGTCCTGGCTTCATTGATCTTCTTCATGGCCATTAACGTTGTAGAAAAATACCTTCTTACTTATTCTCTAATGATAGACGTTGAGAAGGTCCATAACAAAACGCAATAATTACACTTTTTAAGTTTTTTGATTTTTTTTAATGAATCCAATTCAACATATTAAAATCTATGTAGCCATTGTTATTTTACATGCCAAGGGTTAATATTTTACTGTTATTTTATAAAAAAAAAGATTCAGGAAGGTTCAGATCAAAATGCCACAATTCCAATGTATATCCTACTGGTTTTAAATACATTTCGTCGTTTATTCAAAAAAGTGTTATGGTGTAATTATTGCGTTTTGTTATGGACCTCCTCAGTTATTCTAACAATAGTTCCCTTGTTTGATATAACATTACTTTGAGTTCTTAAATTTAACATTTTCAATAGTCCTAATATATATCGAGGACATCAAATTGATTCACTTGTGCTGGTCTGTATTCGGTGAAGCTTACTTAATATCTCTGTTCGTAGGTCTAACAATACTTTATAACCAGTATAACTTTTCTTAATTTGAAGTTATGTGGCCTTATTCAGACGCAATTAATTTAATTTCTATTCTGTAATTAGATCTATGTGTGCATGGTTGGTAGTTACGTCCTGTGTTGTCTCTGAGCCCAACCTAAACTTTGGTGGGTAAATTTTTTCCACATAAACTTTGTTTTGTTGATAACATCATTATATTTTTGATGATATGGTTTGTGGCTTTAAATTGGTTAATGCTGAGAAAGTGTGAAAAAGTTGAAGTAGCTGAACTCTATTATTAAACAAATTTTTGTATTGGTGAAAATAAGTCATGAGATTTAGCTAATTTTTTTTTTTATTTAATCGTTTCTTTTGTATTTGCAGGTCTTATAAATGGTGATCCAATAGGAGATCCTTTTTTCAAGTGGGCTGTGGGCTTGTCCATATGACTTTTGTGTTCAGTATTCAATACGACTCAAGTGGTGACCAGTGTTGCCGTTTGGATCCAAATGGATCCATGTGGATACTTTTTTTTCTTCAAAAATTGATGGATACTTATTATTTAGCCTTAGTGGAAATTTGGATACTTTTATTGAAAAATCAGTTTTATATGAAAATATAGTCATATGAAATCGAAAATGCCCTAAATTACCAAAAATTCAAAATCGAGTTTTTGATTGATTATGATGCACCGTATCCAAATATATTTTAATGCAAAATGTTACACTCCTACTACTAAAATCAACGATTTTATTAACAAAATTATCCTGAAAAAATATGGTTTTGTTTTTAATTTAGAAAGTTTTTTGGTTCTTCTGAAAAATTTTTCAAATGATAGATAGGAATTTTTTGATTTTATATGAACCCTGCAAACATTTTCTGAGGCTCTCCAAAAAATTACTCTAAAAAGAGTGTTTTTTATGCATGTGTTTTGATGATTCATTAAAAATACTCATGAAAGAGTTTTTAATAGACTGTAAAATGATTGTTCAAAAATAAGACTCTTAAAACAGTCATTATTGTAAAAGCTTTATGAGTACTCATAAAATATACTCATTAAAGAGTCCTAAATATGACGGTTACATGATTGTTCATAAAAAAGACTCAAAAAGGATCATATATTGATTGATTTATGCGTAATCAGAAAGAAAACTCATAAAACAGTCTTCTATGGGAGTGTTGTAGGAGAGAATAGAATCGGATTATTTTAAAAGCATCATATCTAATAAATAAATAAGAACTTTATCGAGAATATTTATTTTAATTGTATAAAACTTTGGAACTGTCCGTTATGGACACATGCTATCCTGTCGTCGCTTTTCGGAGAATTATTTGTGGCGATATATATGCATTGGAAGTGAACTACAACAAATGTTCGTTTTAAAATGACTGCTTATATGAGTCTTAAAAGAGTATTCAATATGAGTATTAAAAGATTACTCAATATGAGTCTTAAATGAGTATTCAATATGAGTAATGTAAGAGTACTCAATATGAGTCTTAAAAGAGTTTTAAATATGAGTCTAAAAACCGTTATTACTATGAGTGCAAAAAGACTCATAAAATAGTCAAAAATATTAATCATATTTTGGAGCCCACAACATACGAAAATGTACTCATAAAAGAGTCTTTTTTGAGCGCATTATGATGATGAACCCTCATTTATATGAGTCTTGAAAGAGTCTTTTAAGAGTTATAATGTTTGCTGGGAAAATATGCTTTTTATTGTTAGCATTGCCATTATTGTGTATTTTTGTAATTTGGTAAACCCGTGGTTAGGGTTACAAGCAAGACGTCGAATTGAGTTAGATTTGTCAAGTTTGTTTAGAGCAAATTGTTTGTTGGCAGCTCAATAGACTCTTATTCAACAGACTCTTGCAACTACTATTTTAAAGTGAAAAATACGATCAAAGATTTTAACAGATAGTACTCAGCTAAATCCAACAAGTTTTGTGGAATTTTCTTGGGTTTAACGAAACTCAACTCAACCCTTGTTTACATGCAGAGCTCACTACGAGTAAGCTCCGAGTTAACTCTGCATGTAAACACAGTATATGCCGCTTCTAATTAAATACTTTTTATGAAAAGTAATTGAGATAAGAATCAAAAACTAATTCTTTGTGTTTAAAAAGTGAATATAATATAGTTTTTTGCAATTTGATACCTGGATACTTATTTTTTTTTAAGTGAATACATTTGGATCCATTTCTGACCTTTTTATGGATACTTTTTTTAGAACAGTCGCGGCAACACTGGTGTGACCGTGGCATGCAGGTTAAATGTGGTGCTTAGCATGCCCGGAGCGGTCACCACCTCTCTGCAGACAATGGTTAACCTCAGAGAGTAAATAATGCCATTTCTTGACAACTTGAACTTTAGTCGTTCAGGGTCGGCACAAAGCAAATAGATCCAGTTCCCGGTCAAAAAATAAATAACACACACAACACAATTGATCATAAGAAGCTCGGTCAAAGTCCTTTCAAAGGCTGAAATGGCCAATTTGTTTTTGTTTTTTTTTATTCAATACGACTCAATACGTGAGTCTAAATAAAATTCAGCATGGAACCTCATACGAAGTTCAAAGCAGCGCCATCCGTAGACACTCTTTCGATGGATTTCTCAGATCCATAACATTTCTTGGCATCCATAACATTGAAATTTTTTAATGATTTCTGGGTTGTTTAAAGAAAAATTTGCAAAAAAGGCATAAACGTAGTTAAGATATAAGCTCGGAGCACTGAGATCCAACCTTCAAGATTTTAGAAAATATATTCGTTGCCATACTTTTTTGTCTAGAAATAATATTTTAAAAACGATTCTTGTATTGTATTTTGAGAATTTAAAAAGAAATATTTTTAAAAATAAAATTTCAGCATATACATATTTTGTTAGTATTTTAATAAGTTCTTTTGATATTCTACATAAAACACATTAAAATAATGCGTATTTGTTAGAGGTCTACCTCATTTATGTTATTTTATGAAGAGTCAACAATTTTTTTCTACATAATTTTCATGTTCGAGTAGCTCTAATGATTAAGCGTTTATTAGACTTTAGGTTGATTTCCAATAGGCGGCTGGGTCGTGGTAAAAACAGAGAATGCTACAACTCCTTTGAGGATATGAGAAGATTAAGATTAGAATGGCGGCTGAACAAACAAACCGGAAATGAGTTTTATTTAAAGCAATATGAAATGGTAAAAAATATTCTCTTTCATGTTTAATGCCAAAAATCGATCAAACCCACTCACATAAATTATTGTACTTAAGTCATATTATTCATTCTTGTCAATTTGTTCCTTTTTGTCCATCGCTCACTTAAGACGCCCAACATGCTGTGATGATTAAGAGAACGAAAGCGAACCAGCATGAATAACAGACTACAAAATTATTATTATTATTACTACTACTAGTGTTATTTACATCTGCGTAGTCTTCATGTACTTGAGCTACCATTGCTTATGGTCTCGAAAATTGTCTTGTGTAGCACAAATTGGTTTGCATTCCATGGCAACAATGGCCTGAATAAATTATATTTATTAACATATATATTCGGTTTTTTGTGTATTTATATCTTAAGGCAAACAATTTCGGTTAATACTCATGAGGCTGAAGCGTAAAGTTTAACGCTTTCAAATTGCTAACCAATCAGCTCAGTTCAAGCAGCAAGAATTCTTTGTTGCTCGTATAAAGGTGGGACATAACATTCGCGGCAGAGAAAACAGACCTTTTTTTAAAAATTCATAACTCAGTCGAAAACAAACATTTTTCCAAAAATTTATTGTTGTAGAGAATTGAACAAATTCAAAAAAATATATTTATCACTCCAACATGGTCTTCTAGAGCTCCTACTGGCAGCAGAGAAAAAATACGGGGCCTCGTGGTTGCAGCGCTGGGGGTAGCAAAAATTGTCCGATCTGGAAAAAATTACTTTTTTTCAATTTTAACAAAATTGGTTATTGTATGACAACAGCTTTTTTTAAAATTTTTCTTTAAATTTTTGGTGATGTTCCAAATTTGAAAGTGTGTTTTTTCGAAAAAAATATTGACTTTAAAAATTCATAAAAAATCGAAAAACAAATAAAAAAAGCTCGTGTCATTCAATAGCGAATCAAGTTTACAAAAATACAAAAAAAAAATTTCGTCAAAAAATGAACCCGCTAGTGCCGCAACCAATACGAAAAACATGGTTTCGAGATAAACGCGTTCAAAGTCTGTGATCAAAGAAAAATGCAAAGAAAAATAAAAATGCGCTCTCACTAATCCGGCTGTAACTTTTGTACCCCTAAGAATTTTTCAATGAAATTTTTCTTAGAATCTTAAGAATATTTACTAAAATACAAAATTATAAAAAGTCGATTTCAAAATACGGCCAATGTCATGTCGCCCTTAAGTTTAACATTTTTATTTTACTTATGGTAACAAAAACATCAAAAACCAAAATATACTCCTAAAGAGGCATTGTGTATTTGTAATTTTCAACAAATTTTTCAAAATTTCAAACCCAGAGTCAGAGTTGCCAACTCATTTTTTTGGTTTTTCCCACAGTAGTTCCCAAAATTCCCCGATTTTACATCAAATTCTCCTCCAAATAAAAGTTAATTAACTTATTTCTAGACTTCTGAGTTGAACATAAACGTACACCGAGAAAAATACTTAAGTAAAACTAACAAAACCTTGCGTTCGTTTACACAAGCGCTTCGACAGTTTGTTGCCTGCTAAGTTCAAGGTTACCCAATAAATTCAATCAACTTATACTATCTATCACATTTTATATAAGTCACATTTTGATTTTTCTTTTCAAACCATATGTTTTCAGTTCATTTTCCCACAAATGTCAACTTGTTTAATCGGCGATGTCCCGATTGTAAAATGTGTTAAGTCAGCTAAGCACATTTATGATTTTAATATGCAAATTCTTGTATTAAATTTTTTCCATTGTAAAATACCTTCCTAGATTATAAACAAAAGTTTATTTAAAATGTAACAAAAATCAATTTTTCACTAAGCTAATTTTTGACTAATTTTAGAATGTGACATACATACATTTGCTGATTGAACTTTTCTAAGAAAATTTTTTATATATTGAATTTTTCGAAAAATTAATATTACATCCAATTCCCACCCGCACATGTCTGATCAGAAATTAAATTGCCGGTAAAAAAATCATTAAAAATAAGATGAACCAATGGATTCCCCGAATTTTTTAATCCATTTCCTGATCTCCGGACTGCTCGATCGACTTGAAATTCCCCACCAATCGAGAAATTCCCCACCAGCTGACATCCCTGTTCAGAGTACACTTTGAATATTAAAGCTAATGTGTGAAATATCAAGTCTATGTATTAGTTATTGTGGAAATAATGAAGAGCTTGATATTACGATGACGTCACGTTGTATGGGAGGTACGGATGGGTTTTCATCCGAGTTGGCTCATTATCAAACTCAGTGTGCATAAATATTATAACGGCTTATATGAAAAATTTTTAAACATACAAGCATGGAACATTATTGCAACTACAATTTGCTTGCAATAAGCAGGAATTTGTTTGGATCGACATAAAATCGTATTATTTGTTATTTTTATATGTAAAATTTGGATATAAAATTTAATTTATTTTTATTTTTTTATTTTATTTATTCGTCAAACTACTCGTTAAAATAAATTCGTTGTTTTTTTTTTTTGTTGCTCCTTTTTCTATTTTCTGGCAAAATTTTGCGTAGGTCCTGGACATAAATTGATGTGGGACACAAGTTAAGTTTTTTTGTTTTATTTATGAGCTCTTTTTTGCTGTTCTAATTTCTAACAATTGGCAGCTAGGACTTCGGACACAAGGACATTGTAAATCAAGTGCTAGACGACAGATAGTTTTTATGGCAAATGATTTCGCGTATTCAAATACGCTACTCTAGCTGAAGATGCGCACCACATTCGTTGCTATACAAACATTGATCGCCATAAGAACACTTACATATACTTGCAAATATTCATACACTCACAGCCATAGCCACTCACTCACATTGCAACATAGCTTTTAAAAAGGTCAAATGCGATTTTATTACCAGAAGATGCGCTATTGTTCAATGCTCTGCCAGAAGCGTGGCAACTTTGCTTTTGTTTTTGTTTTTTTTTTTTTTTTGTTTTGTTGTAAAGTTTTGTACTCACCCCTTTCTGTTTTATTCTTGCTTGTGTTCGAAATAAGCTGGCGTGCTTAGTCCTTTTAACAATTTCGTTTTGTTTTCTATTTTTCCGTTTTTTTTTTTTTTTTTTTTTGTGTTGTTTTTATGTTTTACATAAAGTTTCTGTCTCTTTATGGTTTCTTCTCTTGCAACATTCGCTAAAACACAGAAGAAAAATAAAATCCATGATAAGTCACTCAAAAATGCTTTGAAATAATAAATTCATGATGAATACAAACAAGTTAGTTCTTTGCCTTAAAATGTCTTAATTATTGTACTTGAATTTTCACTTCATCGTACCTAACATTACGTTAAACAGTTATAGGAAAAAAATAAAACAGAATAAATCAGAATAATATAATGCAAATAATATCACACTGAAGAGATATAAAATTTTTATTGATTCTGTGGCTAAAACAAAACCAAACCGGAGCATATAACTAAAATGCGCATAAAAACCTGGACACGCAAATAAATAAGAAGTCTATAAAGCGGAAAAATTGTGTTGCAAAAGTTGGCGAAACTCGAATTGAATGCTAGAAAAATAGAAGAATAAATATGTATTGAAAATAGTTAGACCCTAGGGGTACCTCCCCTAGAATTCTAAGGGAAAAAAAAATAGTTCTAAATATTTTCATCTAAATATAAACAAAACGAGTTCAACATAATCGAAATTATAATTTTTGTTCATCAACTATCAATATTTTAACAAAACCAACTATTACTAAAAACTATTTATGTCTTATAATACTCATGAAACGTGAGATGATGCTAGCTTACGTTGGTAAACATCAGTATTAAATTTTCTAGAAAACATCATTCTATACTTCCTAGAAACTGTATGACGAGCTTTTCCACCTTCCTCAGAGAGCATATCATAGAAAATACAGCAGCGTAAACTCCTGCAATCCTTAATATGTCATAGCAGTATTTTATGGACAGTCATTTTTGTTTTTCTGATTTCGTTATGCACTTCTTTTGACTCACAGTCAAAGAATAATTGATGGTCATATGATTAAAATTACTACTCAAAAAATTTGAAGGCAAAGCCCCAATGATAACAGCTTAAGCGGACGATATATGTTAAGTATAATTATAGTTGGATAACGCCTTTCGACACTGACAAGTCCAGAAATGTCCTAGCCAACAAAGACGGACTAGATGTACTGAGCGCTTCGAAAGAAGTGTGCATCTGCTTGGTTCCCAGCCACAGGGACTTTGACGGAAACGAGATGGCAAACGGGTTTGCAAAAGAAGTTGCCGAACTAGGGCCAGTGCTCATATACCAAATCCTTGCAACTAGAACCAAACAAGCAGATCTCAAGAAGAATTTGCCATATATCATATGCAAACTGACTTCATTGCTCCGGGCACGCTCCTAAAGGGACAGCAGGACTCCGGTGCACTAGGGGATAAAGTAATGTAGTCAGTACAGAGACAGCTATGTAAGATCTATACACTGCAACTTGTATGAGAACGCAACGAGAGCAGTATTTACTGAGTAAAGGGAGCATGTACTGACTACAGATCCATTTATTAACTTTTTTAAATGAATGAAAAATGTATTCAACACATCATGTTATGTGATGAATACATTGCAGACTTCAATAGATACAAGCAACGTGTACTCAATCAATGTGTTATGCAAATTTTTACAAAAAATTTACTCAATACATTAAAAATAGACTCACAAGGAAAGGTCCCCAGGTGACAGTCTCCGATTTGAATGATTTTCGGATATGTGATAGAAGACAAAAATCTAAGGTCGACGTATTTTTTTATATGTGCTCAATCGATGGTTTAGGGTGTCAAACTCGCGTTCCAAAATCAGCGAAAATTTCGTTTTTTTGCTTTAATTTCGCTTTCTTCCATGGAAACATTTACAAATTTGGTACCAAACGAAAGCTCTTACAAAACCACACACGATGGCATCAATTTTACATAAGAAAATTTTGTTGTAATTTTGTTGTTGTAATTTTTAGTAATGTTTAGTCGATATCATAGAAGTATGTTGACACAATTATTTCATATTAATTTATGTTGGATTTAAGGCAATCTGTAAACTTACCTTTTTTTTGTTTTTTTCAATTTGTTACTATTTGTAATAAAATTTTTGTTTTATTGAAATGCATTTATTTTGTTTAGATAAATAATTTTATTACATTAAAAGTACCCAATATGGGTATCAAAAATTTTATTTTCTTATGGCCTATTCTTATGTTTAAATATTTTATCAAAAAAGTTGACATTTCATAGGGCTTCCATACAAAATTAGTGTTTTTTCTTGTAAGTCTCATCGCACCAGTAATCAATAGTTTTAATCATCCAAAGTAACAAATATGGACATTTTTACGATATGCAAAAGAAATGGAATGCATTTTTTCATATTTCTTTAAAAAAAAATTTTTTGATTTTTAACAGTAATGAATAACTCATCAGATATGAAAATAATTTTTTTTTTTTAAATTTTATATTAAAAAACATTAATTTTAAAATAAGTCCACGTCCTTCAAAGTGCATTTCGGCTTAAATTCAATTTGATATGGTTTTTTTAAAAAAACATTATATTTTTGATAGATCTTTAAAAAAGTACCACTCACTGCAATTTTTTATCAATTTTGTTCTAATTCAAAATTTGTATTATTAACTCCATGGAAAATAGCGAAATTTTAGCAAAAAAACGAAATTTTCGCTGATTTTTGAACGCGAATTTGACACCCTAAACCATCGATTGAGCACATATAAAAAAATACGTCAACCTTAGATTTTTGTCCTCTACCACATATTCGAAAATCATTCAAATCGGAGACTGTCACCTGGGGACCTTTCCTTGTCAGTACATTCCTCACTTGCAACACGGCATCGTGCACATGCTATATGAGGAGGTCCATTACAAACACATAACAGCAAACGTGTACACTAGACCGTCTCGCCTTATAGGCGAAAAAAAAAAATGTCGCCGCACACCAGCTAATCTGAAGCATTATTGAAAGTAGGTTTCGAAAAAAATTTTTTGTATCTAAAACTCATTGACCTCAGTTGACCCCTTATAGTACTGACCAACCAGATCTCAGTTTCTACCATCTTAACGTACCATTTTGGTTCCAGAAATGGAAAGCCCATACAAAATCATAAAACTCTTATAAAAGAAATTTTTCGCTTTTTTCACTAGAAATATTTTAAAAATTGTTTTATTTAATGTTTTTGCAAATTTTAAATTTTTTGTCATATCGTATTATTTTTATAAAATATCCACCGAAAACGTTCTTACACCGAGTAAAAACCATAGTAAAATTATCTAAGATGGCTTTTGTGAATAATAAATGTACTGAATGAAATAACTATCTATAAAAACAAAAGTTTTTGTGTGAGCTGAAAATGGTTTTAAAATGAAAAATTTGATAATTAATACAAAAAACAAAATTTTTAATTCACAAAGCACAACTTTGTAAGATTAACTAAATTCATGTATAAAGTACTCAAAGCATGGCTGGTTGTTAAAAATAAAATTACACAAACACTGCGAACAAGGAAGATGCAAATAGTTATCAATCAATAAATTTTTTACATTTTAGAATGTTAATCATCGGAATGTATATATAATACTTCCCAATCAATTGCATTACTTCCCAACAGTGCAATTCTACTAAAATACTTGTGAAAATATGCTTACAACTAATGGTTTTCACCATAAATATAAAATTCGATAAATTACCAGATTAAACTTTGTTGTCATATCCAAAAACTTTTTAGGCTTAAAACAGACCAAGCCCTTAGGTAAACTAACATAGATTTTTTGTTACTTTTTCTTAAGTTTTTTCTAGGTGTATCCGAATCATTATGCAATTGTTGCCGTTATTTTTAACTTCGACAAACCTTGGACATTAACAGCACGATCTTAAAGAATAGTCCAGAAAGTTTAATACGAAGGAAGTTTTTTGCAGGCTTTAATTGCATTACTTTAGAATTGTACATTAGGATGCTTTTTTCGGATGTGAACGTTTTCGGTGGATATTTTATAAAAATAATACGATATGACAAAAAATTTACAAAATTGCAAAAAAAATTACAATAAAAATTTTTCATATTTCTAGCGGAAATAGCGAAAAAATTCTTTGGTAAAAGTTTTATAATTTTTTATGGGCTTTCCATTTCTGAAACCAAAATGGCACGTTAAGATGGTAGAAAATGAGATCTGGTGGGTCAGTACTATAAGAGGTCAACTGAGGTCAATGAGTTCTAGACACACAAAATTGGTATTCCTAAGACAAAAACAAAAACATATCATTCTTTAAGATCGGACGGTAAATAACGAAGTTATAAAGAAATATGTCGATGCGCGACCCCTACGTTATGTCAAAAAAAAAAAAAATTTTTTTTCGAAACTTTCTTTCAATAATTCCCCCTTATACGATTGAAGTGACCAGTGGCGTAGATATGAGGGGTGCACGGGTTCGGATCTCCCAGAGCCAACAGCCATATATGAAAGTTGTTATTTTTAACACCCATTCTCTTGGAAAGTTCACGGGGAGTAAAAAAAATGTCACTTTTGAAAATTCCATACACTAAATGGATACGCTAACAAGTATATATTTACTAAACTTTTTTCCGTACCCCTCCCAGAACTAAGATCTATCTACGCCACTGGAAGTGACAAATTTTTTTTAGTACATAAAATATGAACTCGTACACGTATCGCTGTTTCGATTTTGCTGTTTTATGTCATTCGTTTCTTGATTTTCAAATAATCAACACCTTTTGCTCTCAAGATTTTGTTCTCAATATTGAAACCGAAAAATTGTTGGGTTTAACAGAAGATGAAAGAGAAGTTAGTTAAACAGTATTTATTTGAGTTATCCGATCAAAAAATTTTCAGATAGCTTTTCAGACGGACGAATCGTCTGACGATGAACAGAACGAGATGATAGAAGTTATAAGGTCAGATAATGTCGTTGATGTCAACGAAGAAGACGAGGCAGATGAAAGATAGGATATCAGCAGCAACGGAAATCTAGTAAGTGCTCGTCCAGTTAACATGTTTGGCTTAAAATAGGTGTAAAAAAGATTCAATTGGCATCGGAGAAAGTGAATCAGGAATTACAAAAATATTTGAGCCATTCCTGAGAAAGCAAGAATTTTGCAGGCTTCGGATTTTCAACTGATTTGATTGCTACCGATCCAGAAACCTGGACTCAGCGTGAAGATTACCAAGAAGTGCAAGGAATATTGAGTAATCTACACGTTGTATACGACGCCACAAAAAGAGGCGTAATATTAGGAAAGAATCTTTTTGCATCAAGTCGTCGTCGAAAATCGAAAGAAATACATATCCATCCCATGGAAAAAAAGAAATTTATTTGATTCAAATTGTCTTGCAATTATATTTAAAAAATTTTTTATTTCTTATTTACGACAGGTATGCTCGATACAAATTTGGAGAAGAAAAGTTAATTTGGGTAAGTCTCTCATTTCAGCCTATTGGAATGCACCCTGGGAGCGATGGAAGCCAATTTTAGAGAAAAGTTTTATAAAAAAAGCATACATATATAGGTGCCCCTTTAAAGGTTGGAAATAAAGGGTAGATTTGTTGCGATAAAATGTTGGAAAGAAAAAACAAGGAGATTGGGACAGGTTTGTTCCTGAAAAATTTCGGAGAAAAAAATTTCTTCGGGTCGGTCAAACATTTCACCCCTCTAGGGACAACACTTGGGTAGTTATGAAGGTTTTCGGCTAATTTGTCCACTTCCCACCAACCTTTAACAAAAATGCGGCACAACTTAACCCCACGCTACCCCGAATTTGTTTTTTTCAAAACCAATTTTTTGTCGAAGCTCACAAAATTTAAGGTTTCTGGGTATCAAAATCACGTTACTAAAGAACTCCAAGTATTACTGTCCCACCCCTAGTGCCTCAGCAACAAAACAAAAGCTTATTTATCAATACTAGTATCGCCTGGTAGTGACCGTGGCAAGCAGGTTAAGTGTGTGGCTTAGCATGCTCGGAGCCCGAGTTCGATCCCCAGTCGCGGCGAAAAGTTTTTTCAATAAAAAAATTTTTCTGATCGGTCACCACCTCTCTGCAGACAATGGCAAACCTCAGAGAGTAAATAATGCCATGAAAAGCTTCTTAAGAACATGAACTTTAGCCGTTCGGAGTCGGCATGAAACATGTAGGTCCAGTTCTCGGTCAATTGTGTGCAAACATTTAATAACACACACAACACAATTGATCATAAGAAGCTCGGTCAAAGTCCTTTCAAGGGCTGAAATGGCTAAATTTTATTGTTATTATTATTAAAGTATCGCCTGGGGTCGAAATTCGACCAATTTTTTGTTTGCCTTTTTATAATTATAGATACAAAATATTTGGTGTACTTCTACTCCGCACTCTGATTCATTTAAAAAACAATTATCAATATCGGTTGAGAAACACGAAAGAAAATTGTTCTTAACGCCTTTTTATATATAGATTAACAAAAGGTACTCTCACGTCCGAAAAAGTACTTTCATAAGAGTTTAAAAACTCCCCTCCAAAATTATCAAATATCATCACTGTTGTAAATATGGTTGTAGAAATTCACAAAAAAGGCACTGAAACTTTAAGAAATACAAAAAAAAGCAAAGAAAGTCGATATGACGAAGAATGACGAAGACCAAGTGTATGAAAATGTACTAAAAATGTCTTTTCTGGTACTTACGTACTTTTTATTATAAAATTGTACTGAAAAAGTACAATTGTACTGAAAAACCCAACACTGGTACAGTGTGAAAGTACCCACCACATACATTCATGAATTCACAGCACATATTTTTGTGTTGAGTACATAGAATTCTATATTGACTATAGCACAGCTTAAAAGCATTATTTACTCAATACAGATTTCAACATGTACTCAATACAAGAAAAATGTAAAATTTCTGTGTGCAGAAAACAATGCCATGAGTTCATAAATTTATGTATTGAGTCAATAGGTTTTTCCCTTTGTGTGGGTTTCTCGTTACAGGTCAATGCATGGTGGGTATTGCCACAGATGATAACTGCAGGAAGTGCAAGGAACTAGAAACCCTGGAGCACCTTCTTTGCACATGTCTTACTTAAAAACCCAAAAAAGATGCAGCCAAAATTACTCCAGAATCCCTCTTAAAATCTACAAATTCCACGCAAAAATATGAGGATTTCCACTTATTTCTTAAATAACTGAAATGGCCCATTTGTTGTTTTTTAAAATAAGTAAGCAGACTTATAGTTATGAACATAAGTTATGTTCATTGCTTCAAAAATTTAATGAAATTTCAGTTTTTGCAGTTTAGTATTGAATATTTTCTTATACCGCTAAAACTTTAATAAAACTTTTATGCAAAACCTTAAAGAGAATATAGTATATCGTTAGATTAAGAAACAAGAGGATCAACGATTAATTTTAAAAAATTTTCTTATACCAAAACAAAGTCCAAAAAATCGCAAAACAGCAAAAGTTGTACATATTTAAAAAAAAATTAGTGCTCTCCACTTTTATTCACTAACTTGAAAATGTTGAAAAAGGCTTCAAAAATCAACATGTACCAAGTATTAAAAGAACGGCAACATGCAACATCTATATTATGTATTTTTGAAATGATTCAAAGGCGATTATTTAAAAATTTTTATTTTTGGCTTATCGTGTTTATGCAATAAACCCTTCAATTACTAAGCATAATATTGTCGTTTCCACATGACAATGCAACTGCAGAAAGGAAATTTTCAAAGCTTAATTTAATGAGGGAATATCGTTAAAGCCTATATGACACTGGCTATTTTTAGTATTTTTCAGCGCTTAAATTGTAAGTTAAGAGCAGTACGATAAATGCTCACTACAATTTTCCGTTGATATGACTGCCTACGCTATATGTGCAATCAAGCAAATCAAGCGCTAGAATATACAAAAATTTTCTACTTTTTCAGCTTCTACCAGCTTAAAATCACGAAAAAGTCATTGTGAATACCTTGTTACAGCAGAAAGAAGAACAAGATAAATATTTTGTGAAGCAGACATTCTGCATTTTTGCCGTTGTACCATTTAATGCTGTTTTTGCATTTCAATTGGTTGCATTTAAATGTTTTTAATTGAAATAAAAAACAATTGCGCTGCTCGAGCTCGTAATTATTTTTAAATAATTCGGACAAGTTGTAGATTTTTGACACAAAATAAATTATATTTTTGTCGCAACAGCTGTTGAATTTTTCACAAAATTTTCTACAGACATCCCATTCACACAAGACATTGCTGTCTCTTTTATCCCTTGCTTGTTTAAAGATCTGAAAACAAGCAAGTGTCATATAGGCTTAAGTTTGCGTATTATTAAATTGAACTACAATTGTACTACTACACTACAATTGAATTCCTCTTCCACACAATTAAAATACACTGAATTCACAATACATTGTTGAATTGTTCATAAAATGAAATAACAAGGAACATTAATAAAAAGGAGAAAATAATAAGGGTATTCACTTCACTGATGAAATTTCCGAAAACGGAAATATCCGAAAATTTCAGTGAAATTGTTGTTGTTTTGGATTTCGGAAGTTTGCTTAAATTTAATCATCTTTTGAGTTGATGAAAAATAATCGTCGGCAATTTGCAAAGAAAAGATATGTTCAGTAGTCGTAAGTAGATCTGTTTGATAGACGTGAGTCATTGTGAATGTGTACAAATTCAAAATTCAAAATTTTGTTGTCAAATCGAATCAGTTGTCAAATTTTTTCAAATAAATTTAATTTGATTTTTTATACAACAATCTTTAAAAGTAATTTTCTTGTTGAATTTTAAATCAATTAAATAAATATTTCACGTTCAGAAACTTAAGTGGGAGGCCAACTACCGTTCATAATACCGGTCTACCGGCAATAATAATTTCTTGCTTTTCTTCATTTTCAATGAATGTGAGTAATGGCAGTTTTCGGTTTGACAGAAAAAATATTTTAACAACGGTCGCTCACTTCAACTCTTCGGAAATTTCCGGTTTGGGAAATTTCAGCAGTGAAGTGAATACCCTTAATAACATTTTATCTCATTATAAGTTTGTTTTGCATTAGTGAATTTTTGTCATTATTTCCAAGTGCTTAAGTACTCCTAAAATTTAAAAAATACTCCCCAAAAACAGGAAATTTACTACTATTCAAAATTGCAAAACGGCAGCACTGATGATTACCGATAGCTAGTGAACTCACTCATTCGTCACTGGTGAGTCGAACTGGAGGGTAACTAGTGAACTCACTCGGACTCAGTCGAACTGGAGAGTAGTTACGTATTCCTGATACGTATAAGAAGATCTATGCACACTATGTCTTTTCCAAATAGACATCATGACCATGGACGAATTAAAACCAAAAATTCTCAAAAAAAAAAACTTTTTTCCTTAGTTTTGAGGAGAAAAATTGTTCCCTCAAGCGAAATGAGCAGAATTTTCAGAGTACATTTTTCCTCAATTGTTGGGAGCCTATTTAATTTAAATCATACTTAAAAATCCACAAAAATATTTCGTACAAGGGAAATATAAATTCTTTTGGAAAAAAAAATTTGTTTAACCGTATGCCCATCAGATCCATGGGCACTATGGCCGTTCCAAAAATGTCTATGAACATTTTTTCTCAAGAAAAAAAATGCAAAATAATCCAATTTTTCCTTAGCTTCTAAGAGAAAAATTGTTCCTCAAATGATATGAGCAGAATTGTAAAGGTAACTTTTTTTCCCATTTGCTTGAACATAATTTAAGAACATCACGGACATTATTTGAGGTCCATGGACATAATGTCATCCCACCATTAAATTCATGTCATTAATATTGGGTGCGATACCCACTAAACAACATATAGGAATAACTTCTTGTTTGTTTATAAATCAATGTTTTTCTTTAAGGTACTATTACAGTGTGTAAAAAATTTTTTTTTAGAATCTGGTTCCTTAAGGTCTTAAGAATACGTGTACGAAATTTTAGAAAAAAATATCAAATAAAAAAAAAAGATATAACATACATTATATTCGTATGAGCGCATTTTTTCATATATTATCGTTCATAGAAGAAAATCTAATCGCGTTTTTCTCGAAACAAGTTTTTTCGAATTGGTTTCCAAGATATCTCGAGTTCTGCTTGATCGATTTCGATTAAACTTGATTTATTGTGATCTTCATAGACTCTGTTAAGCACTCTACCTATAAAAAGCAGAGAAACTTTTATATTTTGTTTTTTACGGCTAAGAATTTCTGCCAAAAAGAGGGGTTTTTTGTAAATTTTTTTTTCAACGCATGCCATTTTTTTTGTTTGCCTTATTTTTTTATTTGCGTAGGTAAAGTGCTCAACTACAACCTTTTACTGAAGAATGCACTTTGATTTTTTACTTTCCGACGCCTTGGAAATGCTGGAGACGAGAAACCAACTTACAACCTTTTTTTAAACATGCCAACTTCAACGACCTTTAGAAAATAAACAACAAATACAAAAACAAAAAAAAACATTTTTTTTATAACTTCAACTTAAACTGTACATAATGTAAATAAATTTGAATTGAATAATTTTATAATACTATGTAAAAAAAATTAATAAAAAAGGTGTTGTTTTTAATAACTTCACACTGTAATAGTACCTTAAAGGTGTGTTGTTTGAGAGGTTTGGAGCGTGTTCGTAGGTGGGTTCGTAGGTCTGTTTGGGGGCGGATGACACATACTTTTTGTACACATATTACTTTTGATGAAACAAAACAAAGTTTCATACTTAGTTAAATCTCTTTAGGTCAAATATAAACCTCTTTTTATGTAATTTTCATTTGGGGGCGTGTTTGTGGGCGGGTGACTTCCACTTTTGTGAAGCACCTTAGTTTTGATATAAAATTCATGATTTTAAATTTTCGGGGTTGTGGTGGAGGTAGGCGTGTTCGTAGGTCGTCTAAGGTCATTTATACCCTGAACTTACATATAAGGGTGTAAAAACTTAATGCAAAATTAGTTAAAGAGTTTCAAAACATCCTACTCGAAACAACCGTTTTTTGGAATAAACCGAAATTTTTGATTTCAAGACAACTGCAAGCGGAAAACCGAACATTTAATAGAAAAAACGCTTTCCGAACAAACCGAAACTGGTTTGACAACTTTACTTTTGTTCTATCTGTCAAAGACAATGTTGCCAGAAGTGGGATTTTTCCCCGTTGTATGGACATTTTCAGACTAAAAGGGAAAACGGGATAAATTGATTTGATAACGACGAAAATGAGGTTGGACGCATTTTTATGAGAAAAATGTTACTTTTCAAAAGGCCAATCAAACATTTTATGAATTTTACTTTTCGTATATTATTACAATATTTAAGTACATTTTGGAGGTATGGGAATCAGCCTGAAACTCTACTTGAATTAATTATAGTCAAATTCTAGTTTAAATGCAACTTTGATTTAATTTTTATGGCAAAATATGAAAAATGAAGAATTAAAATAGAATTTTAAGGAGTCTGAACATGTTTATGAAAAATAACAATTGAAATGGTTTAGAAGCAGACCAGGAATATTTTCAGTTGCAGTCATGTAATATGCGCAATAGAGTGGGCCGGTATCAATAAAATAAATGAGAAAGTGCATTAAAAATATTAGAAATGCACGTATTATTTTAAAGTTGCAACTCAAACAAAAACATTGCTTTGGACAGCCGAAAAAAAGACGTCAAAATGGCATTTTTGCATAACTTGCATTTAATGTCCGAACTATAAAATGAAATATGTATAGTTCAAATGGACTTAATTCGACTAAATATTCCTTTTAAAAGTTTTTGACTTCCGAAAAAATTAAAAACTTTTATTTTGCTAGGAAAGATTTCTAGTTCGGATAAGGTTAAATCTTGGTAACAGGTTTTACCAATCGAATAAATCATTAAAAAGTTAAACCCCTTTTAACGGTACACCACTTCCTAAGATAGGACGGACATAGTTGAATTGTATAAGTTATTGAAAACATAGTAATTTGGCTCATTTAAGGGTATCCAAAAAACTTTTGTTTTGTTTTTGAAGCTGTTCCGAGGATTTTTTTAAAATACTTTAAAAAGGGAGCACTTTTCAAGCTTATTTTTTCGACAAAAACAATCAGAAAGGATAAAGGTTTGATTTTATTTTATTTTATATAGGTACATTTTGAAAAGAGAAAAAAAACGAGAAAATATAAGGGGGGAAAACGGGAAAAACTTCTAGAAATGCATGGACAAAACGGGAATGATCTCTACCTGGTCAAAGATGATAGTCAAAAACGTTGAATTTAAAATTACCTACCATATAATTTATGTCAAATCCTCAAAAAAAAAAAACATAACAAATAAATATGTAAATAAAATGGAAAATATTTTCACTTAAACCCAAGAAAGAATGTTGTTTTTCGAAAAAAATAGAACAAAAGAAATGTTAAAATAAAATTAAAATATACAAAACACACTTAGTAATATTTCAAAGAGCATTAAACAGTAAAAGGAAAAAAAAACAACATATAAATAACTAAAAATCGAATTGCTATAATCAACGAAAACAAAACAAATACCAATGAAACAACAATCTAAGAAACAAATCAGAAAAAAATCCCAATTTCTCTCTGAAACGATAACAAGGAAGGAGGGCGTTTAAATGACGATCGATTTCTGTGGGTCGCACCAAGCCACACTTTAAGGGTTATGCGGCTGATGATTGGGCTCGGAATTTTGTTACTGCTGCATTTGACTTGGTGTGTGTGCGTGTACTTTTGTATGTGTGTGTGTGTGTGTGTGTTTGCGTGTTTGTTGGTATAGCAGGAAACAACAATCCATTTTTACTTGGCTATGGTATGGTTGAGTAGGCCGAGCTGCGGCGCCAAACTCGGCTAAATTATTTAAATAGAACAAAACAAACAAAAAAAAAAAAAAAAACGAACGACGCTGCAGTGGCTGTGAGCCTACTTGCTGCCTATTAGGACCAATTTCGTGCACTAGCTATTTCTTACTCATCTTACTCACACACATTTACCAAGCAAATCTCCACTCACACTTCCCAACGACGTAGTCGCACTTGCACCATCGCGACAGCAATACCGCGAAGTGTTAAGCGAAAAGTGAAGTAAAATAATATTTTGTTGGTTTTTCCTTTTGATGTTTTCTTTAGCCTAAGGATGGAGCAGCTAATGAATGGCTATGAAAAAACAAAAGAAAAGCAAAACCATGTAAGAACTATAAAACAAAAACTAACAAAAAAATGAAAAAAAAAAAATAAAACTGTAAAAGAGTGCCAAGAAAAACATGCACAGGCAGGAAATTGTTGTTGCAAACGAAGCTAAGAATTGCTTCGTGTCATGCCCACATTGGCTAGGTGGGCATGACATGACGTGTGAGCAATATCACGTGAAACCTGCTGGCTGGAAACAACACAAGGCAGGCAATGAATGCATGGAAACAAGAAGTTGGCAGGAGTAGAAATGATAAAAACCAAAACTGTAAAATAAAGTACGAAAACAAAAATTGATTTTTAACAAAAGTAGGCAGAAAAGTTGTCGTCAATAAAGCATTTTGCTTCACCGTGTGAAGCATGTGCCTTTTAGATGGCGACATTGTATTTATTTTGAAATTTATTTGAACGTTTATTTGTGTTTTTGTTTTTTTTTTTTTTTTGTTGCAAGATTTTTCTAGTATTTTGCAGATGACAGCACTTTGCAGAAGCTGTGACACACTTTCATGGCTTTGCATGTTGATCTTTTGTTTTGTTGTTTTTATTTTTTACTTTTTTTCGCTCTCTGTATGCGTCGATACAGTCATCACTGACACATTTATTGCATTAAAAATTTATATGTGAAAAAAAAACCTCAATATCTAGTATAAAGCAAATTTCAAAAGTGTACTTTAGCGTATAAAACTATATGTTTCTTTGGTTCTTTACTATTTCACATCAAACACTTGTCAAAATTTTTTCATTTTTTTACATGCATAAATATATATTTTTTTTGAAAACATTATTAAGATTTTATGAAATTTGTGAATTTTTTTGTTTTTTTTGCAGTTCTTCTATAGCTTCACTTATTCAAATTTTTAAGTTTTTATTTTCTACTACTTTATTGACACTTTCTATATATTTCTCATACTTTTTCTCAAATAATTGCTTGTTTATAGTAAAAGCACTGCTCTTTTTTCAAAATAATATTTTTTTGAATTTTTCGCACGCGATTAGAAAGACGTTGACGCATTACAACGGTTTCCAACGTTCTGAATGGTGTGTTTCATGGCTACAGACGTATATCCTGTTTCCGCTGCTGCCTTGCAGCCAATTCACCACCAACACTAACAGCTCGTTCCCATTTGCTCGCTCACAAATCGCTCTTTTGCGATTTCCTTTACATCTGCAGATTTTCGCATTGATATGTTCGTTGTTGTTTAATGTTTGCTTTTACGAAGGACATGCGCTGTGCGCGATATCCTTTACAATATTGCCTTCGTTGCTTGGCATAGTTTTGTTTATGCTTTAAACTCACCACACCATAGCATGGTGTGCTCAAACAGTGCTTCGGAACAAGAGAGATTATGAACAAGAGAGTAAGAATGCAAGTGTATGTGTTGATAGCTTTATTTATTGCTGCTTTATTTTATTTTTTTTTTCTTTTAAATGCATGTAAAAATAAAGGAATCACACTGGAACAAAAAATCGACAAAATATAAGTAATGGTTTTGATTTGGAAAGAAACAAGATGGCAACATATTTCATAAAAAAAAAAAAATATTAATGACAACAACTTTCAGGCAAGTGTGCTTTTAAACAGGCCTAGTTCTAATACGACTTAAGTCAAAATTTTGCAATATAACGGTTTAGAGCGATCCAAATATATTTATTAATGAAAACTGCATTTGTGCTCTTCTTAAGTTTTTCGGAGCGAGAAAGTGTAGCTCTCATGGAACAACTTGTTTGAAAATGTTTGGACTCGCAGATCTCTGAAGCGGGTGGACCGATTTTAATAATTCTTTTTTTAAATGTTCTACGCTTTTTACATAATATCTTCTCGAAGTCTATTTCTATATGTTTCGTTGATATTTTCTGAGTTCAATTTGGCTCTTGCTTGCTTGTTTGTGCATCTGTAAATAAAAAAACCGAACGACATGAAACGACAACAAAAAATGTACGTGAATGTTGTACGCTGCAACAGCTGTTTAATAATAATTAGTCAAAAAACAAGATGTTATACTTTTATTAATGATAGAATCTAGGTCATTGTGAAATCAGTTACCTAAGAAAAGGTGGCCAGCGGTAGGCATGTGCAAATAAGTTGTGTTGTAGATACTTCCTCATCCACGTCTCTGCAGCTTTTGCAGTAATCGGACAGAGAGGAAAAAATGAACTTAAATCAAGCTCAAAGCGTTCGTAATTTGTGCTAAATAAGTGTTATCTTGAGCTTGTTGGTAAAAAATTCATTTTGTTTCATAATTAAACCGAACAATGTAATTCTCAGTTGGTTTTTAAGCCTGTAAGTATAAAAGTGTATACAAAACAAAAAGCAAAAACAAATTGGACATTTCAGCCTTCGAAAGGACTTTGACCGAGCGTTTTTAATGGTCAATTGTGTTGTGTGTGTCATTAAATGTTTGTACAAAATTGACCGTGAACTGGATCTACATGATTTATGCCTAGGCTAAATTTCATGTTCTCAAGAAGCTTTACATGACATTATTTACTCTCTGACATTGTCAACAGAGAGATGGTGACCGATCAGAAAAATTTTTTTATTGAAAAACTTTTGCCGCGACTGGGAATCGAACTTGGGCTCAGGGAAAATAAACTACAAAATTATATTTTTCTGTTCGAATTGGATCAAGTAATCAAATTTGAACATTGAAAATATAATTTTGAATTTGCTTTATGTCATTGGTTCTTTTTTTGTTCGTCAGTTCCTTTGTTGCTTGAGCCACTTGTGAGGCATATGACAACAGATTCATTTGTCATATACAATCCAGAAATGACATGCATTGGACACAAATGAGCATGTTTTTTTTATTATTAATACCAAAATAACATAAATTGGGCACAAGTGAGCATATCAGCTTTTTGATAAATGATGAATATGCCCAAATGAGCGTGTTAAATGTTTTGATATACAATCAAATTTGGGCTTGATAAATTTTAGGGCTTGGATATTTATTAATATCTATTAATCTCTCTATAGTTTAAAGAAGAAAAATTGAGAGACTGATTGGTCGAAGATCATTTTATTTAATATGGTGAGCTTTTTCCTTGTTTCCTTTCATCCTTGCTTCTTTCCTTTTCATCCTTCTAGGTATGAAAACGATATTCCTTCACGTATCGCCAGCGTTTTGAGATGTGATTCAGATCAAGACAATTTTGATAGATCAACAAAAGCTATTGGTTAAAGATGTCGTCAGTTTTTGAAGTGAAACTTCTTAAGCCGCGTTTACAACATAAGGTGAACTAAACGGGGAGTAAAACCGATGAAACACTGATGAAACGCAGCGAATTCATGCAATTAAATAACTACCATAAGCCATGGTGAAATGGTTAGTTCAAACTAAAGAAACTAAACAAATTAAATAGCTCACCATAAGCCATGGTGAAATGGTTTGAGCCCAAACTAACCAAACGGACTTTAAAAAGAAAAACACCTAATCATCAAAGTTTGAGTCCGTAATTTTTTAATTGAAACTACATTAGCAGCTACAGAGCAATATGTCGAAATGAAACGGGTAGTAAAACCGAACTAAAATGTTTAAAATTTCGGAGCTTGTGCTTCTATTGGCAAGTATAAAGCACTTTCAAATGGTGATTGCATTGCATTACAGCTAATTGCATTGAATATATTTTAAATCAGACCCTAAATTGTCTCGTCTAAACGATAATCAATTTTACATCGTTTCATAACAAGGAAGCTAAACTTTTTTAAAAAATGTTCGGTAGCAAAATTAGTGTCTTAATTTTTTTTCCCCCTTTTATCACCACCAATTGTATAAAAACCGATTTAATCTACTGTTTTACTTAAACTTTTTTATTTATACTACATTAAAGAGTTAACCACAATTAACCACTTTAAACTTTACTTTTTGGGTTAAAGTTTCACTTATACCGTGCGTGCCTTCCACACTCATATTTTTTAATTTCAATTACGGCTATGCCGTCTGATCCTGGTAGCTTAAACGGTTCGAAGCTTCCTATTGCCCATTTTATCTTCGATTGCAGGGTAATATCCAAAGAGTTGTCAACAGCGGGAAGATGCTCTTCTTATATTGGAACATTCCCTATCTTTGAACACACCGGACAGTCAGTTTCTACCAAGATACAAAGAGATTCTTCAGTATTTGAAGTCAATGTTATGTCTTCTTTTTTTATGAAGCTCAGGATAAGAAGACTGGTAGCGAGAATTTTTCTAACTCTCGACGCCTCCAAAGTTTCTGATATACTTTCACAAAAGGTTCTCAATGATTGTAGTTGTGCTTTTCGTTATTCTTTCTTGTACTCTTTTAGAGCTATTATATAGGTTAACAACACATGGGTAGATCGAAGCTCTTCTAGTAAAATGTACCATTAAGGTGGCTCTTTTCATCCCATTTGTTGTTTTCAACGGACACGCGGTGTCGAGAGCATTTATTCATTGATCAGTAAGAGCTTAATAAATGCGTTTTCTTTATTCTAAGCTACAAACTTTTGACAAGTAGTCTTTGTAAGAAATACAAATAGTAAAAATATATAATGCATACTTTTAGGATCATTTTAAATTATGCTTCTACTACTGTTATATCTTATTTACTGTTAAACTGTTATTTAAGTTTGCGTTTCGTTTGAGTTTAAGTCCAGCTGTTCACACAGAGGTGCGTCGGCAGAATTGAGTTTACGGTGGATTGAAATGATCGCCAATTTTTGGAATTTCGCTCAAAACTCAGCTTTTTACGGCCCATACTGACTGACTGATGAGAAACCCTCATCTTCTAAACTTTTCCAATTTATTATACCCTAAACCTGAAAGGTCAGGGTATATTAACTTTGTGCAAACGTTTGTAACGCATAGAACGAAGCGAGTCCGGTATAGAAAAGTATATATATTCTTGATCAGCGTCACCACGTGAGTCGAGCTATCCATGTCCGTCCGTCCGTCCGTCCGTCTGTCCGTCTGTGTGTTGTCCGTATACACAGGATAAGAAGAAGGAGTTGAGATAATTGGATGAAACTTGGTACACGTGGTCACATAGACCCAAGGATCTGTACTATTGAATATTTTTTAAATCCGCCCACGGACACGCCTACCTCCCGTACAACGCGAAAATTGAAAACTGCATAACTCAGCTCACAATTAGCCTACAACAATAAAATTTGGTATATATGTGTTTTATATTAACACAAAGATGTCTTTGAAAAATGGACGTCATCCGCTTACGGACACGCCCACCTCCCATACAACCCAAAATTTGAAAACGCAATAAATAAGCCTCTGTTTAACCTACAGAGCTAAAATTTGGCACATATGTTTTTTGTGACAAATAAAAGATGGTTTTGAAAAGTGGACATCATCCGCCCACAGACACTTCTACCTCCCATACAACGCGAAAATTTAAAACTGCATAACTCAGCTCATAATAAGCATACAACAATAAAATTTGGTATCTATGTGTTTTATATCAACACAAAGATGTTTTTGAAAAATGGACGTCATCCGCTCACGGACACGCCCACCTCCCATATAACCCAAAAATTGAGAACGCAATAAATAAGCCTCTGTTTAATCTACAGAGCTAAAATTTGGCACATATGTTTTTTGTAACAAAACAAAGATGGTTTTGAAAAGTGGACATCATCCGCTCACGGACACGCCTACCTCCCATACAACGAAAAATTGAAAATTGCATAACCCAGCTCGTAATAAGCCTACAACAATAAAATTTGATATGTATGTGTTTTATACAAACACAAAGATGTCTTCGAAAAATGGACGTCATCCGCTCACGGACACACCCACCTCCCATACAACCCAAAAATTGAAAACGCATTAAATAAGCCTCTGTTTGACCTAAAGAGCTAAAATTTGGCACGTATGTTTTTTATGACAAGACAAAGATAGTTTTGAAAAATGGACGTCATCCGCCTACGGACACGCCTTTTTCCCATACAACCCAAAAAGTTTTAAACTCAATAAATAAGGTTATGTTTGTCATAGAGAAATTAAGTTTGGTATGGATGTATTTTATACCAAAACTAAGGTGTGTCCAAAAATTGGAAGTAATCCGTCCATGAACACGCCCAACTCCCATAGCGAAAGCACAATAAAGGCATTAACTGTGAGCTACAGGAATAAAACTTGGTATGTGTAAATTTTTCATCAACATTTAAATGCATATAATATATAGGCTTCATCCGCCCTTGGAGACGCCCATTTAAAATAAAAATTTTTTGTTTTTGAAAAGTGGGTTTAGGGTATTTCATAGTCGGCCTAGACCGACTTTAGACTTTCTTTACTTGTTTTATTTGTTTTTTGGCTTATTTTTGTTAATAATAAAATACAAATAGAAACATGCACAATTGAGAATCAGCTGTTGTTGGCATTTTTTATCGTTCAATCGAATCGAACACAGCTAAAATCTAACTGAACGAATGTTTTTATCAAACACTAGCATACTTTTAGGCATGTATCAAATTGAGTTTTGGTAAACGTAGAAAGCAAGTTGTGTTTAGTGTGAACATGGCATAACTTACTTATGCTATGTCTACACAGAGAGTTAAGTTAATTTTAACTAACATTTAACCGAAGTTGCTCACACAGAGATACCGTAGCAGAATTGAGTTAAATTTGCCGACAATGCTGCTGGTGTCTCTGCGTACACATGCGTTTTTTACTTGCTATGCGAAAGCTCTGCCCATATTTGGATGAAAACTACTTTCCCCACTATTGCCCAAATCCTTTTCAAAGTTCTTTTACTCATTTTTAAAGAAAATAACAACATATAGTTAAAAAATAAATTGTATAATTAACGAATCAGCTGTTCTATTTTGACAGTTCTTGTAAAAAAAAGTTTCTTTCATGAAAAATACCACTGAATATAAACATTTATATTATTTTGTAGTGTACTTTTAGGCACTTTTTACATTGAGTCATAAAAACTCAGAATATATAATGAGTTAAGTTGAGTTAAATCATACATTTTTGTACTGGTAACGCAAGAGTTTATTTCTCGTTAAATGGGAAAACTCAGCTTTGTACTGGTAACTTAAACTTAACTTAATAATATGGATTTATATTAATAAAAATTTGAATATTTCTTAAAAAACCATGTTCAGTATATTACATGAAGTTTAAAAGCCGTGAGACCTGTCTCAAAGATGATCTTTGAGTCAGAACGCAATCACCGCATTTGGGGTTTCTTTGCGTGTTGGAGCCAAAAATGATCAGTAAGGTTTGGCATTTTAACATGAATATACACTAGACCGGATCGAAATTTAAATTTCGTCGGTCGGGGTCTCAAAAGTTAGAGGAACTCATTACAATGGTTTCTGCATACTTTTTTTTTAAATCGGAGAAAAACCGCCGAAGCAATTTTGATTCTCCTGAAGGTCCTTTTTGGTAAAAAAACATGTTTTTTGCTTGTAACTTTTTATTTTTCACAGAACGCATACCCACACCTGCTAAAATATTAAATTTCTTACTCATACTAACATTTTGACCGCTTCGGCGGTTTTTCTCCGATTTGAAAAAAAAGTATGCAGAAATCATTTTAATGAGTTCCTCTAACTTTTGAGACCCCGACCGGTTGAAATTTTTTTTATCCATATAAGAATGATCCGGTCTAATATACACTCAACTCTGTTTTTACACGGTCGTTTTTCGCACGATTCTTTTTAGTTTTGCACGATTATCAGAAGTTTTTACACCATCATATTAATGATCGATGTTAGCAAGTTTCGGGGAACACCCAATTTCTATAATATATATTTCTCTTGTTGTATTTTCTGCTTGGACGCAGGATTTTACTGTTTAGTACAATTGAGTTAATTAATATTGAGTTGAAGTGTACAGTTCATAGGTCAATTCAAGGGTACCAATAGGTGGGCATTTTTTTTTTGAGAGTTGAATTTCGAGACTGTGCTATATCGACTGCCAAAATCGTATTTTGCAAAATTCTTAAGTCCTGTTTGAAATTAGTTTCAATCAAAACCAGGACTTCACAAAATTATGTTTCAAAATTTTTTCCTTTGGTTTTTTTGATAAAAATTAATTGTTCATGTTTCATATAATTGTATTTGAATTCATTCCTTTTTTTGTGCGGTTTTGTAGGTAAAAATTTAATAGCTTCTCGACTTACACAATTTTTCAGTCTCGGAAAACATTCCTCAATTTATCATAGGTCGCTTTTATTTTTTTAACGATTATTTTTAACACGGTTTACTCAGGAACGTATCTACTGTTCAAAAAAAGAGTTGAGGGGAAATTTAAAAAAAAACAAGCTATTTTTTTCAATTTTCAAACCAAACGGTTAGGAAATCACTTCTTATTTCCACAAAATGAAATTTTTCCAAAAATACTTTTCAACAACACACAAATAACTCCCTTTCTCTCTTTAAAAAAAATATTTAATTTGGACTCAAAATTGAAAACAAAATCTTTCTGACCTTTATATTCTCAACTCCGTTTAACTAAAGAAGTAATAATAGTGTAGATATTGTTATTTACTACTGTATAAGTATAAGTTAATATACTGTATACTGTATATTTACTACTGTATCTGTATTCTCTCAGAAAATAATTGTGAATTATAAACTTTAGAGAAACATAATTGATTTATTGCAGTCAATTCAATTGTCAAAACTTTGCTCTTTGTAGTTTTGTGTTTCCCAGCCAAACTCAGTTTAGATGGATTCTGAACCCTTAAAAGTGTATATTTTAAAAAATTGCATTAATATTATATATACATCAAAATAAAATACAATTAAATTGCCTCTCATAATAAAAAATAAATATTTGCCAGAATCACAATTTTTAAAAGTTTACTTACAAACAAACCTCAACATATTTTCTTCACTAGCCTGTTAACAGCCCAACGTACTGGAAACTGTGACCTACATTAAAAAAAAAAAGAAAAACTATACAACACAATTATACCGGAATTTCATGCAATCAATGTTGCCGTCGTCAAGCAAACTCCGGACAAACCGCTGGTTGTACATTTTGTTGGATATGACCTGAAAGAATTATGTTTGTACAACCGTGTGTATGTCATACAGCAAAGTATTCAATTGAAGAAAATGTTGCTTCTGTTCTGTTTCGCTTGAGGAGTTACGAACTCGAAGTATTGTACTTTTAAATCATTCCATGAAAGCAGCCCAACTCAGAGTCATCAAAATGGGCTGTGAAAATAAAAAAAAAAAAAACAAAATTTGCCTTATATTTTTATGTCGGCCATATCTAAGACATGCTTTAGCCAAACAAGTTTCTGGCTTGTGGCACCTTCAATTTACACAAGAGCATACGTAATAAGCTCACAAGGATTAAATAGTTTTTGTGTTTGTGATGATGTTATGAGGTAGAACCCAACTTTTGCAGTCGGGCACAAAGCAACAAAATGAGAAAAACCCACAGCAAAACCAACCGACCAATGATGATGTTGAAAATCAGTAAAAGCAAAGTAGAAGGCTTGTGGGTGGACCCAAGTGTCACGCCGGTATGTCTTAATGAAGCTGTATACCATATGGTCTTAAGCCACCCTTGAGACAAAATTGAATGAAATATGGAAGTAAAGAAAAGACAAAAATAAAAAGATATAACAAAAAGCAAAACAAAACAAAATATGAATATAAAAAGTCACGACAGTGGTTTTCATAATTAAGATGCTGTTAAGAGTTTTACGCTGAGACGTTAAGGAAGGTTTGTTAAGCACATTACTAAGACTTAGAAATGAGGTCAAACAAATTCTGTTAAATATTAACTGCATACGACCTTTTTTACGACATAAATGTAGATAATATCAGATATAGAGAAGATAAAAAAGGTATGTACTATATTGAATAAGACAATGAAATCGCCTGAGATATTTAAAAACCTATGCTAAGTTAAGTAAATACTGTTGATAAAGACGTATGAATATTTTCTACTTTTTAGAGTAAAACTTTTTAGAGTGAAAAGCGTAGTGTTTGAAAAGTGAAAAAAAAATACTAAAAACCATGAACTCATATTTGATAAAAATTATGTAATATATGTTATATATATGTATATGGATATATATTAATATACCAAAAATATTTTGGACAAATTTTCAAACGGTGATTTCAAAACTAATAGTAGTTTATGTGACAACCATATAATTTAACATATTTTAATCGGTTTTTATTTAACTTCATTGCAAGTCCTCACAATTTTAATATTTTCATCAAATAGCTATTCTGTATTTTGTTAAAAAATGTTGAGCTGAATGAGAGCTGAGTCGGCACAAAAATGACAATCCGTTGAAATCTTCGGTCGCTGACCACGAATCTGAAATAAAACAATTGTAAATTTTAAAATTTATATCCAATCAAGCTGTCATATAAGTACTAGCTTCTATAAGAGCAGTTCAAATTTGTTTTGTAACAGGGGTTGTAACATTTTAGAATGCAAATATTTAAAATTCAATACTTGTTGGATCTAATATGGTTACTATACAAATGCTAACTTCTGAAATACCACTAGAAATTTGTTAAGGGGTTTTTTATTTAAAAAAAATTTCAATTTTATTTTATGTAAATATTACTACAATTAATATATATGTACATATCACTCACTCATTTCGTACAAGACTGTCACTAAAAATACGAATTTTTCGGAAAAAAAATTTTATACAGTTAATATCTGGAATAATTAAATGGAATCGTTTATTATGTCTTAATATAATAAAATCAGGGACCGTACCGGTTATGGTTTTTATCGAAAAAGTCACATAGTAACTATTATCTTTTAACTTCTAATTGTTCCGACAAAAAAAAAAGTTATTTTGTGCCTTATATTTTTCGGGCAAATATAACAGTTACTTTTGACTTTTATATTATCGGTCAAAAATAACAGTTATTTTTTGCCTTTTATTTTTTTGGTCAAAAATATCAGGCAATTTTTATTTTTTCAAAGGCCGTTTTACCGACTTAAACGCTATTGGTATCATTATTTTCGTATCATCGGTGGGCACATTTAACACATGGTATCAATAATGTTTTAACCGGTCAAGCGGTCTTTAAAAAAACACAAATTGCCTGATATTTTTGACCGAAAAATAAAATTCACAAAATAACTTTTATATTTGACCGATTAAATAAAAGTCAAAAGTTACCGTTATTTTTGCCGGAAAAAATAAAAGGCAAGAAATAACAGTTTAATTTTAACTTTTATGGAATCAGTCGAAAATTTAAAAGGTACTTAATATCCGTGAAGCTGAGGCTATTTTTATCATAATGATATGTTTGAAAAAGTCCTTTGACAATTTTTTCATTATGTCTTTTTCATTTGAAAATTGTAAAATAACAGTTATTTCGGTCCCTGAATAAAATACATCAATTTTGGATTTTATAACGGTGACGATCAACTCTAAAATTCTGAATTTTGAGTTGTGACAGTCTTATACGAAATGAGCAAAATGTGTGTAGAATAAGTTTGATAATAAAAAATGAGAGAAAGTTTCAAATCAATATCTTTAATTATAACGAGTACATATACCTTTATTTATATTAGACCAGGTCGATCTCCATAAAAACAAACTAGTGGGCAAAAAATTCCGGAGAGCGTAACGGTTAACACATCGCAAATTCGTTCAGTGGAGGTAACTGAAATGCGTCAAGGAATATTTTAAACTAATTTAATGAAAGCTTTAATGAAAGAAAGTTGCACATTACGTTCAAAAATGCCGTGCAACAGAAAACCATCAATTATTAGAAAATAATCTTAAATCACGTAGAGCTGCGAACATGCCATTTCCTACGGCTAGTATGTATTCAAGTCATAAGGAAAGACAGGAAAATGGTCGTATAATGATTTGGCTCAAGTCATGTCCTCTGACCAAAGGAAAAAAATCTTGTTTGTTCAGATTCATGAGCTATGGTTCGACGAAGACCAAATGAAAGATTTTAACATAAATGTGGAGACTTGACGCATACAAAAAAAAGAAACAGTTTCGATAGTATCGTAAGTGTAGACGTAGAATTCCGTTGAAGTTGTAACCTCTTCTACTTTGTCTCTTTGGTCCGATTTTTTTGTCCATTTTGCACGTAATTTTTATTGATCTTCCGAAAATTAGCAACACTCGCTAGTGCTAGTTTGATATGAGATCCAAATTAATTTGCATTAAAAACAAAAATTAAAATTTTAAGCCATCTATTGGGTAAAAGCATAAAAAGAAATATGATCCAACTCTTTTATTTCATAAGAGTTAAATCTAAATGGATCACAGACCCATTTCGTTAAGTTTGACAGTTTGAGTTCATCGACTTAGTTGAAAAGAATACATACAAGAACCTTCAGTACACAAACAAGAACACTCAGTTCTAAGTAGTTCTTGTGTTACGTACAAGAACCCAATAAAAAAGTAGTACATACAAGAACCCAATGAAGAAGCCTGCGAATCTGTTCGTATGAAACTAAAACAATACAAGCACAAACAACAAAACAAAACCATTGAAAGCAGCAGGCACAGCATAAGCAGCTGATGATTGATTTTCTTATATAAACACATGCATTTGTCTTCATATATTTTACTATTTTGTAACTTTAATAGAATAGTGTCAAAATCCAAAATTAGATATTCATTTAGCGCAGGATATATCTGATATTTTAGTATATATATTATCTTTGAACGAATATTATTAAAGGCTGTAGGTATACCCTAAAGTATTCGTCAAAAAAGTTTCATGGCCTTGAAAAAATCTGTTAAAACGACCCCATGCAAACCGCGTTGTAAGACGTAATCCTACGTCAAAATATGTTTTTTAGTGTTTTAAAATGCTTTTAAAATTAAAAAAAATAAAAAAATTTGTTTGGCTTCCAGTTTCACGTTAACTCGTGTTACACGCGTTCATGTGTTTTTAAAAAAGTCAAGTAAAAACACGAACCTCAACAAGTGTATTTTATTCATGAACTACACGTGAGTTTCGTATTCACGTGATTCACGTAAAAAGTATTCACGTACTTCAGGCATGAGCTGAACATTTAATAGTTTGTTATTTTTGGTCTATCTCGCTCCGTTTTCGAGATATGCCGCTTTTTCTATTTTTTCAGATATTTTTTATTTTTGGCCTATCTCGTTCTCAGAAACTCAAAAACTTTTAAAAGTTCGGCTCTTCTTAAAATGCGAACATGTAGTTCCTGAATTAAATAAACGTGAAGTTAAGGTTCGTGTTTCAAAACACGAACTAAACGGAGTTCGAACTTTCGTGAACACGTGTAGTTCGTGTTTGAGCTGAAGGATGGAACAGCGTTCATAAACTGCAATTAATTGATTTTAATGGACAATTAATTGCAGAATGATAGAATTCTTGAACTATTTTTGTATTTAATGATTGCGTTCGTTGGTGACAGTAAATTAGTGACTTCTTACATTGTGCCTATGAACAGTACACTGAAATTAAAGTATATACTCATTAATCTCAATCTTGAGAAAAACAACCTACATGCAGGCAATGAACGCATAAATTGTTAATTTAATTTAAATTTTTTAAGAACGTATTCATGCCCACAATGAACGCAATGTACAAAAGAAAATGATATCGAGAAGCAATGCTTAAGCTTCAACTCAGTTTTGTGGTGACAAGTTGTGTCGCGCATAAAAGTGCTATATGTGTGATAAAGGTAAAAACATAAAAAATTTAATAAATTAAGAAACAAAAAGTGAAATTAATTCTATTTTCTAAAAAGTTGAAATTTTTGTATAAAAAGGAATTTCACAACCTCAATTTATTTGTACATCATTTACAAAAATTTTAAAAAAAAAATTTGATCTAATGAACGTATTCATTGTCTGTTTGAATACCATACATTAATCGCATTATTTTTATAAACCTTTACTTAAAAATAATGTATTTTTCATTGAACCAAGTCTACTCTCTCTTAAGCGGACACCTACCGGACTGAAAAATTTGTCCGCTTAAGGGAGGTGTCCGATTAAGTGGGAAAAATATTTGAAAAACGAAAAAACAAAGTATTTATTATATTAAGATTTAATACAAAAATATAAGCAAAAATTCATCACCGAAAACCAAATTTAAATTCACATTTTATTTCATGCTTTTTCAATAAAATAAACTACGTCCAATACCTTAATTGATTTCGACAGCTCCAAAGCGAAAGCCCATGAAAATAGAATACCAAAAAAAGTGTTGTTAACTGTCCGCATAAGAGGGGAATTATGTGATTCAAAGTAGTGTGCGCGTCCTGTTATGAGAGGGTTGTCCCTCTGAAAGGTACACTGAGAAAAAACACATACCTTGCTCCGATAAAAAATTTCTCTATTTTCGATAATAGCAATTTTCTCTTTTTCAAATAAAATTTTCTTCAATTAGAATAAGTTTTCACATTTTCGAAGAAATATTTCTTTACTTCTAGGAAATGGAAATATTTCAATGTCTCTAATAATGATAAGTATTTTTCTCGCACAACAAATTTCTCATTAATAGAGAAAAATTTATTGAAAATGAAGAAAGTTTCTTATATTTTGATAAAAAATTCACTATGAGAAGTATTTTCTTCAATAAAAACAAATCTTTTCTCAAAAATAAAAAGTATTTTTCTCTAAAAACGATATTTTTCTTTTTCATGGAAGCTTTTTATAATTTTTAGAGAATTTTTATTATCGCAATTAGAGAATAGCATTCTCTGGAGCAAAGTATATACCATTTTTCTCTAAATATGATGCCTTTTTTATCATATTCCGAGAAACTTTTTTCTGAGTGTAGAAAAAATCCAATATTTTAAATCTTGTGAGACTAAAAAAAGCTCACTTACTTGAAAATAACCAAATTGTCGGTTAAGCCAATTCAATTTTAGTTACACACACACTGAAACCTAATTGTAACATTCATTTTTAGCTGTCATACTTTTCACCGCATTTCTGTGATTTCTGCTCCCTGCCTGTCCTGCGTGTGCAAGACGAGTATGTCTTTCTTACATTGCCTGTTAAGAACTGCCTTAAGAAAGTTCAACAAAAAGCCTCTCAGACCTGTTTCATAGGAAAATTCTAGCAATTAAGTTGTAGAAAGTGAATGATTTGCTCTTGTGTGCGATAGAGACCATTGTACGAAACAAAACTAGCAGTTGGGGTGAATAATCAGGATACTTAATTAGTTCATTATTGAGGTAATTTATTACGTTTCTTTCTTGTGTTTCTAAACTTATCGTTAGCAATTCTCATGATGTTTATTATTATTTTTTTTTTTGTTGTTTTTGTTTTATTTTCATTAAAGTCACAAGAACGTCATGAATTTTGTTGCTATGATTGTAACGACAAATTCGAGGGGAGCAAACATTTAACAAATGTTTTCCAAACGAATAGCTATGGTTAGCTTGAATGAAGAGAAGTTGGAATTGTATAATTTTTGCGTTAAAACTTAAGGCATATCCTAAGATATGTACACCGTTTTGTCACAGCATACTTGGGTGGCTTTATCTAATTTCGGCATTTTTGGACACATTCATTTACAAACGCATTCTAACAAAATCGTTATAAAATGTCATACGAAAACGAAAAAGCTTTCTGAGACCATAAAATATGCCATAAACGCGTATAGCCGAAAAACAACCAAAACAACATTAAATATTTCGCAATTAACCACTTTTAGCCAAACACTCGATTTCCCATAAAATACCGCATAGAAGCGGCGTTAATTCAACCTACTTTTAGTCCAACGACGATTTTCGCAGGAGCGGATTTTATTAATTAAAAACTGGTTAAGCACTGATTGACAAACAAACAAGTAAAATATCAAAACCATAGAGAAAAACAAAAAAAAAAAAAAAAACAAAGGTAAACATTAAAACGACGCATTCTGTAGCAACATAACTGTCATAAGTCCATTTAGCAGTTAGTTAGAATAAAAGCTCTTTTAAGCAATCTAAGCTCGCCTTGTCACACACATAAGTTCAACACCACGAGAGCATGTCACAGACACTCTACAAAACAGTTGACAAAAAGAAGAGAAAAAAACCAAACCTAGTACACACTCCATTAAAGAAATCACACAAAGAATTTTCATTCGGTCAATGAACTCCAAAAAGCTTTTAATTTCAAGAAATTTTCACAATGCAAGCATTACGTTTAGATTTGTACAAACATCATCATGATAAGAGGAAACACAAAGTGAAAAAAACATCTTGTTTGAGAAGAAACCTTTAAGAATGCTTTGAGTGCTTAAAGAAGGGGACTTACAATTTAATTAGGCATTACATTGTTTGAGTCTTAGGATTAACTTTTTACAGTAAGCAATTAAAAACGGTCTAAAAAATTAAGGTAGAGCTCAAATTTTGCTCAAAGTGACTTATTTTATTAAATCTTACAGAATATATTTACATAAAATATAGAGCCCTCGGCGATCACTTTAAAGCGTGCTTGTAAAGATAATTTTGAATGGGGCTAGCAAAATATATTAAAAAACAAGTAAAGAAAGTTTAACGTCGGCCTAGCCCGACTACACTCAGAAAAATATCAACTGTAATATTAACAGTCGGCCACTGTTATTTCAAAACACTGTTCGATTGAATGATTTGCGTTTAAGTAAACATTTTTCTTTGCTGACTGAACGTTTCAAAGTATTTTTGTGCTGTTAAAATTATCTGTTAAAATATTTTTGTGCTTATGTTGAATTGTCAATTTTTTCTAAGCAATAGTTTTTAAATGTGTTTTGCTATATTTATATTATCGTTGCCAATAGCTCAGTGGATGTGCACTAGACTGTCATGCGGGGGACGTGGGTTCGAACCCTAGCTGTGTAAGTATCAAAAATTGTAATTTAATAACTGAAATAATAATAATTCTGTTTCATTAATAGTTTGGTCAAAAATAACCTTCAAAATAAGTTGATTTACAATCTTGCAAAAAAAAAAAGCAAATTTCATTTTTTATTAAAAAAAAAAAATATATTAAATATAAAAAAAAAAATTTTGTTGGCCTTGCCGGAATTGAACCGTGGACACTTGAGTACTAGACGCACACGTCAGCACACTCGGCCATACATGAATTTTCAAAACAGTGATAAAATTTCAATAAATAAGTTTTTATACGGGTTTCGTGTTCTATAGACCAACAGTCAACCGACTGTTGATTTGAAAGTTTCATTTGTTGGATGGTATTTAACAGTGAAATCTGTTATTTTAACCCATGATTTGTTTGATAAAACAGCATTTTTTCCCCGAGTTTATGAAATACCCTAAACATTCTTGTTAAAAATACAATAATAGTATTGAAAATGGGCGTGGTCGCGGGCGAATGAAGCCCATGTCTCATATACATTTCAATTTTGATGAAAAATTGGCAAATACCAAGTTTTCTTCCTGTAGCTCAAATGTGTTTTCGCTATTGTGGATTGTATGGGAGGTGGACGTGTTCGTAATAGAATGAAGCCCAATTTTTGACCACATGGTAGTTTTGGTATAAAATATATACACCAATACCTCGCTATGCGTCGTTTCGTTTTGCGTTTTTTCGAAGTTGCGTCACTGCTGAATTAGTATTTATTTTCACTATGCGTCGTTAGATTTTCGAAATTGCGTTGTTTTGGGTTCGAGTCTTTAATTTTTTTTTTTCTAAAAGATGACATGGCTTTTGTTTCTTATTGAGCCATCCCATCAAAACTCGGGGATTCCCTTTCTAAATGAAAATCATCGCAATTTTAATACAGTTTTATTTTAACTTTGTTTTGCTAACTTTAGAGTTCAGTTTCAATTGGTGTGTTTTGCTTTTTGTAAAGTTTCAATTAGTGTGTTGTGCTTTTTTTTTTAAAGAAAATAATAAATTTTTATAAATTTTTTCAATTTATTTATTTATTGGCAGAGTTATATTATTTTTTTTTACATGCACTTGTAATTTTGTTAACCAAATGAGTGGAAAGGGCGGGCGTTGCTGGTGGTATGGTATGGAGGAAACTTACATAAGTGAATTGTTCAAGAATTGTCTAATAAAGAACTATTGCAACTTGAATTGCAATTTGCTAATAAAGAAGATGGCAGTGACCGTTCAATAAAAATCTCCGAAGAACAAAATTTAACCTCCAAACAAATTTCCAAAGCGATATGTTTGATTGACGAAGCTATGTAAATTTTCTAAAAAAAAACGATTCTGACAATGGAAGGAGGTTTAAAGTGTCCCAGGCGGCAACTACAAATATCAATTGCTACAAGGAAATTTATTTTACGTTGAAAAAAAACTGTTCAGCAAACATTGAACCAATTTTTTTTTAAAGAAAGCCGACTTAAGACAACAGCCACTATGGACTCATCTGACAGTGATTAATTATTATTTTGTTTTTTATAAATTAATTGAATAATTTAATTTGGTTTAAATTGAATTTTTATTTTTGTTGTTTTTTGTATGTATGTAATAAAATTTTATATTACCCTACAAACATTTTATGAGACTCTCCAAAAAAAGACTTTAAAAAGAGTGTTTTCTATGCGTGTTTAATAATGACTCATTAAATTGACTCATGAAAGAGTCTTTAATATGGTTGTTAAATGATAACTCGAAAATAAGACTCATACAAGAGTCATTATTGTATCTAATTTATGAGTACGCATAAAAGAGACTCATTAAAGAGTCATAAATAAGACGGTGATACGATTGTTCATAAAAAAGACTCATAAAAGGATCATATATTGATTGATATATGCGTAATCATTAAGAGTCTTATATACGAGTGTTTCATGAGCATTTTTGTTTTGATATAAAATACACACAAACCTAATTTTGTTGTTGTAGGATAACTCCGAGCTTATTAATGCAGTTGTTAATTTTTTAGTTGTATGGGAGGTAGGCGTGTCCGTGGGCGGATTCCAAAAATATTCAATAGTGCAGCTCCTTGGATCCATATGATCGTGTGCCGAATTTCATGCAATTATCTCAACTCCTTATTTTTATCCTGTATTTACGGACAACACACAGACGGACGGACATGGATAGCTCGACTCACGAGGTGACTCTGATCAAGAATATATCTGTGTCGACAAGAAATAACAGCTAAACTCATTTTAAAAATTTCAGAAGACCATTTTCCAGATCAAAATTGCTCCTTGATATATCAGGATACCCTGGTTGCTTAGATTTGATGGCCTCAAACATTTAATTTTCAAGGTACAACCGTAAAAATTTGAGTACTAGTGTATTTCGTTGCAAAAAAATGGAAAGAAATTAATAACCTCATTTTGTCCTACCTCGACTTTAGCGGTTATTCCTTGTCGACACGGATATATACTTTTCTATACCGGACTCGCAGATTTCTATGCACTACAAACATTTGCACAAAAATAATATTCCCTGAACTGTTCAGGTTTCGCGTATAGTGAGGAGTAAGTTTTTGCTCCACCTCCCCCCCCCCCCACTCTTTAAGAGCACTTTAAAAAAAATATTTATTTTGAGTTTGAAAATCCAAAAAATACAGATTTTTTTATTAAAAATTTATAAAATGTTATGACCTTGAGTAGCAGCAGCGCTTACTGGGCATTGCTAGCAATTAATATTTAATTTAATAATTTTAGTTCGTAAATGTAATATTTGTTTGAACTTTAAAAAAAACAAAAAATTTCATAAAACAATAAATTAATACTTACTTTTATAATGAGTTTTAAGTGCAGAGATTAAAAAAACGTACTAAAACAAATACAAGCATGTAATGATGCATGTGCCCATCACCGAAATAGACTCGTTTATTATAAAAATTGATCGAACTGAAAATTTTCTTCTTTAAGTCTATTGATTTTAAGCTCTCTTTTATATCAATTTTCTTGCATATTCAAATCCAATGTGAGCTTTCAGTAATATTTTAACTCATAACGCCATTCACCACTTCAAGTTGGTGCAAAAACAAAAATTAACAAAAACCAATCTAGTGCTAAAGTCATCATCTATCTCTTTATCTGAGTAAACCTCCTTCTCCTCCTCCATCTGTGTGCGTCTGTTTGTCTGTCTGCCTTGTGTCTGGACCAGTATTAAAAAAAAAAATCGATTTCGAAAAAAATCACAGAACCAGCTTAACAGCCATCAGACGACAGATTGCAACTTTTGCTTACCAAAAGCGCGCTTTATGCCATGTTACGAGTGCGACGCCACACATGAAAGGCTTTAAAAGCCGTAAGCCAAGCAGCTGTCCAAAGACATTTCAATACGATTCAAATAAACGTTGTGCAGAACGCTTTTGACCATCGAGACTACAAAACACGGTTTGTTCTCTATCAGAGATAAGCAAATAAAAATTTAATCGCTCAAAATAAACCAATCAAAAGGATACGGCTACGCATACAAATTTAGAAAAACAAAATAACTAAACGAATCCTTATAACATAAGAGTGACAATTTAACACAAAAAAATGTATACGCTGAGCAACTTTTATGTGGCTATTGTCTTGGCTACAATTGCAGTGGCTGGTGGTTTTCCGGACGGTGCACCAGCGGATACGTGTGTCAAGAAACGTGCAAATCAACCTAACCATGGTCAAGCGCGCACGCAGCCTGCGCACACAAATCCTTACGAGGTGGTTGCCAGTTCTGAGACTTATCATCCTGGACAGCAGATATCAGGTAGTTCAAAATAACAAAATGGACTTATGAGACCAAGTTACCCAAAAAAAAATCTTAAAACCCTCAACGCAAAGAGTGATGCACAGAAATCCTGATTAAGTACGATATTTTCTTGTTTCTTCACCACCTACAGTCATCATCTATCCACACGCGGATCAGCATGTTTTTCGTGGTTTCTTCATACAGGCGCGCGATGCTAACTCCAACGAATGGATCGGCGAATGGGTGCAAAGTGATAATACAAAAACCATACCCGAATGTTCAGCCATAACACATTCGGATAATCGTGACAAACTGGGTGCAAAACTCTTCTGGAAGGCACCGCAAAATAAGCGTGGACGCGTCTATTTCACGTAAGTAAAACCAAATAATGCTTAGCGCAAGAATAAGGATCTATATAGACATGCAGGACGTTGCAAGAAGTTTAAAGAATTAAATTTAAATACCGAGAGTTAATGTTTAGAAGTCATCCCGCAGTGACTGCCTTCATATACATTTTCTATGATTTATGATCACGATTATGAGTCGCCGCATGAAAGTGCAACGCTTACAATTAGTTGACTTGCACAATACTTGCACAGAGGATGTAATGCAGTCAGTCAGGCAGTCAGCTGCAAAATTATATTGTTATTAATTGTAGCGTCAGTTATGGCTGTTTTTCTGTTTATATGTGTGTGAATTAATTTTTATTTTGTTTGTGTTGCATAATGACTCGCTTCCCAGTGGGCAAAAGCAGGGCTTTGAAGCGCTATTAGCAGGCCTTCATATCGATTTTGTAGAACTTCCACACTCATATCCAAGCCCATAAACTTTTTTATATGAAACGAGCAATTTTCTAGCATTTTTAAGAGGCCTGCTAGAAGCACTTTTTAAGGCTAATGGCTAAAAGAAGGGGTAAACAAAAATTATTGAAATAATATTTTTTTCTTTTAAACCTTTCTCTGTTTAATATATTCTATGATTTTATCGTCTCTCCTATGTTTTTTAAGTCAGATTTATTTCAATCTATAATCTTTGATACAACAGTAAGAAGTGTCATTATTATGTCATGTTTTTAAACTGATATATATTTTAACTTTAAACGAAAAAGTTGCCTATTGGGTTGCAAAGTCAATTTACCCTGTATAAAATAGTAACAAGATATCCGGAGTTAAGACGTGTTTGAAACATATTTAAATACATTTATTTTCACTTTCAATCTAATATCGAACGACACTGACTGGCGCATTACATTCATTATTCGTAATATTACTCTCGAATTTTTGAAGTATGCATCAGAATGCATGATTAGTTTTGATTCATATCTGTTCTTTCGCAACAAGCCACTTAAATAAAGAACTTAATTCCAGCGTTTTAAGCGAATTCATTTAAATCGTATTAGCAGAGATATCTACACTTCATATTGTATACACCGAATAACGCTTCAGTCTTATAGTTTCATACCGTTAGTAGTTCTCTCTTAAACACTAACATACACAAATATCTTTAAGAAAGCATAAATATCTATAAGGATAATAAATAAACAAGCTGTCATCCAAAATTATGTTCTCAACAAAACAATTTTCATGTTTACATAAAAAAAAGTTGAAGTGTATCAAATATGACCCAATTGTCGTACAGGATTAAGAATATTAAAACGCAAACAACATATATGATTAGAAACTGTGTACCCAATAAAATTCCATCGTGCACAAGGGCGTAGCCACGGGAGGACAGGAGGGGAAACTCCCCCCCCCCCCTAAATCTGAAATGTTTTATTAAATCGATGGCTTTGAAAGTTTTTCTATATGTAATTCCTTTTTAATAAGTGGTTTTTCTTTGAAACTAGAGCTGGAAAAATTAAAAGTAAATCAGTGTTTTTTAATCGATATTAGCTGTGTTTTTTATCAAGCGAGTAGTTAAAAACCGACCGCTTATCATATGTATACTCGCTTAAATAACACAGGAAACGGAAACTGTTAGTCGCTTAAAAGTTTGCCGACCAAACGAAAAAAAATGCTTCCAAGTTATGTTTCAATAATTGTATAAATTTCCTACAAAGGTGGCAACTATATCTGATTGATAGTCAATAGAGATGTAAGAAATGAAAATTTTTTGTACGAAATACTTTTCACGAAATACTCATAATTTGCTTTAGATCAATATTTCAATAAAAATACATAATAATTTAACAGGTAAGATAAACAAAATTTATCAAATATACTCATTATGTAAAACTATGTTGCTTGCTTAAACTTTTAGCACTGAAAATCTTTTGAGTATCGGGTTTGTTTTCAGAACCGAGTCTCCAATGCTTTAAATCTGAAAATTTATGCATCACTAATTGTCAAAACTTTGATATATAAAATAAATTTGTCAAAAATTGTTTACAAAAATTTGATCAGAACATAAACAACGTTTTTGACTTTTCAGAAAATGCTTCCAAGTTTTAAAAAAATTCTTAAGCGACTAAGCACTTGTTTTTTGAATACTCGCTTGGTAAAAAACACAGCTATTGTATAATTTTGAAGATAATTATTTATTTATTGACGATTTCATTGTCAAATTTTGTTTTTAGAGCTTCAAATTTTGTTTTGAAATCAAAAACTTACAGCAAACACATAGAAATATAAAAGAATAGGTTTGTAAATATCTTACTTACTTACTTACTTAGATGGCTCTTACAACCGTTGGTCGGTTTTGGCCTCGTCTAAGAATTTTCGCCAGCCTCTTTTGTCGTGCGCTTGCTGGCGCCAGTTGGAAATTCCAAGCGTCGTCAGGTTATCCAATGCCTGGTCTTTCCAACGGAGATGCGGTCTTCCTCGTCTGCGTTGGCCACCGCTGGGTACCGAATCCAATATTTTTTTCGCTGGAGCTTCGTCGTTCATTCTCTCGACATGACCTAGCCAGCGAAGCCGCTCTATTTTAATACGCTTGACTATATCGATGTCGGCATATAGCTCATACAGCTCGTGGTTCCATCGTATTCGGTACTCGCCATTGACGCAGATTGGACCATAGATCTTGCGAAGGATTTTTCTCTCGAACGCTCCCAAAGTCCTTTCATCAGAGCTGCTCAACGTCCAGGTTTGTGATGCGTATAGTAGGACGGGCATGATTATTGACTTATAGAGCGTCAGTTTTGTTCGTCGAGAGAGAGCTCTGCTTCTCAATTGCCTACTGAGCCCAAAGTAACACCTGTTGGCAAGAGTTATCCTTCGTTTAATCTCAATACTGATATCGTTGGAGGAGTTAATACTGGATCCCAGGTAAACAAAGTCCTTCACTACCTCAAAGGAGGTGTTGTCAAAGGAGGTTTGTAAATATATGGGCATATAATCGACAGTGAAATTTTGGCATTTTAACTCTTCACTCATGAATGTAAACTTGGCAACTTTGCACAAATTTGTCGCTTCAACAGCATACTAGCTAACGGAAAAAAATTTCGCTGTGTACTATTTTGTTAATTTTTTTTAAAGTGCCTTTTTAATATTTTAAAATTAATTTAATCTGAATTCAAATACATAAGTAGAAAAACTCGATTATACAGTGAACCAAAAAAAAACTTGTACAGTTTACTTACTTGTGTTTATGTTGAATTATCTCTGAAAATATGTATACTAACGATATAAAATAAGATGGCAAAATATTTTTTATTTAATTCACTTTTCGAATAGTTTCATCAAAAGTTATGAGAATTTGCTGTTCCTTAAAAAAAAATTACAAAAAAAAACAAAAAGGTCACTTTTCATGAAGCCAAGAAAAACTTGTATATTTCAAAAATTCAAACAAAAACAAAGGGTTTGCGGCATTTTTTTAAACTTGTATTTTGTGGCATGGCCCTTAACAGTTTTAAGGGCTTGTAACCTATTTGGCATTGATAGAGGCAAACTTCGTGTGATGTCGGCGGTAATTGACGTTCATATGTTTTGGAGTGCTTTTTTAAAACCATTTGTGTTTTTACGGGTTTTTCTCTTAGTTTCTTCTATATGACTCCACAAATGCTCGATTGTGTTTAAATCGAGACTTTGGGCGGATGGAGTAGTATTTTTTTGCAGTTGAACAGAAGCCATTCTTTAACCAAAAGCGAGGAATGCTTTGAATCGTTGTCGTGAACAAAGTTAAAGTTGCCGACTATTTCCAATAATGCAGCTGTTTGCAACAAATGTTCCCTTTACTCAGAGGCGTTCCTAGGCTTGGTGTCACCCGGGGCGGATACCCGTGGTGTCACCCCTATAAGAATTTTCTAAATCCAATTAGAAACCAATTCGATGAGATTTTGTGTTTTTATTATTTTCTTTATGATTTCCGAAAAAAACAACAGATGACAAACAATAACAAATTCTTAAAAAAACAGAAAAAAATATTACATTTTGAAAAATTTTTGTTTTTATTGTAGTAAAACGCGATTTGTTTTTGTTTTTAAAGAATTTAATAACTGTTATTTGAACTTTTTTGGTTGGAAAATATAATAAGCGCCGCAGGCAAAAATTTCGTATTAAAATTGCGCGATTTTAAATCATTTAATTTATAAAAAATCGCCCGCACCGAAAAATTTTACTGCTCAATTTTTAATAAAAATATTTTACTTTTTATAAATTAAATGATTACAAAGAGGGTTAAAAGTTATTATTGCAGGCGAAACATTTTTATTAAAAATGCCGTCATTGTTAAATTTAACAAAAATTGCAAAAATGGTTGAAATTGGTCAGTTCCTAGGGGTACTTTCCTTGGGTACTTTAGCTACATTAAGTTTTTACATTATTTTGTATGGGAGATGCATGCCAAAGTTGGCCGATCCTAACAAAATTTGGTCAAATGGCTAAGCAATTAGAGAAATAGATGTGCACTGAAAATGGTAGAAATTGATAAGACCTAAGGCAAAAATCATATAATACTTGAAAGCTTTTTTCTCAAGCAAGAATTTAAAGCTTTTTCGTTTGGCACTCACAAAAGCTTACGTTTTGATCTGAAAAATATTTATTACTTTTTAATGTTCTACGTGGCGCATCTTTATATTATATGATCTTTGCCTTAGGGGTACCTCCCTAGGATGTATATTTAAATTTTAAATAATTTTGTATGGAAGGTACGTACAAAAGTAACCCGATCCTAACGAAACTCAGTGAGAATGCTAGACATATAGATAATAGATGTTTATTGAAAATTACAGAAATAAGTAAGACTTTATTTTTTATCCTGCATAATTTTCTTGTTTATGAAAAGGTGCAGATAATATGTTGAAAGTCAAAAGTTAATACTTCAAATAAAATTTCAAAAAAGTTTCGTTTAAATCCAAGAATCCATTTTTGTTTTTAAGATTTTAAAGATATGTTAAAAAAATCTCTTAAACTTTATATAACTTAATAATTTGGTTCAATATTCTAAAATTAAGAAAAACAAAAAAAAACAAATTTTGTTACTAATTTCGTACCATTTCCATGCATTAAAAGTGAGCTGTCCTAAATACTGGCATTTCTTACTTTAAGAGTTGCAATATTTGAAATAACCTCATCGAAATCAGTAATATTGATTTCAAGCTCGTTTGCAATGGATAAAAAAGCAAAATCGGAAACTTTGGCCTGTCCCATGGAATACCTTGGAAGTCCAATGGAAGTCCAATTAAGTCCGTATTAATTTAAGCTTTGAAAAACTCCTTTCGCATGAAGCTACTGGTAAAGAAATTGTATGATTTAATTTTAATGCAAATGAAATATTTGGCGAAGTTTCCAAAAAGGACCACTCGCAAGCAATTTCAACAACTAGCTCCTTTTCTGAAATTTCGTCGTAAGCTGCTGCCAAATTTTAAACACTTAACATAGACAACTTTGCGTTAAGTTACAAAAAGTTTTCGGATTTTACAGCTCGAAACGTTTTCGCAATGTTTCCTCCTCATTGCTTAGACTTGCAAGCAGAATTTTATATTTTAAAACAGCAATTACATTTTTTACCGTAAAGTATTTTATCACTTTTTCTGTTTGTTTGAGAAATAAAAAAAAAAAATCTAAATGGTGTCACCCCTAGGAACGCCTCTGCCTTTACTTACTTTGGCATCCTCCAACCGCTTCTTAATATTTTGTGCTGATAACAGTGGCTTGTTTCAGGTTTTATACCCTCTTAAGCCTTCCGAATGGAAAAAATGTCGTACTATTTGTGGATATACCTGGAAAATACCGTGTTCATTTAATTATTGTGAAACTTCTACTTCAGATATTTTCAGATTTTCGTTGATTATTCGGCCCATTTTCTTTTGCGTTTAAAGAGATGAATTTAATTTAGGCTTCCACTTCCTGTTGTTTTACTTAAGAACCCATTTTTCTGGTACATATTAATAATATATTAAACCGTAGAGTATGTTTTTTTTACAATTTCACCAATCTCTTCTTCTCTTTCCAAAGTTTTATTATTAATTTCTTCATTTCTATTGAAGATGACTTTGAATTCATGCTTTTCTTTCTTTCGTTTAAACTTGCATGTTCACTTTTGAAATACTACGAACAAACTACGAAAGGGGGTATGCAAATGAAAATAAAACTGGATTTGGTAATGGTAACTTACCTTAATATGTTGTGGTGCTAAAGTAAGTTTCTGCGTAATATGAAATGTGTACAAGTTTTTTTTTGGGCTTCATGTAATGTGCCTTTTTTGTTTTTTGTTAATTTTTTAAGAATATAATATTACCATAATTTTTGCTACATCTTTTCGAAAAGGGAATAAAGTAAAGAATATTAAACGATATTATTTGATATGGTTGGTCTACATATTTTCAGAGATAATGCAGCATAAACACTACCTAGCATACTAGTTTTTTTTTGTTACCTTATAAAAACATCAGGTAAATAAGACACCATATATTAATTTTGAACTATTTTCATTGACTCGTAAAACACAAGAATGAAAGATATGGTAAAAATTAATTTATAAGGTCTTGCCCCCCTAATTTTCATCCTGCCTACGCCCTTAATCGTGCACCGGTATCTTTGAGAGTGTTCAGTAATTTTTTAGTGTTTTCTTATCCGATATTGTTTTTGGATTGAATTTTTCATCAAAAAATTAAAAAAATATATCCTGCAAACATTTGAAAGACGATTGGAAGAGAAGTTGATTTTGCGACGATTCGCCCAAGGGTGATGAAGAAGATGAAGATGGATCGCTTTTCGGTCACCCAAGCGATGAATGCACAATTCAAGAAAAATATTAAAAATTCTTTCTTCGCTCATTCCGGCGATCGTTGCTGATGTATTGTTTTGATTGATGTATTGATCATTGATAATTCATCATTAAAATATTAAGCAAACTCTAAAAAATCGTTAAAATTAATCAAAAAGCTGAACTATTTAAAAATTCCTTGAATTGGGACAGGACAACGTCAGTCAAGACCGCTAGTTTTAACTAGAAAACAACTTGTAACATTCAACAACGATGCTTCACAACAAATAGTTGAATATGCCTAAAAATTCGTTTTCCACTCTTTCAGCGAATCACTTAAGACACTCTCAGCAATTCGTTGCAGAATCTGCCCGGTAAATCGTTTAAGACCCTTTTTAGCGATTCGTTCGTGACTCTTCCCGGCGAATCTCTTAAAACACTTACTGGCGAATCGTTAGCGAATCTTGCCGGTGAATTGATTGTATGTCCGCAGCAGCTTGCATTCAGCGATATCCGTCTCATCTTCCAATCAATAGGCTGGCGATTCTGAGCGGATTGAAATATTTACAGCGTGTAATGACTCTCAGTAAAAAGCTGAAATAAATTGAAATTATTAAGATATCTTCAGAATACTTATAAAACATTGCCGCATTTAAGTGATTCTGTGAACAAAATAGCCGTTACTCTAATAGCACACGAGGAGAAAAAATTAAATGAGCTCAATAAAGCTCAAAATCATCTCAAAACATGCTATTTACGTTCGCAGTTTATGCCCGAAATTGGGCTTGAACTTTTTTTTGTTGATAAACACGTCAATTTGTGCAAAATAAGTGTAATATTGGGCTTGTTTAAAAAAAAAAAAATTAATTTTGTTGTTTTTGAATATAAAAAACATGAGCAACTGAACGACGTAATTCTCAATTGGTTTTTGCTTCTGTTTGTTAAAAGTGTAGAAAATAAATTAAAAAAGTTATATTTTTCTGTCTGAATTGAGGCTCAACCATAATAGACTCGAGATGGCTGCAGCCACTCTCAAATTTTCTTCGAATGCATACAAATTGTACGTAGCAGCCATAATAGCTCCAGCCAGCTTTTTCGTCAAGTTTCGTTAACTTGAGCTGGCTGCAGAGAGAGCGATTCAAAGCGTATGTTGCTTAAGTTTATATCAAACTACAATGAATAAAATTTTGTTTGTGAGTATTTCGTTAAAAAAAAAATTTAGAAAACATTAGAAATTGTGTTCATATTGTGCTCTGATGAAAACATAGCAAGAAAAAATGAGGCAGGTCTGTTAAATAACAGATAAATGCTATTGACATAAGCCCGAGCTAGCTCAAGTCGTTGTGGTTAAATTAACGATTTTACAGATCTCAAGTTGGCTTTTCGTAAAGTTTTGATGTTAGCTACAGCCAGCTCGAGCCTATTATGGTTGAGCCTTTGGAATTGAATATAGGCTCAACCAAGTTATGCGTAAGCATACAAAAGCTAGAGAGCAAAAGAATGTACTTGCTCAGCAATATATTGCGTCGCTCAAGTTGTGCGTAAGCAATTTTTCGTTCAGTTTCCCAATTTTCGTTTACTTTTCAAAACTTGAGAGTGAGCGCTCGACACCGTTTATTGCTAAGCAAATAAGGGTTGCAACCTGTTTAACAATTTATTTAAATTTTGATTTTGACCGCTTATGTATCGAAATTTTATTTAAAATCAGTAAAAAACATATGTTTTAGATATGATTAATTTATTAAGTGAGGTTCGTACTGAAATTTACCGCTATTTTCAATCATAAAGCATGGATGAATTTACAAACTTCAAGAAAATATTTTTTATAATTTTAGTTGGCAATCTTTTTCGACAAAAACAAATTATTTTTTTCTTTGTCATTTCATTCGAATCGATTTATATTGAAATTTTTGTTCATGCCTACTTTGTTTTTAATTAAGTATGGAAAAGTGTGTTTTTGAACTTTTGTATACTTTTCGTTGACTTCTCTCTGAAACTTTTTTATGCTTACACTGAGGGAAATATGTGTTAAGATTAAATGAAATTGTGTTCATATTTAACGAATTTGTTTTTGAAATAGAGCTTGAAACAAATTCATTAAAATTAAGCACAACTGTTTTTAACGTTAAGTTCAAAACAATAGTTTTTGTTTTTAAAACAATGTTTTTGTTATGAAAAACGATTTAAAATAAAAATTTTAAAATTTAAAACAAATGTTTTAAAGCATAATTTTTTCCATGCCATTTTTTTAACTTTTCCGAGTTTTTGGCAACAGATTCATAATAAGCTACCTCCGGGACCCTCCGAAAACCAAATGTTAACTCCATTTGATGAAGCTTGCATTTTAAATATTTCAATATTAGTTAATATAAATTAAATCAGTTTTATTTTATCATTTGGTCTATATATGTCAAACCAATTTAAAAAATTGAAATATTGTCATTATATTCAGATTTTTGTTTGTATTTTCAAAGAAATAATAATGAGAAAATTAAAAAAAGAAAGGAGTTTATAGGTAGTTGGAAATCAAACACACTTGCTTTAAATTTTGTTTTGTAGAAACGTAAAAGCATTAAATTGCTATTTTAAAATTTTTTGTTTGATTTTAAAGTATGTTTTTTTTCTCAGTGTACGCATAACTTGTTTGAGCCTTAATTTTGAATTTGCTTCTTGTAATTGTTTATTTTTTTTGTTCGGTTTCGTTGTTGCTTGAACCACGTGTACATTTTGTCACATCGTGCTCGTCTTGTGGCTTATGTACCAAAATGTCATAAAATGTCAAATCCCTAAATTTCTTCGATTCTGCATATGAGAGCATGATCATTTGTTTTATAAACAATCAATGAATGACATACACTGGGCACAAATATGCATGTTTTTTTTATAATCAATATCAAAATGTCATAAATTGGGCACAAGTGAGCATATTTGTTTTTTAATGAACAATTCAAAAATCACATATATCACATAACATATATCACATACATCACATATATCACAAATCACATAATTTTTTTTTTATATAAACAAACACGCTAGGACTAGGAAAAATTTTATAGCTAAGCTCAGAATCACTCCCAAAATAAATTGATTTGGGATTGTTTTTAGCTCAAATTTCTCTCCGTGCAGAAGTCCGGCTTTAATAAAATGATCATCCGCTATATTGAAAAAATTCCCAAAACGCGGAAAATAGTGTCAAAACATATTTATGACACTGACGACCCAATTTCCTAAATTCAAATCAACTGCAAAAGTTCATCTTAAGAAAATTTCATTATTTGACAAATAGTTGAACATTAATCCCGAACGTCTTCGAAATTGTATCAGTGACAACAAAGAGACAATATGAGGCAGTCAGAAGCAAAGTTAGAAATTATATATTTACTACTCGAAGTTTTAAATAAGTGCTGGATAAAATAAGTATTCTATTTATATAAATTATGCATCATATTTTAAACTTCTCAATAATATGTATATAATACAGACTGAAAAGGATCATGTCGACAAGCATTATAATATTGTTATTATTTTTTATATTTTCGCCATTTATTTTTATGAGCACAGATTTTTGTATAACATAAAAAGAAAAAATTCATGTTTTTTGTGAATAAAATACTAAAATAAAATCCAATAAAAAAATACACAGTATACAAAATATGCTTTTTCATACAAAAAAAAATAAAAGCAAAAAAAAACCTGCACCAAACATAATCAAAGTTCAGCACAAACACAATTTCCGCAAGGCCACATCAACCATGTTGGTCGTACCAATCTATCTATCGACTTGTTAAAACTTAGCTTAATGCATGCAGCGCCGCAACGAATTCCATACATCATCATTTTTGTTACACAATATTTTCAAAATTGCTTGATAAAAATTTTAAAATAAACACAGAAAAACAAAATAAAACAAACAAACGACAACATATTTCTGACAAGCTGATGGATTACTTGCAATTTATTTTGTTTTCTTGATTTATTTAAGATGCTGCAAGTGTGCTTGTTTAAGTCATATAACATATTTTATGCCTTTTTTAGCTACGACTCACTAAAACTTAACGACAAACTATTCTGTAGTCATACGCAATGCGTTTGATGCACATTTTTGTCAGCTACATTTTGCAACATAGAAAACGGCTTGCGAAGAAATAATGAAAAAAAAAACAATCTAAGAAACTGGTCAACTAACCAACTAGACAAGATTAAAAATTCAAACAAGTTAAAAAAAAACACAAGCACAATACTTTCATTCATACACTTACCGCACACGCTGTCACATTCATTCATTAAATTATTGATTCATGATGTTTTCGCTATCCGTGCAAACCATATTTAAAATTATTGCATAACATTAATCGATAGTGTAAAGTGTGAGAAAATCTGAAAACTCAACAGGTTTCTAGATAAAAAGGTGCTTGTGCTAATTAATAATACTTTATTTGAAACAGTGACGTCCAGCTTTACACACTTAACTACTTATGTCAGGCGCGCACCCAGGTATAATTTTGGGGGGTTTTATGTTAATATTTTCCGACTTTAAATTTGTTATTCTTAGCGTTTTCTTCGTATAATAAAATACAAGATCAGAAAACTTGTATTAATTAACATTAACAGATTTATATATTTTTTTTTAATTATCAAAGTTTTTCAACACGTTCACTTTTTCGTTGGCTTTTACGAATGAATTATCAAATAAAATATGTCTAGATATTTATTTATAAAACCATGTTTAAACTAATATAAAAAGGTTATTTTTTGATCGAATGGAATGAATGGATGGAATTGTATTTTTGATGCAATCGCTAAAGAGAGATTATCAAGTATTTTTACTTTTAATGTTTTTCAAAACTGATATTATGTCAAAACTAGTAAAATATATCTTCGACTTGTAAAATATATCTTATATTTATAGTTAACTATATTATAGTTAGTTTTCACTATAGTGGGTTGTATGGGAAGTGGGTGTGTCCATAGGCGGATGACGCCTACTTTTCTTGCACGATTAAGTTTTGATTTAAAATACAAACGTGTCAAATTTTTTACCTGTAGCTCAAAGAGAAGCCTGCGTGTGCGTGTTCGTGAGTGGATGATACCCATTTTTCTTAAATGTCTTATTTTTGATATAAAATAAATACCTAATTTTATTATTGTAGGTTTGACAGAAGCCTCTTTGTATAGTTTTCAATTTTGGGGATGTTTGGGAGGTGGGCGTGTTAGTGGGTGGATGACACCCATTTTTCCAACACACCTCAGTTTTGACATAAAACACACAAATACCGAGTTAAAGTTTTGCAACTTGTTTATTAGCCTTTTTATAGAGTTTCCAATTTTTGGGGTTGTATGGGAGATAGGCGTGGTTTTCATCCGATTTAGCCCATTCTTGAACTTAATCTTGGTTTTTTAGAAAAAAGCCTAAATATCGAATTTCAGCACGATAGCTTCAAAATTACGGCTGCAATCGTGTCCACAGACAGACGGACAGCCGGACATGGCTAAATCAACTCAGGTGGTGATGCTGATCAAGAATATATATACTTTTCTATACCTACCACGCCTCCTTTTTGGCGTTACACACGTCGTGATAAAATTAATATACCCCTTACGCAGTACGCGTGGGGGTGTAAAAATATAGGTTTATATTTTTACACAATAATAAAGTTTACAAATTTCACTCATTTCAAACGACTTATACTTTTTCAAGCCAATAGCAATCAATGAAATCTTTAAGTTTCAATAAGTCAAATCTATTTTAAAAACAGGACCATCAAATGGTTTTGCAACAAATTGCAACAATTTGAGTTATTTTTGATTTAAGTTCACACTTTGCGCAGTTGGTTAATTTTTTTTTAACTTAAGTAACGTACTAAAGGTAGTATATAATGTGTTTAAGCCTTGTACAAAATTATTAATCATGTTCTTAAATTGCAATTTACGCAATTATTTTGATAATAATATGCAACTCTTCACAATTTTATATAAAAACCTAAGCCCATTGCAAACAAATTTTTAAACATTATTTAAACATTTTTTAAGTAATTAGTTAAAAAAATTTTCCTGAATCCATGTTTGTCATTTTAATAGGACTATTTTTTTTATTCTTGTTGAGTTTTTAAATTATATACAATTACTAAAAATTATATTTTTTAAGCTTAAGTTGCACTTCCGTTATTTATTTAAAAAATTTTATAATTTTGTCAAAGAAAATGCCAAATTTTCAGCTGTAATTCTTTAACCCTTAAGCATAGTACTCTGTTCGGCTTCACGCGAAATTCCACTCAAATCTCCATACAAAAAATGACAGCTGTGAAACAAGCGTGAATATTTCACAACTTTTTCATCAAAGCTGTACTATGCTATCTAGAAAAGAGTGCAAGCAAAAGAACAAATTTACTTACTTACTTACTTAGATGGCTCTTACAACCGCTCGTCTAAGAATTTTCGCCAGCCTCTTTTGTCGTGTGCTTGCTGGCGCCAGTTGGAAATTCCAAGCGTTGTCAGGTTATCCAATGCCTGGTCTTTCCAACGGAGATGCGGTCTTCCTCGTCTGCGTTGGCCACCGCTGGGTACCGAATCCAATATTTTTTTCGCTGGAGCTTCGTCGTTCATTCTCTCGACATGACCTAGCCAGCGAAGCCGCTCTATTTTAATACGCTTGACTACACAGAGGGAAAAACCTATGGACTCAATACATAAATTTATGTACTCATCACATGTTCAAATCTCTATTGACTACATAATGCTTTTAAGTGGTTATGTAGTCAATAAAGAATTTTATGTACTCAACGCATAAATATGTGTCGTGAATTCATGGATGTATGTGGTGAGTACACACACACTGTACTCATCGCAAGCTGTTACAAATAATTTTATGTAATGAGTAAAGATCTTATGTACGTATTACATAGATTATTGACTCAGTACATACATAATTTACTCAATACATATTTGGAGCACATAATTTTATGCAATGAGTACATACATTATTTACTCATTACATATTTTAAATGCATAATTTTATGTAATGAGTACATACATAATTTACTCATTACATATTTTTAGTGCATACATTTATATAATGAGTACATACATCATTTACTCATTACATATGTTAAAAACATAATTTTATGCAATGAGTACATGCATAATGTCTGTGTGTAAATCACCCTCTCAACACTTGCAATAAATAACTTAATAAAGAAATGACTAGATTTCACAAAATAATTGACAATGACTTATAGAAACCCAGCCATTCTTACCAATCATCGCTTTTGTTCTAGAGTACAGTGGATAAACAACGCTCTGATTTTCGACATACTTTAGAGGTGTTGCTTGTTTGAAAATCAAGAAACGAATGACATAAAACAGCAAAATCGTGTGCCGATGTGCAAGAGATACGTGTACTGAGTCCATATGTTATGTACTGAATAAATGTGTCACTTCAATCGTATAAAGGGGACGTGTACTGAGTCTATATTTTATGTATTGAGTAAAGTTTTTGTAAAAAATTACATAACACGTTGATTGAGTACACGTTGCTTGTATCTATTGAAGTCTGCTATGTATTCAACACATAACATGATGTATTGAATACATTTTTTTATTCATTTTAAAAAGTGAATAAATTGATATGTAGTCAGTACACGCTCCCTTTACTCAGTAAATACTACTCTCGTTGCGTTCTCATACAAGTTGAAGTGCATAGATTTTACATAGCTGTCTCTGTTGATACAATTTTTTATTGGTTTTTAATGAGCCTTTTTTCATTTATTCCGTGGAGGCATATTAATCTTTTTCAATTCAACCATTTTTTTTTTTTTTTGTACAATTATATTAATTTTTATTTCATAAATTAATTTAAGAATAATATATATATATATATAAATTCAGTATTTTTCACGAACACGTGTTATCGATCGATGAACCTCAGGTAAAAATTTGTCGAAAAGTGAGAGTTTTTCTGATATTTTCGGGCTATTTTTTTTTCTATATAGCTTGATGGATTAGATGGAAAGATTCCGATTAACAAGATAAAATTAATAAAAACCGGTTTAAGTTTTTGTAAAAAATAAATATTTTAAACACAAAATTAACTTTCTTTGTTTCAGAAACAGGTTCCAAAATTAATTTTAAATTTGTATCTTTTAGTATATAAAAACTAATAAAATGACGTTCGAAAATTATTTATAATAAATTATAAATTGAAGTGCATATTGCTAAAACATGATAAGCCACACTACTTTAAAAGTTCATATTTTATGTTCATTACGTTTCTTGATGCATTAGCAATATCCATCAAAAATATTGTGACCATTATCCGATCAATTTTGGCCCTATACGAAATAGTTCTTTTAAGCATTTCAAGGATTTCATACAAATATACATTTTTTAAAAACTTTAAGGACCCAAGTGTTCTGGTGATCGGAAAAAGAAAAGAAAAAAAAATATTCTTTATTAATGTCACTATGGTCTGAACTACGGAAATTAAAAAAAAAACATTTTTTACAAAATGGCAGCTGTTTGAATAAAGTAATTTTTTTACCTTTTTTAAAAAAATTTTGAATTTAAAAATAGTGAAAAACAAAATATTTACATAATTATTGTTCAAACCCTAGAGGTACAGTCGACGTCCAGTAATAAGAATCATATAATTTAAGACTCTTTCGTAAAATCGAAAAATTTTTATTACTGGAATGCATTGAAATAAATAGAAGGTTAATGTTTCGATTTAGGCCTTTTTTATTTTCTTTGAAGCTTTGCGGCCATGTATGTATTTTTTATAAAAACAAAGATATCTTCGAAAAATCAACGTCATCTGCCCACGCACACGCCCACCTTAAAATACAAACCTAAATTTTAAAACTCAATAAATTAGCTTATGTTTAACCTACAGAGATACAATTTGGAACGTATGTATTTTATAACAAAACGAAGATGTTTTACAAAAATCGACGTCATCCACTTACGGACACGCCTATCTCCAATACTACCCAAAAACTTGAAAACTCCATAAATAAGCCTATGTTTAACATACAGAGATAAAATTTTGTATGTTTGTATATAACCAAAACTAAGATGTGTTAAAATTGGGCGTAATCTGTCCACGAACACGTCCACCTCCCATACAACCTACAAAAGCGAAAACACTATAACGGCAATAACATGTGAGCTACAGGAATAAAACTTGGTATGTGTAAATTTTTCATCTAAATTGGAATGCATATAAAGTATGGGCTTCATTCACCCTCGGATATGCCCTTTCAATAATATAATAGTATTTTGAAAAAGCAGGTTTAGGGTATTTCATAGTCGGGCTAGACCGTCTTTAGAATTTTTATACCCCCACGCGTACTGCGTAAGGGGTATATTAATTTTGTCACGACGTGTGTAACGACCATAAGGAGGTGTGCTAGGTATAGAAAAGTATATATATTCTTGATCAGCATGACCACCTGAGTTGATTTAGCCATGTCCATCTGTCTGTCCGTCTGTCCGTCTGTCTGTCCGTCTGTCCGTCTGTCTGTCTGTGGACACGATTACAGCCGTAATTTTGAAGCTATCGTGCTAAAATTCGGTATTTGAGCTTTTTTCTAAAAACCTAAGATCAAGTTCGAGAATGGGCTAAATCGCATGAAAACCACGCCTACCTCCCATATAATCCCAAAATTGAAAAATCTATAAAGAGGCTAATATTAAAGTTACAAGACGCAAACTCGGTATTTAAGTATTCTATATCAAAACTAAGGTGTGTTAGAAAAATGGGCATCATCTACCTACTAACACGCCCCCCTCCCATACAACCCTAAAATTGAAAACCCTATAAAAAGGCTAATATTAAAGGTACAAAACGGAAACTCGATATTCGTGTATTCCATGACAAAACTGAGGTGTGTTAGAATATATAAATCATAACATGATGTATTGAATACATTTTTTATTCATTTTAAAAAGTGAATAAATTGATATGTATTCAGTACACGCTCCCTTTACTCAGTAAATACTGCTCTTGTTGCGTTCTCATACAAGTTGCAGTGAATAGATTTTACATAGCTGTCTCTGTACTGACTACATAACTTTTTCCCTTAGTGTATATCGATGTCGGCACATAGCTCATACAGCTCGTGGTTCCATCGTATTCGGTACTCGCCATTGACGCAGATTGGACCATAGATCTTGCGAAGGATTTTTCTCTCGAACGCTCCCAAAGTCCTTTCATCAGAGCTGCTCAACGTCCAGGTTTGTGATGCGTATAGTAGGACGGGCATGATTATTGACTTATAGAGCGTCAGTTTTGTTCGTCGAGAGAGAGCTCTGCTTCTCAATTGCCTACTGAGCCCAAAGTAACACCTGTTGGCAAGAGTTATCCTTCGTTTAATCTCAATACTGATATCGTTGGAGGAGTTAATACTGGATCCCAGGTAAACAAAGTCCTTCACTACCTCAAAGGAGGTGTTGTCAACAGTGACGTGGTTTCCAAGACGCTGGGACTGTTTGTTTGTTGACACAAGATACTTCGTTTTATCTGCGTTCACTGCAAGACCCATTCGACTCGACTCTTTTTCTAACCTGGAGAATGCTGCACTGACTTCGCGCGTATTGTGGCCAATGATGTCAATATCATTTGCATACGCCAGCAGCATAACACTCTTATAGAAAATTGTGCCGCTGCGTCTCAGGTCAGCAGCTTGGATGATCTTCTCCATTACTATATTAAAGGAGTCGCACGATAAGGAATCACCTTGTCTGAAACCTCGCTTGGTATCGAACGGAAGGGAGAGGTCCTTCCCGATTTTCACTGCACTGCTGGTGTTGTTCAGTGTCATCCTGCAAAGACGTATTAGCTTCGCAGGAATACCAAATTCAGACATGATGGCATATAGGTGACTCCTTATTGGACTGTCGAAGGCGGCTTTGAAATCGACAAAAAGATGGTGTGTGTCGATTTGTTTTTCGAGGGTCTTTTCCAAGATTTGTCGGAGCGTGAAGATCTGGTCAATGGTGGACTTTCCAGGTCTAAAGCCACACTGATAAGGTCCAATCAGTTGGTTGACGATGGGATTTAGTCTTTCACACAATACGCTCGACAGCACATTATATGCGATATTAAGAAGGCTAATCCCACGGTAGTTGGCGCAAATGGTGGGATCGCCTTTCTTGTGGATTGGGCAGAGCACACTGAGGTTCCAATCATCTGGATGGAACAAATTTAGTAATTGAAATTATATTTTTGTACTATTTCTAAAGTTTTGCGATTAATAACTGCAGTTGTTGGAAATTGTAAACACGGATGCACCTTTCCGCGGTGTTGGCGGTCGCAAAACTTCGCAGCTTGCAGACTGCCATAAACTAATGACTTGTTTTGCTCCACAGGAAATGCGTACTTGTATAACGATTTATTTTGTATTTATATAATCATAAATATGAAAATTAAAGAACTTAAATGATTTTCTGCTTTTCCTCTAATAAATTATGGCAGTTTATTTACATCTTGTCAAAATTTGTAAGGTGATCATCAGCTGTTCGTTCGTAGTTACCCCTCATAAAAAGACCACATCTGTCCCAGCCCCAAAAATTATCGGAAAGAAAAAAGTGTATAGACCATTTCAAAGGGCTTAATTTGCACCTTCAGAATATGTAAATTTTATAATTTGCACCCTTATAGTTTTTGAAATAAATTAGATTGAAAATGGAGTATATGATGCAATTTTTAAACTGTCATATCTCGCTTAAAAATGCATTTTTCAAAGTGCACCTTGGCCCAAAAATTTGCAATTTTGTTATTCTAATTTGCACCTTCGTTAAAATAGTAGAAAATCAATCGGTTCTTCGTAAATAATGTAAAAATACGTAAGTCAATACTGCGCATGCGCTGTCCAGAAAACGGCTGCATTTACTAAAGTTGATATTGGAGGCCAAATGATCACAGTAAAACGTGTTATTGTGCTGTATTGGTTTGTCACAATATTTTTTTTTTTTATCATAAGATTAATACTATTATAGTCTATACTTTGTTATCAATACAGAGATAGTATTACAAGCTAAAAATAGATAAACCCCATCACAACAAAGTCCCCAGTGGAATGCGCGGCGCGCGCGTGTCACTGATACGACGCATGCGCAGAACGAGCTATCGTTTTAAAACATTTTTTTGCATTTTCAGAAAAATTTGATGTATTTTACGCACGTTTCTCAATGGTGCAAATTAGATGAGTAAAGTTGCAAATTATTGACGCAAGGTGCACATCGAAATATCAATTAATTACCGAGATATGAGCATTTGAATATTGCAAAATTTGACATTTTTTTTTTGAAAAAAGTACGAGGGTGCAAATTCTAAAATGCTTATATTCGGAAGGTGCAAATTGAGCCCTTTCGAATGGTATATATACTTATTTTTTGGGATCATTTTTGGGGCTGGGACAGAGGTGGTCATAAAAAGTTATATTAAAAAAGAAAAACCTTTGAAATTGATTTTAACTTTTTAGAGCGCCATCTATAAATTGACCGAAAAACATCATTAGAAATGTTGAAGAACTCTTCAACAAACATGAAACAATCGGTAAGAAGTCTTAAAACACCCATATGGCTTGTGCAACTAGGTTTTTAAAGCGTGGGGTAATCAGTTACCCCTTGTGGCATGGCTGAGGCGAGACCGCTAATGGTTAAACAAACGAGAAATAGTATGTTTTTTTTTTTTAGTTTCAAATATATTGTAAGAAAAATGCAAAATGTCCGGTAAAATTTAAAAATGTTGCTAATTTGTCATAAAACAACAAAAAGCTGAAAATAAGAAAGGTTATATAAAAAAAATGTATACTTTTAAATCGGTATTTTTTATAAATTTTATTTTGATTTTAATGTGAAATTCTTTAGAAAGAGTATTGAATCCGGTTTTTGAAGATGTAATTACTTAGATATTTTTCATATGTCCTTAGTTTTTTTACTCAAATCTTTTCATTTGTCCATTTGGGGGAGGTTTTAACCCCCCAAAACCCCTGCGTTCGCCCCTGACTTATGTACTTGTGAAAATGAGTCGAGCAACGCTTTGAGCAAATTTTAAACATGCTCTTGGTTGTGCACTACTTTTATCACCAATGACAGTGAGCTGCCTCTCTAATACAGTGACGGACTGGCAACTGAAATTTGATCTAAAAAATAACAAGACCAACCCTCTCATCTTAATATATTCTTTTAGAAATGCTTAACCCTTCTTTGCATAATGATGGAAATTTCCATCAAACTATCAAAGAGAGATTAAAAAAAAACAAAACCATTTAATGTGATGATTTGCTGCGTATGGCAACTTCTTCTATTAAAAAAAAAAAATTCACGCAATTAAGGGTTAAGGAATGAACACCAGAACATATCTGTGTCGATAATGAGTAACAGCCAAATTCATTTTCAAAATTTCAGGAGAGCATTTCAGACCTTATATCAGCACTTTTGCTTTTTAGATTTGATGGTCTCAACCATTTTAATTTCAAGGTACAAACATACAAATTTGCATACTAGTGTATTTCGTTGCGAAAAAACGCAATGCGACTCAAAACCTTACTTTGTCCTAACTCGACTTTGGCGGTTATTTCTTGTCGACACATTTATTTTATTACATGACTAGTATAAAAGCCCGTCATATGACGGTTGCAACCAATGTCGTCACTGATAAATAGCTATCAAATAAATTTGACGTGCATACTTTCTTAAGTGATTTTGTCAGCATACTTTCAGGCTGAACAATTATGGTATAATAAAATCATTTTAATAGCAAGTATGAAAGAATGAATGAATGAGTGAATGATTGAATGTATTTACTAGATCCCCAAAGATAAGGGGAAAATAACCACAAAATGGATTTTGGAAAAGAAATAAGTTATTTCTAGTTTTATTATTACCCTATTCCTACTGGATGAAACTAGAATCTCACTTAAAGCGTTTTAAATTCCACTAAAATGAATTTGACTTGAAATTTTGCACATAAACTTGCATACAAGCAACATTCTATAGTTTAAGTTAATAATTCTTAAAAAACATATTTTTCAAGAATAATATTTTGAGCTTTATGCCATATAAATCAAAGCTATAGCTTGAACCACTATTACGAGAAATTTAACTTTTGCTTTGGCTGTAATAATGAAATATTAATTAAATTGTAGAAAAGATTTTAGATTTGCAAAAATTAACTCTCTTAAAGCACGTTTTGATAACATTTTCATGATTTCTTAATATATTTGGCTTGGGCCAATTATCCTTTCAGCTCCTCATTAGAAGTATGAATTGCAATTAATTATGAAAAAATTAAAAAAAAATCTTTCTTTACAGTGGAACAGTACTTCAACAATATGGAACCTTCTGGAGCAATATCATTGGCAAGGTGCAGCCCGATCATTGATATATTCTAAGTATTTTTTATATTTTTTAAAATAAATTTAACTTTGTATTAAATTAATACATTTGCAAATAAACAAATTAAGTGTTTTGGATATATTACATTTTTAAAATTTTTTTATTTTGTGTTCTGTTTCTACGTTTACAGAAAAGAGAAGACACTATTTAAATTGAATTCATTTACATTGATACAATATCTTTTTATTTTTAACAATATTAATAATTATAAGAAAAGTTTAATGACTCGATAACATTCGAAAATTTCAATGTTAGTTTCTGTTACTAGTGCTATTGGTTATTTTGTTTGAATCTAATGTATGCAAACTCGTACATATGTCGTTTATCGGCGATTTTTTTCGACTTCTTGACTACTTCAAAATTTTTTATAAAGTTGCTTTTAATACAAACTTCATAGTTTACTTGTTGTTACTGCAAAAAAAATATTTTTTGTATGTAAGGTAACATAAGTTTCTATAAGTAATATATAGTTAACAAAAGAACAGCAAGGCAACGCCACTGTTAAAAAGTTTGCCTAAAAATATGCAAAGCTGAATGGGGCTTCGAACTAACTCATAGAGGTTAATGTAAGAAAAAAAAAACAAAAACAATGAAAGAAAGAAATCAACATACTAAAATAAAAAAAAAAATTAGTGCAAAAGTAAATTTACTGCAATTTTCGTCAAAGGGTAATCCTGCAATGGATTTGTTGTGACTCCGCTACTTATATAAATTCCAGTGCTGTCACTTTACCACAAGGTGGTCAAACCCACAAACTTTTTTTTTGTGATTATCTACCCGACTGAGATTATATTTTACGATAAAAAGCTCTTCCTTAAGATTTTGGTATTATTGAAACTGTTAGAGCAAATAGTTTCACTTTGACTTTTTTAAAAAAAATGCATTCTAAAAATGGTCAATCAAAAATGAATGTTTCATTTCCATTAGAAAGATAAAACAATTTTAAGGATATACAGTGGCTCACAGCTTATTTCGTGCAGACGATGTGTTAAACTTTGAAATGCTATAACTTGGTAACTAGTACTGGTAATGAAAAAATTTAAACGACATTTGTTTGCTAGTAATTATATATTTATATATAAATTTTCATTTCTTTATATAATGGTCTACTAAAAAAATAATAATCAAAAAACTGAAAAAGCAGCAAAATTCAACGCCACAGCTTATTTCGTGCACTCCACTGAATCTTAAGAAAATGTAATATGTTTGTCTTTTTTAATATTTTGTGTGGCCGCCATTTTGTTACAGTACATCTTTAATCCATTTACTGGCTATCCATTTACTCTACTAATTTTTTGTAATATCTGGGGGTATTTGTTGCCATTCCTCCATCAATGCATTTTTTAATTAGTTTTTATTGGAAATATTCCGCTTGCGAACGCCACTCTCCAAAATTGCCCACAAAATTTCTATTACATTTAAGTCGGGTGACTGTGCAGGCGGATTCATAAGATGCGGGCAATTCCAAATCAACCATGACTGGACGATTCTCGATTTATGTTTTGGGTCGTTGTCCTGGTAGAACCGAAATGTCTCTCGTTCGCCCAAGGTGTCGATACTTTGAAGCAAATTTTCTTTTATAAAATCCAGGTACATTGTCTTGTCCATAATGCCTCCAATAAAAAATAATTTTCCAACGCCCGATGCAGCTATACAGGCCCAAACAATTACGCTGCCGCCACCATGTTTTACTGTATGCTTGAGATGGTTATTGTTCAGCTCAGTATAAGCCTTACGCCATACATATTGCATTCCTTCGGAGCCAAAAATATTGAACTTAAACTCGTCCGAGAAAATGACGTCATTCCAGAATGTCCTAGAATATAAAACGTGTTATTTGACGAAGTTCAGTCGACATAGCTGATTTTTTTTTTTAATATAAGATTTGTTGTGTGTAACTCGACCATTAAACTCGTTGGCCCGCAGCAGATGACGAATTGTTTCGGCACAGCATTTCTTGCCCAACTCCTTCTCAACCTCCTTGGCCAATTTGGGAGCCTAAAGCCTCAGATTTTCTACGATTTTTCGCAGAATAAGTCGCTCGTCCACTTCTGTACATATTTTATTTGGAGCATTTCTGGCCTTATCAGCCACACGATTTTCTTGCAAAAAGCGATGGATGATGTACTGCACTGTAGAGGGTCTCAATTTTACTATTTCAGCTATTTGCGGTTGGATTTTTTTTTTTTTAAAGTGAAATAAAACTATTTCGTGCTGTTATATTGTTGTGCGACGGCCCATTTTTAAAACAAATCAATTCGTGCACTTAAGGTTTTAAGTCCAGACTAAAAACAACTGTTAACTCCGATCAGAAGAATCAGGACATCAGTCAAGATAAATACAGCGAACGAGAAAAAGAAAATAACGGCATCACGTTCAAAAGCTTACATGTAAAAACAGTGTGCACGAAATAAGCTGTGGCGTTGAATTCTGCTGCTTTTTCAGTTTTTTGTTTATTATCTTTTTAGTAGACTTTTATATAAAGAAATTAAAGTTTATATTTAAATGTATAATTACTAGCAAACAAATGTCGTTTAAATTTTTTCATTACCAGTACTAGTTACCAAGTTATAGCATTTCAAAGTTTAACACGTCGTCTGCACGAAATAAGCTGTGAGCCACTGTACGTAGCAATTTTGACTTTTTTTAAGTTGGACGTTTTTATTTAAAGTAAAGTGAAATTCAAGTCAATTTTTGTCCATTGTTTCAGTATGTGGTAGTGTCCGACCGATTATTCGGCTTCTGTAATCGGCAAAATCGGCCGATATTTTGACCTTCGGCATCGGCTTCGGCTTCGGCCGAATTCGGTCGGAAGTCACATTCGGTCGGACACTAGTATGTGGGAAAACATTACCACATTGCTTCTGAACGCCTCAATTGAGGTAGATCTAAAATTTTATAATTTTACAACTTTAAGCAACTTTTCACCTATTTTCACAAAACAATTCGCCGCTATGCATTCATCAATAATGGTTATGTGTAAAATTTTGAATTAATTTTTATTTTACCATTCAATAGTCATATGTATAACCCATCTATTCACACAATAGTTTTTTGATATTTTCCCACACAGGGAACAGTAGTAAAATTGCTTGAAATTAAAAAAATTTAAATTTCGTAAATTTTTTATTGTCTGCAAAATTTCCATTGGTATTTGATTTAAAGCTTGACATTTCATAAACTTGACAACTCTGAAACTTCAATAACGATAACAGCGCTCCCCGATGTGTTGCTGTCACAACAGTTTACACAGCTGAACGAATATAACAACGAACAGCTGTTTTTGACAAGGGTTCATTTACTTGTAGTTGAGAGAATCAACATTTGTCAACACTACCTGGTAACATTATTCTATCATGCGCCCCACTCAAGTTTAATGAGTGTTGTGATACAAAATGAAAAAAAAAATAAGCTTACAAATTCTCATATTTTAGTCTCTAGAAACCTAAGTTTGCTTGCGTATCAAATGAGAGTTAAAACTATTCAAAGAACTTTTCACCATAAATTCCATGCAGAACTTTACAGGATGTAAAACTTTACTTGAAACTGATGTCCTACTTGGTTTGAAATTTGTTCACATTGATTTTTAAATTTTGACTTTATATAATTAAGTCAAAAAGATAAAGATAAAAATAATTGCTAGCAGATTACATATAGAAAAAAAAAAAATTTCCAAACCTTTTTCCAGCTTTTGACTACAGTATATATTCATAGCCTCTTAAGGGAAGGTTTAATTTTTTCAAAATTGGATGAAATAATTCTTGTTATACAGGAAATAAAAAATTTAAAATTCGTTCTCATTTTCGAAGTCCAAGAACTTATAAACACTTCTGCTTGCTGGACCGAGTTAAAATAAATTTGTTGTTTTATCTTTTTTTCGAGTCGAGTGCAGGAAGAATACATTTTTCACCAACTAAGAAGATTACAGAACACTATATTTTGTTGAAAAAATGTTTCAAATATTATTTTTGCACCAAATTGTATGAAATTAAAAACTTCAAACTTAATGGCAGGCCTGCACTAACAATCTTTTGGTGTGCTTGGAAACCAGTTTCAATATTTTGAGTAAAACAGCGGGTTGTTTTGAGTTACTGTATTTTTTGATTTTATTAAGTATCAGAATTTTTTTTTTACATTTTTACGTTGCTTTTTGAGTGTTAAAGTATCAATTTTTTTATTAATAGTTATGGTTATACAGCGTGTAAGAGTAGAGGTCGCGAACGTAAGGTTTCTTGCGACTTGTACGGTATCTCTTCTCAAGGTAGTTTGAAAAAAAAAAAAATCAAAAATGTGGTACAGTTTTGCCTTTTGCGTAAACCAACAAAAAGTATAAAATTAATGAAAATAAAAATAAAAAATACCACATAAAACTGTTTTTTATTTGATCTTGTTGATTCATGGGTATCGTTCAACTCTGCTCTTGCTAGTGAGCTTAAACTTTGTGTTCGTACACAGGATATAGAACAAGAGCTTGTAGAAATTTAAAAAAAATCGGGCTCGCTTTCCAAATCGTTTTTAGAGTATTCCGTGGGCGAAAATTTCTGTTCCTTGGACTTCGACTGACAAGAGTTTCTTATTATAAGAGATCAGCTATTAAAAATGGATGTTTTACTATTTTTGGAGCATAATAAAAAAATTATTTGTTTATTTTTATTTTGTGATAAAACCAAATGAAGATTAACAAAAAGCTATACTACATTTGTAATGAGATTGCAGCAAGTTTATCGAATATTTTGTATAGAAAAACTAAAAATTTTGAAATTTATCAGTCATTTTAGACACAATCTACCACTATTTAAAATTTTCAAGTGACAACACTGATGGATTTTGCTACCCACAACAAAACGCTAAAGAACTTGTTTTTAAGACATGATGATTAAAAATTACATATGGTTGGAATGTTGTACATAAGCTGTGTGTGTGCTTGAGTAAAGATATGTTGGGCTGTAGAATAACCCAATAGGAACACACTCAACATGATGTTGAAATAAATAGTAAGCTAGTTTCAGATTTTATTGGTTTTTTGCTTTATACATAAATCTAGTGCATTTGTCTTTGAATATTTGAATAAATCGGACATTGGACTAAATTAGAAAATTTTATGTAGTTGAATTAACAATCGATTCTTATTCAAATTATTTTATAGCTTTCCATTAAAGCAACTTTTTGATTACGATCATTAAGACTTATGCACATATTTATGAAATATTAAGTTTTTTATTGATAGTTTATGTTTTCTCTTGAATGTTCACTAAATTATTTTTTAGTTAATTTGTCATTTTGAAGTTGTTCAAGAAACTGTTTTCTGGAAACAAAAATACAAACGTTTCAATTCTTGCTTGAAGTCGTTTCCGTACTTTTTGATAAATTCTCTGATTTTGACAGATAATCAAATTACTCTCACAGCTCGATCTTTAATCGAACTTTACTTGAAGTAGGGTAAACTGGGGTACCTTTGACTGTGGGGCACATTTGACTTAGACGTTTTCGGTATGAACGAACCGTTATTTTTCAATAATTTGTTTAACAAATTTTGCATCATAGTATTTTATTAATCGTCACGAAGTTTGACGATTCTTGCATTACATGAAAAAAATAACAGGTGTTTTTATGTTTTTGCGCTTGTAACTGTTATTTTCCGGCATTGATACGTAAGGACCTCCTGGTCAAGTTATAAAAGTTAATTAAAGTATCTTTTGCAAAAGGTAAAAACAACTATTTATGTTTTTGATAATATAAGTGAATTTCAATAAAACTAAATATAAACTAAAAAAAATTTTAATAAAAGAAGCCGAGAGAGTTTGGGGTACATTTGACATTTTTGATTGGGGATCTTTTGACATATGTCAAAAGTGCCCCAACACTTTCGACATTTTTGTGGCTTAGGTAGTCCCCCGAGAGAGTTTGGGGTACATTTGACATTTTTGATTGGGGATCTTTTGACATTCTTATAACAACTATAGCTTTGATTCTTTTGGGTTGTTCTGTGATGCTAGTCTTATTTTTTTCAAAGTATTCAGCCACTTCACTTTTAAATTATTTTTTATGAAGAGCATTAACATCAGTGGAATTCCCAAGAGCGTTAAGGACTTTTGGACTTATGGTTATCGTTAACTGGCTCTTAACTACCTAACCTGTTAGCTCGTATCCATAACATCTTTGATAGCAATGTTTATTCCTAACTTTGGCAGTTCGTTAAAGAAAACTGTTGCTTGCTTAACTACTCGCTAACTGAAATAATAATAAAATTAATAGTTTTTATTCAAATTGAGTGAATTTTACTATATTTAATTTAGACATCAATTGTATCGAACTGATCTTGTTACATTCCATATTTTAATTCTACTCTACTTTTACAAACACGAACTAAAGATATATTGAATTTTTGTATGAATAAGGCTAGTTTTTCGATTTCTTAAATAGTGTTAATATTCATGTCAAATGTGCCCTTCAAATGTCAAGGGTGCCCCGTGGTAGGGGCACATTTGACAAAACGACTTTTTTTAGAAAATGTTTAAAAAATATATGTTAGGACGTTAATAATACAATTTCCTATTTAAGTTTGAAAGTTTAATAATCAACGCTTATAGAGAATACAAAATTTTTAGAATCGGTCAAAAATTTTTGGAGCAATAACACTTTGAAAAAAAGGTGTCAAATCTACCCCACCTTACCCTACGCACGGAAATATACCAAATATCTAATATCAGATCTGACGTCTGGTTTCTGAGTAAAATGGTCACCCAGTTTGAAAGAAGTAATTTTGAGAAAAATGCGTTTGAAGTTTTTCTTAGCATGCATTTAATTTTTTTTTATCTCAAACAAATTTAAATTTTAAAAAATCCTTTTGGCATCGATTCAACTTTTGTATTGTCTTCATTCAACTTCGGTTTTGGTCGATACTGTTCGATTGATTTTTGTTCATCTGTATATAGCTTCTGCTCATATTCGTTAAGTTTCTTTTTATTTGCTAGTCTTTGGTAGTTGACATCGTTTGCCTTTGGCTCATTCCTTGATTTTTGTCAAAAGAATTTTTAAAATCATTCGATCTATTTCAGTAACTGATACAAATGCTTACCAAGTTTCATCAAAATTGGCTCATCCGTTTTGACGTGAATGAGCCAGACAAAGTTGATTGAATAAAGCGCCCTCTCACGGAAGTTTTCTGAAATTTAAATTGCCTCAATTCTGTTGCTGAGGCAGGTTAATTCACGTACCAAATTTTAGAAAATCGGCCAAGTCATTAAGAAGTTATTGAGTCTTACATAAAGTTACTACATAAAGCACCCTCTTGCGGAAGTCTTTGAAATTTTTTATATTTTATGTTTTATCTTGAGTACAGTTCATATTCAAAAATATTCAAAAACGTTCATACAAAATTTCATTGAAATCGGTCCAGGCGTTTAGAAGTTATTAAGTCTTTAAAACGCACTACTAAAATCCTCCTACGAAAGTCTTTGGAATTTTTTATGGCCTATGTTATCTTGGGCGCAGTCGAACCTTCATACCAAATTTCATTAAAATCGCTACAGGTGTTTAGAAGCAATAATAGAGTGCCACGCCCACATACTTCTGCCCACTTTTTTTACACCCTCTATGATCTTTCTAAAAAAAAAATAAAAAACAAAAAAAAAATTATATCAAGAAAAATATTTTATTTCCGCGATTTTTCGCTTTTCATCGAAAAATTATCCAGTAGTTTTTTGTAATGTCGTTCCACGTGCATGTCCATAAATTTAAATTGAAATCATAATTAACATTCCAAAAATATATCAAATATATAACTGTATTCAACACAGCTAAAAAGTGGTTCATCATCATATCATATGGTCGTAAAGGCGAGAACCAATTCGACAAAACTGTGGGGGTACCCATGACAATATTTACAGCCTTACAATATTCCAGCCAAGAACCAATTTTGTTAAACTTATTTTAAATTAGCAATGTCAAAAACCATTAAAGCCATTCAGTCACAAACTTAATTAATTCTTGATATTATCAATTATTTTGAAATCATTTAAAAATGCCGCAAGGTTTTTTCTTAAAAATCATTTTTTTATCAGATTTTTTATTTCCAATTCAAGTTTAAAACGACTGGAGAACAACTATAAATCAAATTTATTGAAAAAATTCAAACATTAAAATTTTTATAAGTACAAAGACGTTCTGACCCCAAAACAAAATACCTAAATACACCTCTGATCTACACTATCAGCGTTCTTTTTTCATTACTGTTGTTGGAATTGTTGGAATATGGAATAATTTTAGCTTAGTTCATCGTTTGCCGGTCAATTAATAGAGTTAAGCGCCGATCTGTTATTATCAACGCTTTCTTTTTTCTGCCTCCACTTGTTATTGTCATTTTCAGTTGCTATATTTTTTGCCTTTTTTATTTTTTTTTTTGTTACTCTTATTCTGTTTGTTGTGTCTTTTATTTATATACATATGCTTTCATATCAGCTAAAATACGTTTTTTTATTTATATTTTGAGACGGCTTCATTCGAATAATTTTCATCAGTTTCAGACTTTCAGTTACTTTTGTGCATCGGTGCTGTGTGGTTGTAGTGAGAAACGATTTTTATTAAACTGTATTTAAAGTGTAATCGATTAAGGAAGCAATCGAGTTATCAGCAGCAAAAAGGAGTTTATTTTTTTTTTATTAAATCCATTTATTTTTTTGATTGCAACAAATTCTTGAGCAGAATGGTTATTAATTTTGCTGCTGGACCAGCAAAGTTACCAGAAGAGGTAGATATGCGGAGTACATATTTTGAAGAAATTCTCTTTAAGTTGTGAGAACTTTTGGCAAGAAGTTTCTGTATTTATAAATAGAAAAAGGACATGAACGAATTTATCATTTATAGGCATATTATGATATATAAGTTAAATATCATATTCAGGCATCTTTTTGTTACTGCTGCAGCCAAAGTGGGCGAGAAATAAGCAAAAACAATTTTTGTAGCTTTATTTTCTCTTTCATTAAGCTATGATCTTGATATCAGCAAGAGTAGGTATTTCTCTTTTAATGTATTTTTTTTCATAATTTCTTTTATTTTTCATGATTTTCTATTGCACTAAAAAAATGCAATAATTCAATAACTAGTTTTATATAAAAAATATCAGCTCTTTGAAAAAACAATTTGCTGATCATTAAATAATTGTGAAAAGATCTGAAAATTAAGATTAAAAATTTAAATCTGATTTTTTTACTCCTAAATTTTAAAACTAAATTTTTACAGATTTATTTTCAAAAGCTGAGAAACAGAAAGCTTCTACTTTTTTTTAATTTTTTCTTTTTTTTTCTAATTTTTTAAATTGTGATATCCGTTAACAATTCGAGAATAAATAAAAAATGAAAAAACATGTTAAATTCGGTTTTTTTTTTTGAGAAAACAAAATACGAACAAACCAAACAGTTTACAAACTCAAGAGCACGAACAAGAAAAAACGCAACTTTTACCATGTGTTCTTTATTCTTTTATTTACTCCAGTGCTCGAAGAGAACCACAAATACAGTGAAACCCGCTTGAGTGCCTCCTCTTTTAAGTACCTTAAAAAAAATTTCGAACATAAAGCATTTCTCATTTAAATTAATGTATGTTTATCCTCTTTAGTACCTCGCCGCTTAACTATCCAATTCGCTTGATTACCTAAGTCACACTTTAATTATCATTTGACCTTGAATTTTCCCTCATAAGTATATTTAAAAATTATTTTGGTTTTAGTACTATGGCAACTCTGAAAAAACAATATTTCTTATATCAAAGACGAGCTCGCAAATAATGAAATTTCAAAATTGGGATCGTTCAAGCGATCAATAATAAAATATATAATTTTCAATACAACTTTTCGTTCAACATGTCGTCCAATATATTGAACCATGCGAACCCCCATATCGAACCATGATGATGATATCGAATCATAAGAAGAAAACATAAGTAAAAATCTCGAAAAAATTCTTTACATACCAATACCATTTATGTTCTTAAATGAACGATGCAAAAGTTTACTTTTAAAAAAGTGCTTTTACAATACGGAAAGAAGTATTTGTCTTATGTCCTTTGCAAAAGAATTTTATACTTAAATCAATTTATTTCATATTTGTACGAAATATTTTTGACGTAGAATTACATCTTACAGCGCGGCTTGCATAGGGTCGTTTGAACAGATTTTTTCAAAGCCATGTAACTTTTTTGACGAATACTTTAGGGTATACCTACAGCCTTTAATATTCATCGTTCAAAGATAATATATATACTAAAATATCAGATATATCCTGCGCTGAGTGAATATCTAATTTTGGATTTTGTCACTATTATATTAAATTCACAAAATAGTAAAATATAAGAAGAAATAAAAAAAGTATGTGTTTGTATAAGAAAATCAATCTGCTTATGCTGTGCCGGCTGCTTTCTTTGTTTTTGTTTCAATGTTTTTGCTTGTATTGTTTTTGTATATACGAACTGATTCGCAGGCTTCTTTATTGGGTTCTTGTATGTACTACTTAGAACTGAGTGCTCTATTTTTTCACAACCTCTTTTCAACTCAGTCAATGAACTCAAACTGTCAAACTTAACGAAATGGGTCTGTGATCCGGTTAGATTTAACTCTTATAAAAAAACGAGTAGGATCATATTTCGTTTAATGCTTTTACCCAATAGATGGCGTAAAACTTTGATTTTTGTTATTAATGCAAATATATTTAGATCCCACTTCCCCCTGGCAATAGCGAGTGTAGCTCGCGAACTATACATTGGTCAGAGACGGAAGTGGTACTAATTGAAAATACATGTGCTCAGCGAGAGATATAGTCACCAATGATGACCAGTTTCACGTGTTTTTTTAAAAATCAAGTGAAAACACGAACCTCAACTACACGTGTATTTTATTCACGAACTATAAACAACGTGAGGTTCGTATTCACGTGAATAGCATTCATGTACTTTAGGCATGAGCCAAACCTTTCATAGTTTTTTTAACTCTAGGTAAAAAATGGTTATTTTTGGCCTATTCTGTTTTTCAAAAATTTTTTTTAAATATTTTTGGTGCAATATTTTTATATAGTTTGACCCCTCCATTTACGCGTCTCGATAATTTCACCTCTCCTTGAAATCATTAAAAAGTGGTTATCTTGGTCTATCTCCCTCTGTTTTCGAGATATCCAGCTTTTTCTGGTTTTTTTAAATAATTTTGGTGCAATATTTTGGTATAGTGCGACCCCTCTATCAACGCGTCTCTCTTAGAAACACGTAAAAAGTGGTTATTTTTGGAATATCTCCCTTCGTTTTCGAGATATCCCGCTTTTCTGTTTTTTCATATATATTATTTATTTTTGGCCTATCTCGTTCTTAGAAACTCAAAAAAAAACTATAAAAAACATCGGCTCTGCTTAAAGAACGTGAATACTATTCACGTGTAGTTCGAAACACGTGTTTGAGCTGAAGCTCTAGTCATCATACGATTTTTTAAAAAATCAGGGAGGTACTTATGTGGGTTTTTTAATTACCCAGATTGAGACTTAAGCGGAGTTTTTTAAGTTGGCATCAAAATGTTGACATTTTTGGGTGAGGTACTTAAGCGGGTTTCACTGTAATGGCAAAATTAGCGTTATTTCAACTTTCAAGCATTCTAAAAAATTGACTGATCAATGATTTTAGGTAATCTTATAGTTCTTTTCTATAATAACTAGAATACAAAAAGTTTTAGCTCAAAAGGACTTATAGTACGCACGTACGTACTTCTTATAAATAATCTATATATAAAAGACAAGCGTCCTGCTCCGTGCTCTATATCGCTCAAACTGTTATAGTTGTAATTGCTATGTATACGCTGAACATTTTAGTCTGGACCAGAACCTGTTTCCCTTTTTCAGTGCTTTTGATATGAATTTTTAGCCTAAAACTATGCACACAAAATTTATTTGATATTTATCAGTAAGGACACATTGACGACGACTGGAACAAAACAACATTTAAGGTGAATGAAAAATATCATATCATTTGCTACTTTATTATTTTGAACACGACCCGTCGTATGACGGGCTTCTATACTAGTAAGAATAATAATAATAAGAAGTACGTACGTTCGTTACATATATGTAACGTTGGTTATTAATGGGTTTAAATAAAGAAGTATTGAAGTCTTTGAAATGTAATATTAACAATAATTTTTAAAATCATTCTTAAGGCTCGTATCTATCTCTTTTTTTACGAAATTGTGCCTTTTTTTGTGTAAAAAATTCTGTCTTTTGAATAATTTCAAAATTCCGTATTTGTCCCTTAAATTCCTTACAGTCATACCTAAATTGGAGCGTTAGGCGTTGTGCTATTTAACGCTTCTCAAAAAAGGCAAGCGCCATACCGTAATTGAAGCGTTACGTGAAAATGTCAAAATCTTATTTTAATGCCAAATATTTATGAAATGTCTAAAAAAATTAAATAAAATGGTTTTCATTCATGAAAAGTTTATGATTAGCTCCAAGATGAGTCATGTGCACTTTTATAGTTTCTGTTCTGTGGCGAAAACACGCAGCATCTATTTTTGATTAGGCCTTCACAACTCTTTTCGGTTTCGTGATCTTGTTGGACAAAAGTAGGTGGTTAAGTGGTTAGTAGAGAATTGTTACCAAAGCGCTAACAATTCAAAGGTTATAAAAATGGGCGTCATCCACCCACGAATACGCTCACCTCCCATACAACCCCAAAATTAAAAATTCTTTTAGCTTTTCTTTAAGCGACAGACAAAAAATTTGATACGTTTGTATTTTATATCAAAACTAAGTCGTGGAAAAAATGGGCGTTATACAACCCACTATAGTGAAAACTCTAAAAAGAGGCTTACCTTTAAATGTTATTGTGTCTTTGGCCTAAAACCACCGTATAGCTCCATATAGATCTATATCCATATCCATAACATTTCCTCATTCTCATTTTTACCATAAGTGGGATCAAATCCAAACCTCTTTAATCAGTTCAAAACGGAATATTTTCAAAATTACGGAGTCGAGGCATGAGTCCATTTAATAAAATTTTGTAAATCTGCCATCTGATCTTAAATAATCAGCAACTAAATATCTTATCAGAAATTATTCTATTATGTCAAATTTGATTTCATGTGCTATTTTGCTTATCTCTTATTACAAACTTGGGGCTACAACACAAAACTATATAAATATTTTGTGACGTATGAAATGTTTTTCCAATAACAAGTATTGAATCTTCGTCTATATTGTTCACAAGACGCGTTTTTCTTCCAACATTCAAATTCGATTTCCATACAAACATAATCCTGCTTTGGTTACAGATTTTGCCAACTTGAAGTTCTAGACACCACGACCAGGTAGCGTATGCCAAATTATGTTTCCTTCTTACATTGCTTATGTCCATAGCTCCATCTAGCGTAAAGTTCCTTTCATGATATGCAAATCGTAAGCCATATGTTTACTTAAACAAGGTTTACTTAAACAAGGTTTCTACAGGTGGGTGGTGTTGAGAGCACATTAAGTTTTGATTTGAGTTCTTTTCCAATATTTATTACGTCCAAAACGCCATTTAGCTGTGATCCATAATTCAAATCCAGATTTGAACGGTTCTTGCATTTACTATAACCCAAGACACAATTACGAAGGTGGTAAAGTGCTGCCATCTTTAAACTGTTTCATCGAGGCTTTCTTTTGACAACTTTAAGGCAATCGCACAAAGGAAGCTATATGCGCACAATAACAACTTGCGGCAACGTGTCGGCTATTACTTTATTAAGGTGGGACATAACATTCGCGGCATAGAAAACAGACCTTTTTTTAAAAAATTCATAACTCAGTCGAAAAGAAAAAAATTTTTCCATGAAATGTTTTTTCTTAGAATCTCAAGAATATCTTACAAAAATACAAAATTATAAAAAAGTCGATTTAAAAAAACGGCCAATGTCGTGTCTCCCCTTAAGTATATTAAAATGTTGAAAAGCTATACTTGCATACTCCACTCAATAAAAATTAAAAAAGTTTCAATGTTTAAAATTGAATTAAACAAAAGTTGTTTAACCCTTTACAGCACAAGAACATATTTTTCGTGAAATGTTTTTACTTAAAGAGATGATTTAAATATTTCAATTTAAAAGAAATATATATGAATTAACTTTACATGCATTTTTTTTTAATAAAAGACAACATTTTATCAAATTCAAAACCATATTCAGTGAAACTGTTAGTATTTATCTAATCAAAATATTTTTTTTATAGCTAGATACATAAAGAAGATTATGCTATTTTTTCTGATAAGCATATTATTATCAAAAAAAAAAGCTATTGATTGCTGAAATAAGAGAAGGCAATCATAAAAAGTATTATATTATTTCAAAATCAAATAAATACATTTTGTAAAACAGTTGAAATTTTTTGACTATTCAAAAATAAACAACGTTAAATACTAGTTATTAGAATCAAGCGAAAAATGAAGTTTTCATTGTCAAAGTATAAGTCAACAAGAAAAAATGAAAATATTTGATTTTTCATCAGGTCGACAAAAAATTTGAGATGTGTGAAGAGTTTAACCAATAATTTAACAATCTGAACTACCTGAAAGAGCTCGGATTATTTGGTTTTTTTAAGTAATATATTTTTAAAATTACAAGCCGTTTATTGCTATTCAGAACCACTATGATATTTCGAAAGATCTAAAACGAAATCATCAAAATTATGCTTAGATTATTTGACAACGATTTTAATGGCACCAGAAAAATGGAAACACAACACAATTTTCGTTCAGATATTTCGCCAGTTTTGATACAAGCTAAAGAGAGAATATCAGTATAGGTTAGAAGAGATTTTTCTTGTTGTTTGCACATGTGTCGTAGCATAAAAGTTTCTTTTAATAGGTTGGAAATATATATGATATTTTTACTGGAGCCAATCGAGCCACCAGCTGGGCATCATTGATTTAGATGTAGATTTATAGAAACCCAAAACTAGTTGCATTAATTGTTCTTTCTTTACCCCTATAGGTTCTTCTAGAGGTGCAAAAGAACTTGCTTGACTGTAATGGCAGCGGTATCTCAGTCATGGAAATGTCGCATCGTTCGGCAACCTATGCAAAAATACAAGAAGGAGCTATCGAAATCCTACGCGATTTACTTAAGATACCAGACAACTATAAGATTCTATTGATGCAAGGTGGTGGCACCGGACAGTTTGCCGCAGTTTGCCTTAATCTTATAGGACGTACAGGCGTGGCTGACTATGTTGTTACTGGTTCTTGGTCGGCCAAGGCAGCCAAAGAGGCGGCGCAATATGGCAAAGTTAATTTGGTACTACCAAAAGTAAACAAATACACTACAGTACCACGTCAGGATACCTGGCAGCTTGATGCAAATGCCTCCTATGTCTACTATTGCGACAACGAGACAGTAGATGGTGTGGAATTTGATTTTGTGCCCAAAATGGTCAAAGATGTGCCTTTGGTTTGTGATATGTCCTCAAATTTTCTCTCACGACCCGTGGATGTAAGCAAGTTTGGCGTAATTTTTGCCGGAGCTCAAAAGAATTTTGGAACTGCTGGTACTACGGTGGTAATTGTGCGAGATGATTTGCTGGGTCATCAATTGAAGGAGACACCATCAATTTTGAATTTTTCTCTCATGGACAACAACAACAACTTACTGAACACACCACCAACTTTTGGGTGAGCAAGCGTATTATTATGGTTATTATGGTTATTAAGTCTTTATAATTAATTTTGTTTTCTTTAGCATCTATGTAATGGGACTCATCTTCAAGTGGATCAAGCGAAATGGTGGCATCGATGGCATGTCAAAGGCAGCAAAGGCCAAGTCTAAGTTGATTTATGATGTGATTAACAAATCAAATGGTTTCTATAGCTGTCCTGTGGAGCCATGTGCACGCTCATGTATGAATATACCCTTTCGTATTGGCAGTGTTGAGGGTGTGGACTCGCTGGAAAAACAATTTCTTGCCAAGGCCGAAAGTGAAGGCATGATTCAGTTGAAAGGTCATAGATCCGTTGGTGGTATTAGAGCTTCACTCTATAATGCAATAACATTGGAGGAAACGGAAAAGTTGGCAAAACTTATGATCAGTTTTTATGAGAATAATAAGCGAAATAAAGAATAGTTGAGGAAAACAAAATTAAAAAAAAAAAACTTTACTCAAAACTTTGAAACTAAGCTTATCAGTTAATTTGAAAGAAATTTGTATATTTAAGAAGCTAATTGAATGATTATAGCGCATACCAGTTTGGCTGAGAGTTCATTGAAAATATGAAATAATGCAGTATTTTTATACTCCCACGCATCACCACCTGAGTTGATTTAGCCATGTTCGTCTGTCTGTCCGTCTGTGTATCTGTCGACACGATTACAGCCGTAATTTTCAAGTAATCGTTATGAAATTCGATATTTGAGCTTCTTTTTAAAAAACAAAGATCAAATTCGAGAATGCACTCAATCGGATGAAAACCACGCCTTCCTCCCATACAACCCTAATAATGAAAACTCTATAAAGAGACCAATATTTAAGTTACAAAACTGAAATTTGGTATTAGTGTGTTCTATGACAAAACTGAGATGTGTTAAGAAAATGTGTAACACGCCCACCTCCCATACAACCTCAAAATTGAAAACTCTATAAATAAGTTTTTCTTTAAACTACAAACAAAAAATTTGATACGTTTGTATTTTATATCGAAACTAAATCGTGGAAGAAAAGTGGTTGTCATCCGCCTAAGGCCACACCCACTTCCCATACAATCCACTATAGCAAAAACTCTTTTAACAGGCTAATATTTACAGCTTTACAAATTAATTTTTTTATTACGAATGAGCCGTGGGGGTATTTTACTTCGGCCAAGTCGGCCAAATCGAAGATACACCGAAGATATTACTAGTTCAGAATATTTCTGGGTGAAACCAGAGTTCTTTTTCGGCAAAGTACAAAAAAAGAGTTGTTTGATTAAAAAATGCGAATAGAGCCATATTTACTACTCCTCCAAAGCGATTTCGTTTTATTTCAGAACTATTTTAACATTTAGTGTGTTTTTAGGTGTAGGGTAAACTCGGGTAGCTTTACACCTTTTTTGCAAAGTGTTATTACTCTGAAAATTGCTGACATATTCTAAAATGTTTTATTGTATAAACGTTGGTTATTTTACTATATAACCTGTTATATGTAAGCCCCAACATGTTTTATTTAACTATTTTAAAAAAAAAAAGTAGTTTTGACAAATGTGCCGCTACCACGGATCATCCTTGACTTTCGAAGCGGAGCATTTGGCAAGTATGTCTATTCTCATTTAAAAATCTATCATTTAAAATGTAAACACTTCAACTAAATTTGATTAGAATTCCCAAACGGATTAATAACGATTTTCGATATCGTTAGCTTGCAAAACTATCATTTTATATTAAAGGGGCAAGCACAATGGCCCATATCGACAACGATTATTGTCGTTAACTTTTTGGGAATTCTTCTACTGGAGGCTAGATTCTCTGAAGACGACAGCTTTATTTCAATTTTGCTGCGTAAAGTTAGAGCAATATCCTCAATTTCAATCTAAATTTTAAAGTACTACATTTTTATTTTTGTTTGCAACGTTCTCTCTGCCCGTTGTTATGACACGAGACACCTTGTCTCGCAGATTTTTTAGAGGTATGATGGTTTTGTATATGTCGTATTATTATTATTGGTGTCAAACTTTGTGTGGCATAATTCGCAGTCTGTGCAATGCTTTGAGACAAATTTGAAGTACCTTGGATGTTCTGAACATTGGGAATGGATCAATTTTCTTCTATTTTTTCTATGATAAAATCGTTTTCATCAAACATTTGTATGTTGAAAGGTAATATTTCATTTGCTCTTTAGCCGCTCATTTTTTCAAAATAAAACGTTCTTTGAAATGGAATATGAGTTACTGCACCTACATCATATATGGTGATATATTTTCCAGGGTTCGTAGTCATACAATCATTAATATATTTGTTAGAAAATTTTTTGATGGCCCAAAAACTGGTACGTCCAATGACTGAAGTCAGCGGTGGGCAAGATTGCATCACAATACCATTGTCTCGGCTATAGTCAATGGTTTCAAAACTGCAGTGCGTAGAATGATTGTCTAGTATAACGAGAATTGGGTTTTCGACTGAGCAATTGATGTTAAGCTTTATATATTTAAGTATATCGATGAAATGCTCTGCAATCATCCATCCAGATTAAGAATTTCAAATAATCGACCCTGGAAAACATCCGTTTCCAAATCGATAGCTGAAACGAATACGAGGAAATATATAAACCGGAGTTAGACGATTTCCACAAGCATTGTCTATGCCAACCATGGTAACTAAACTGTCACGTTCTGCTGACGAAGCTTGTTAGACTTTCCTCTGGCCTTTTTTAGCGAGAATCTAAAAAAAAGGACTCAGAAATTAGGTATCTACTACATATATTGGAAAATTTTCAATTACACTCTTACCTTAGGAGAGTCTATTACTATTTCACCATAGTTGTATGTATCTTTAACTTGAAATTAATATTTTCCATACAAAGAAGAGAGGTTTAAATAGAACCCTTCGGCAGATGATTTTGTGAAGATGTGAAGTCTTGCCAAACTTACTTTTTCTGACAAGCTAACTTTTCACCTTTAAATTTTATTTTCATTTTAAGTTTAGCCTCTAAAACATTACTTTGATACTTTAAACTCAACATTTTAAAATAATAAGCAGTTTTTAAATGTTTATTTTAAAATATCAAGCGAACGTTTTAAAATCTCCTTTTAAAATGTTTTTTAAAGAAAATCAAATGAACGTTTTAGAAGGTCATTTTAAAATGAAAATAAACGTTTGAGATGCAAAATCTGGATTATACGTTTTGAAACGTAGCACGTTTCTGCTAGTTTTGAAAATGTAGTTTTCTCAGTGTAATCCGTTTACTTTAAAGTAATCATACGCAAACCTTTTTTAAGTTTAATAAGAAAAACAATGCTAATTAAAGGAACACTTCTTTACATAATCTTTCAAATCGATTTCTTGCTGTTTTGTAAAAATTTGACGCGATGTAAACTTTGTTTGAACTTTGTTGTTATCATCTTCAGAGCAACTGTCGTTATCGGAATCATTAAAGTGTAAAAATTTTTTAATGCTTCATATGCATAATCAACGTTGTTCTATTTATGCCATATTTTTCCGCAGACGTTTGAGTTTCATTCCCATTCTCAATGTCCGAAAGCGTCTTTTTCATGTTTTCTTCATCGATAGTGACTAATTTTTTTTTACGTAATTTCAAAACACTTCTGTATAAAGTCGTTAAGAATTAAGTGAACCTTTATTTTTTCAAATTGTGCCCCGTATGCTATCGGTAACTTTGTATTCATATTTAACTACATCTAAATACTTAAATAAATAAAGAGGTATTTGTACCTTTTTCAATAAAGTAAATTGAAATAAAGGCTTAGATCACTTCTAAAACTCCTTACGGTATATATGCCACAAAATTACATCAGCTCCACAAAAAACACAAAAATACTTGTTGCTTTCTTTCGAGTTGAGTTAAAACTGTCAAACTTTGCGACGCTTCGTGAAATTCAATGCTGCCAAATTGCGTTAATAAATTTTTTTTAATATAATGGTGCGTTCACACCAAAAACACCAACTTCAAGTGTACCCCAAAGCCAAACATACCCCAGTTTACCCTACTTCTCTTATTTTAAAGCACATACAGTAATTTTTAACTATAATTTCAATATTAATACCGTGGTGAATGTGGCATGCAGGTTAAATGTGTGGTTTAGCATGCTCGGAGCCCGGGTTCGATCCCCAGCCGCTGCGAAAATTTTTTTCAATAAAAAAATTTTCTGATCGGTCACCACCTCTCTGCAGACAATGGCAAACCTCAGAGAGTAAATAATGACATGTAAAGCTTCTTGAGAACATGAACTTTAGCCGTTCGGAGTCGGCATAAAACATGTAGGTCCAGTTCTCGGTTAATTTAATGCAAACATTTAATGCACAACACAATTGATCATAAGAAGCTCGGTCAAAGTCCTTTTAAGGGCTGAAATGGCCAATTTGTTTTTTTTTTTTTCAATATTAATACACATTAATATTGATACGATTAAGCAGCATAAACTAGTGCACGCAGTTCAGTACTTTTAGTACTCTTCTTTTCTTTTTTTTTTACTAAGAATAAAGTTGAGGTAGATCATGATGCAAAAAGAAGATAATAGCGAGTTTTTCTCTACACCATAAATTTCTTTCTTCATGTCAAAAAATTGCGAGCGAAAGAGCGGAACAGTTGATAAGTGTCGCAGAATATTATTTTTTTTATGCTTGTTGCGAGGTAAACAAAATGTTACTGCTTCAATAGTAAATTACAATTGTGTAAATTATGTATAAATAATTTTTAAAGTGCAAGTGCTCTATATTGTTGTATTGTGTCCCACTTATTGGCAGTTTTCTCCACAACTTCTGTTAGCTACCATTAAAAAACTGGTAATGGTATTGAGGTTAAGTCGAACGCACGACTCAAATTCGCCATCAGCTGATTTTGACAGGATCGGGGAAACATAAATTTATAATTTTGTGAGAGAAGTGTCAAACTCGCTATCACCTTCTTTTTGCATCATGAGGTAGATCAAATAGTTTGTGGGCGCGTTGAAAGACTCGAAAATATGTGTATACGAGTTCCGAAACAAGTTTTTTTTCCGAAAAAAATTTTGTATATTCATTTCTCGCTCGGTTTCAATATTGAAACACTACAAAGGTATAAGAGTGTCTTATTTCTTTTATTTAAACCCGAATTGATCTACTTATTTCAACTTGTTTTCAATATTAAATGCAAATTAACACAGTCCCCTTTCACGGAAGATAGCATCCAGTGATGCCTCCAGATGCTCGTTGGTATTACGCAGTTGATCCACAACTTTCTTGGCCCAAATAAAATATTGTTCACGTCGTTCCTGTAAGTATAACCTTAAAATGTTAGCAAAAACGCGCATTTTGTCTTCGACCAGCAGCTCATACCTGAGTCCAGCCATTCGGCAGATTCTTTTGCAAATCTCGCAAATTATCCAATTTATCTGCCAATTTTACAAGTTTAGCTTTAGAACTGATATGAGCTGCATGTTCTATTTGTAGCCTTTTGCGTTCTTGCTTCTCCAGCGATTTGTCATCTGTTACCTGACGCACAATTTCACAAACATCATCGCCAAAATGTTCGCTAATCTCCTCAAATGTAGTATTGGTGTCTTCAACCGTATCGTGTAGAAGTGCTGCCATCAGAACTACCTCGTCTTCAACACACCCCTCTACAGCAATTATGGTTGCCACATTTATGGGGTGATTAATGTACGGTGAAAGACGCGCATCTTTACGCCGTTGATCACGGTGCTTTTCGGCGGCAAACTGTAAGCATTGCATAAATTTCCTAGAGGGTGGCGTCATAATTATTGTTGTACTCAAAAACTAGATGTCAGCTGTGGCTTCAAAGTGGTTGCTGCATGTGCTTGGCAGTAGATGCCGCTTGACGTTTAAAGGAGAATTTCAAAAAAGCTTTATAGCTATTTTTGTCATTCAACGTGAAGCTTTTGAATTATCAGCTGTTCGATGCTGTCACCGTTTTGCTTTTAATATTCCTGGATAAGCAATTTATTTTTGATAAACAGTAAAAGTAGTTTATATATTAAATCGATAAAAATTCTCTCAGTTATGACATTAACTGAGTAAATTTTTAATAAAAGTATATATTTCTTACCTTGGTTAAAATGTTGTTTTCGGTTTTATTACTTCAGCTATTTTGTAAATAAATAACTCTCTAAAAAACTGCTGATGTACAGGGGGGTTGCTTAGTTTTCTAAATGCATAAAGGTACTCATACCAGTGTTGAGAAATAGTGCACAATTTAGAGATGTTTCGGGTTCTAGGGTAAATTCTGTAACTATGAAAATCCAAGTGTTCACGAAATTTTGTCGCTCTCATTCTTGTTCTACCACTGAGAAAAAAACACATACCTTGCTCCGGTAAAAAATTTCTCTATTTTTGATTATAGCAATTTTCTCTTTTTCAAATAAAATTTTCTTCAATTTGAATAAATTTTCACATTTTCGAAGAATTATTTCTTTACTTCTAGGAAATGGAAATATTTCAATGTCTCTAATAATGATAAGTATTTTTCAGGCACAAAAAATTTCTCATTTATAGAGAAATTTTATTGAAAATGAAAAACTTCTTATATTTTGATAAAAAATTCACTATGAGATGTATTTAACAATAACAACAAATATTTTCTCAAAAAAAAAAAAAATTTTTCTCTAAAAACGATATATTTTTCTATTTCATTTAAGCTTTTTTTATCATTTTTAGAGAATTTTTAGTATTGCAATTAGAGAATAGAATTCTCTGGAGCAAAGTCTATACCATTTTTCTCCAAATATGATGCCTTTTTATCATATTCCGAGACACTTTTTTTCTGAGTGTCGAAATGGAAGATAGAAATGCAGAGCACATTAAAACCATACATGGGCTGTAAGAACTGTGATTCTGCCTGAAGAATAGAATCGCGTCAATATTGAGTTAAAGAAGTCTATTGGAACGTGCCTTTGGAAATCGGCATTGTTTAACAATTAAATGATTTCTGCTTAAACATATACAAAATGTAAATTAACTTATTTTTGGCAGTACCTGTTCCAGCTGAACTAGGAATTTGACACTTTCAAATTTCATCTGTTTGTGAGCAAATTAGATGAAATTTAAAATAATATTTTTTTTTTTTTTAAATTTAATTACTTTTTTTTAGCTTTGAACCAAGAATTTCAGGGGTCAAACCTATTCAGTCAAGTCTGCCTTAGTTCGGAAATGGGGAGATAGATAAGTAGGAGAGAAAGGGAAATCAAGAGAAACAAGTGTAGAATGTTCTAGTGTGGTGGAGTGCTATATCAACATTCGAATTTGAATCTGAGGCAAGTGTTATGCCTTTACCTCAGTCAATCCGAGTTATCAAGCAATCTAATTCCACAAACATCTCTACCACCAACTACAACTTCCAAAGTCGTATATATTGATGAAGTTTTAATTTTAGTTGATTAGAAATGAGGAAAGAATTAAAGAAAGGTAGAAGCGTAGGACCATGGTTAGACCGGGATTCGAACCCGGAACCTCTGGGTTGATAGTCAAGCACGCTAACCACTCGACTACCGAGGCCGGCTGCACAACGAGTTAAATAAAGAGTTATTTAGCCAGTACTTGTTTTGCAGGGATACTTATAGTTCCAGGGATAAAAATGCCAAGAAGTGTTTTTAGATTCTTAAAGATAGTTTAAAGCAAAGTGCTGCTGATTTGGTTATCGAATATATTCTAGCAAGGCAAAAAAAAAATTAATTTTAAGTATTGTACTTTCATTAACTCATTTAAAAACCAAAAAGAGAGAACCGAAGAACAGTTTATAATTTTTTTAAAAAATATACTTTTGGCACACTGTGTACATGTATGTATACCTGTCATTTAAATACACAATAGCTTCTATGTGAAGTGATGAAATTGTTTACATTTTAAGCTTGTTTTCAGTATAACAACGAACAATAAAAGAAGACATCAGAGAACCACATCAAACACAATGTGGCGTATAATTTAGTTGAACCGGTTTTGCAGCCGGCATTTTTGGCAATTCCAAAATCAAGCAAAGAAAAACTACTGGTTTGCAAAATTACTCATCCATAGACCGATACATACATTCGCAGACGTGTCGTGTACAGATTAATATGCTAATAATAATATTTAATTTATATACTCAGTAGTCTAGCATATGTCGTCATTCAGCTTATGTTTTTGTTTAATATTTTCATCCAATAAGGTTCACTTATTATTAGTAAACATGAGTGCAATATATATTAGGAAGTAAAAGTTATGATTTTCCCTCAAAATAGAACTCTACTAATAAAAATTTTGCTAAAATATAAGTAATATGCTGTATATATGTTTCATACTGTTTTTTATTCTGATCATAGATTTATGAATAATTGGTAACAAAAGGTACTAAACTTAAGTATCCAAAATATTAATTAAAGAAAGCACTCAAGCATTAAGAGAGAAAATGGTATTAAAAAATAGAGTCATAAACAAAGCTCTCTGCACATAGTGTTGGTGAATCGTCTACAAATTGTGATATCTTATCAGATATTAAAAGATAAGAATATTTTTATTTTCAACGTTATTATCTGACGTCACAGTCTGTCATTTACCACTACTAAAAATGTTATAGAGCGAATGATCCTAAAAACCGCTGAAGGTAGGTCCATTTACTGAGTCAACCTAAGTTTAGCTGTTAATTTTACAGAAAACTTTATAGGTATTATCCCTTATCTAAGAGTTAGTAAGTCCTTACAAGTTATTAATAAAAATTTTCTTACTTACACAAAACTAAAACATAAAACAATAACATCAAAATCATATATGTATAAACCTTTAAATTGAATACGTTCTTAATGTTTTCAGCATACTGCCGAAATTATAAGAATAAAATATAAGAATATTTAATAAGAATACGAATATTACTAAAAGACCGTCCCACCCTACAGCAAAAAATGTTAAGGGATAAATTTAAGAAAACCAAATTCTACATCATATATTTATATGTGCAGTTCCAAAAAGCTCTAATTATTACCGGAGATATGAACGGAGAAACACGTAAAATTTGAAAATTTAATATCTTTTTTTATGTTTTTGTTCACTAGGTTGGTAGAATGGGACAAACTTCTAGGCTCACTAGGTAGAATGGGACAAACTTCAACCTTAACTTAAGACCAAATAAAGAGGTTAAGACGATTTTCACCTTTTCGCAAATTATTTCCAAGCAAAATCCTAATTTTGCTGATCTTGTAATGAAATTTTACAATTTAATATTTGATTATATTTACTTTGTTTTATTTTTAATTTAAATAGTTACCAATATTATGGTTAGTCAACATTTTCAAAAAACTACCAATTTCCTAATATATATAAAAGAAAACGAAAAATATCGACACTTATCATTATTATCGCCTTCACTTCACGCTTAGTCGCATAGAATACATTTATATTCAAAGAATACCTTCTTTGAGAAAAAAATTTAATTCAGGTTCAAATAAATACAAAAATTACAGCACGGTTGTTTTATAAAAATTAAAAATCCGAACAAAAAATTCAAATATTCAACACTAAATCTTGCCAGGGACGTAACACACTTTTGGTCATGAAAACTCCAGGGCAAATGACACTCAGTTTCTACAAGCTATTGCGAATAGCATTTCCCCTTCTTTTTATGCACCTGTGCAAAACCTATAATAAAACGCTAATTTGGGACGCTTTTAAGGTTCGCTTCTCTGGAATTCCTTGAAAACTCCAGAACACTTTTGCCTTTGTGAAGCACCTTAACAATAGTTCACTCTTACATGAACAACCTCGTTCTCACTGTTCTCTCTGTAGAAATTGCTTGGAACCTGCCGGTGCTTCGTCGGAACCTCTGCGAAGAATGCACATTGGGAAAAATATAGGCAAAACCCTCGCATTCAGAGTTATTCCAAAGTATTTTAATTTGTTTCTGTTTTTTGTAATGTGGACATATCCAACATGTGAAAAACACACTTTGCAAGTAATATGATCAAAAGTATTGGTCTCTATTGTCATCCAAAGGTGAGCTTCTAAAAACGTTTTTTCTTTTTTCCTACAATGTTGCTTACACTACTGTGTACTAATGATTGTAGAATTTTTAATTATAAATGGAATAACCTCAAACTTATTTTTAAGCATAAAGGCACTTAAGACGTGCTTTAAAAAAAAATTGTTCCAATTGTAATCTTTTGACAATATACGACTCCTAATTTGCGCTTTTTTCAAGTTTTTGAAAAATTTCTTTGGCGGCGAGTGAAATTTCAAGGTCCTTTTTCCTGACGCTAGGCTAACGTTTTCATTTCATATGAAAATTAAAAAAAAATTACTGCCGCTGCCGAGAATTGAACCCCGAACATCGTTGCTTATGATCCGGAATCTATTCCTTTACGCCACGTAGGCACATTATAAATAGCCAAACAAAATGTAATTAAAACTGAACGCGTAACATACTGAAAATAACATAATTAACATTAATATTAGATTAACATTAACATTACATTATTAACATAACCGTAACATTAATTTTCATCCTACAAGTATGCACGGAAAAAAAAAATAGAAAAATAGCTAAAACAGGAGCAGAACGCGTTCGTGAATATAGAAATCGAATTAGAGCTCTTAAGAATACAGCCGCAGCTGGGTCTGCAACTAATGATGAAGGTAAGGTGATTGCAACAACGGCTGAGTTTCAAAATGCATTTTTACGAAACATCAGTGTATTTTGGTGAATCTACAAAGAACCAATCCCCAAAAAAACACACTGATGCATCTCAACAAAAGTTGAAAGCCAACCAAGTTGATGCACTCAACAATCAACGTTCGCTGCTTTATGAGGCCCTCTATCAACATAGCAATTATTATGATCAGGAAGCAGGAAGTAATAATGAACAAGATTTGCCTCTGCTTTCGGAGGCTCCTTCAAAGAGTACTATGCAAATGCAATCCAGCATTCAAAAAGTAACAATGTTTAGAAGACATTCGAAAGCAACTAAAACACCAACTGAACTAAAACAAGTACCGAAAATAACTGTTATTTTACAATTTTCAAATGAAAAAAATTGTCGAAAGACTTTTCCAAAGATCGGACGATAAATAACGAAGTTATAAAGAAATATGTCGATGAGCGACCCCTACGTTCAATAAAAAAAAAAAAATTTCGAAACTTTCTTTGAATAATGCTTCAGATTACCTGGTGTGCGGCGATATTTATTTTTTGCCTATAAGGCCAGACTGTACATGTAAAGCAGTGGGCGGCAAAATTAAAAATGAGACTGCAAGTGAAAGGGAGACAAAACATTTGCATATCATCATATCAAAACGTATCACAATGGACTCACATACTTTATATTATTACTTATACTTTATAAGTACATTCGAGTTGAATTTTTCTACTTTAAACATTAATTTATTTCAACAAATGGCCTCTTAGACCAATTAACTACCAAAATATAGTCTTCTTATTACCATTGCAAGTAATTACAGAAATAGGAATCTAACTATTTTTAATATGAGAAAACTTTTCCATATACAATAATATCACACAATATGCTCCACAAATGGCAAATTTAAAATGGTTTCAATGCCTCAACTTAAAAAACGCTGGAACATGGGTGTTTTTATTTAAAACCAGCTATCCAATTTCATTGCCTGAATTTTAATGTATTTATTTGACTTCACACAGCACAGTTCCTTAAAAGTCAAAACTTCTGGCTGTAAGATATCAGCCGCTGGTGAAGAAAAGCCGAAATAGATTACATCAGTCTAGTACATAAAGGATTTCTTATGAACTGCCCAGAATTCAAGTTTCTAGCATTAATAATATAGATGCTATGTTTTTCCCAATGTGGAACGCTTACAAGGATTCGCTCATAAATCAACAGCCTTACTTTCTTAAGTAACATAGAAACTGCTTGGAAGCTTACTGGTACATCGTAAAAACTTTACCAAGCACACTAACGAACCAATAAACATAAAAACAAAATTAAATTTATGGAAATTTGTAATATTCCGCAAACGCATTTTTATTTTCAAATATTTTTAGAATATGAAAATGTTATATCCTCTGGTGAAATGTTATTTCCACTAGGGCAATGTATTATATTCACATTGAAGTACTTCTCACAACGCAAATAATAAAAGCTAAGTCACAAAAATTTGGAACTTGCATTCACAAGTGCCTTTAAAGTAAAATCGAGGGAGAATTATTTTTTTTTGCTCACAATTCCAATAAGACTCCTTATCTCAGTTTCGTTTCACATTTATTTACGAGACGAATACAAGGTTATACTCTCAATAAATTACTTCAAAAGTGCCTTAATCAAAGCACACAAAATAAGTTCGCTCCCAAAAATTTTAAACTTGCATTCACAAGTACCTTTGAATTATCAAAGAGGGAGAATAATACTTTCGTAATCAGTTCAGAGAGACTCCTCTTTTAAACTTCGAAACACAAGCACTTAAGAGGCTAATACGAGATTTTTTTCAAGACCTTAATAAATGACACACAGAGAAAATTTTGATTCTGTGTTCACAAGTTTCTCAGTATCACTTCTAAGAAACTTTTAACTACTAATTTCAAAACTCATCTACTAATTTCAGGGCTTTCTTCTCTGATTAATATATAAACACATATACCTGCAAAGAGGTTAAACGTTATTATTCCATTTATAGCTGATATGATTTATAGTTGAAAATCAAGCTTCTGAAATAGAGAGTGAGATAAGATAAGATCTTTCAAAAGACAAAAAAAAAATAGAGATATTCAGCTAATACTAGTAAACCTATTGCCCGAATTCGAGCAATTCAATAAAAATTAAATGTTAGCAATATTATAGACGTTTAATTAATGATAATCTATTCAAGCAGCTTTTTCCTCAATAACGATATGTTCAGTCTCAATAATGATATAAAAGACCATCATCTGAATGCTTAAAACTTATAATCTGACACTAAATTTTTAAATTTAACTGTCAAAATACGAAGACGGACTTACACTAATATAACTACCGATATAAACATTATTACTATTCAACAACATCGCTGCTTCACTTTTAAAGCTATAAAACATAACTAATTTAAATAAAAACTATATATAAAATATACTTTAGAAAAAAAAAACACTAAGATATAATTAAAAAATTAATTAAAAATACTTATACTAAAATACTAATATACTTTTTTTGAAAACCGTTAAAATTTGACTGAGTTGTTTGTTCGGAAAGTGGAATTTTTGATTTTGGAACTGCATTTTTCGGACAATTAACATTTGAGGAACGCATAAAAGATAATTTTGGTAAAAAATTTTCAGTTTTGAAAAAAACTAAAATTCGATCAATTCATAAGCTCTTCTTAAACTAAATTTCAAATCGATTAAATAGCGGATTTCTGCACAAAAATTGTATTTCTGTTTTAAAAGGTTTGGAACCCCCTGAAGTGAAATCACAATTTTTAAAAGAGTTTTGCACAATTTCAGTCAAAACCTGATTAAATGACACCTGAATCGGTAAAATCGGTCTTTTGGTCTGGGAGGAGTTGAAGTCACAAAAAACCTTAGCCTATTAATTATATAGATTCAGTAAAAACTATACTAAATTGAAACACGAAATCTTTTATAACCAAAAAGCAATATATTTAAATGATTGCTGAGATAAAAGAGCACTAAATGGGCACATGCAATTTAATAACTAATCTATACGATAGTTAATCTATGCGATATCATTATGTCTTTATGTTTGTATGTGATTGTTTCTCATAGCTCATAGACGATTAATTATTTTTGTTAAATATTTTTAATAGTTTTTAAGCATTTATAAGCTTAACCAACACTACTACGAGAGCGGAAGTGAAAACAAGCTGGTAGTGCAAACTCTTGAGTGACTTTTCGAGCTTGCTCTCCAACAGTGTTGCCGTTTGACAGCAATCTTCTATAAACTTTTCGCCATAGGTACAAAAATATTCTAAATACGAAGTTCACATACAAGACGTTTAGTTCTTAATTTAACTCGCGCTCGCTAAGTTGTGTATTTTGTGACGACTGGCCGTGTAACACTTGAAATTCCAGTGCATTTTTTTTTATAAAAACTTTATAAAGGTTTACATACACAAATAATAAATTATTTTCAGAGCATTTATACTGCAAATTAAAACAAGGTAATAAAAATATTAAGACATAACTAAAAGTAGCTCTATAGATAGATAGTAGGAGTTTTTGAACACCAAACTATAGAATTATTTTTCTGGAAGCACGCAATGGTGTGCGAATACTTAATGGGGAAGCTCTCTAATATAGCAAAGGCAGAGGTGAAATAGAAGTCATAGAAGTCAAAGAGATTCTTCACCTACGGAAATTTGTTTGTAGTCAACAAATAAAGTATTTTTTATGCATTATTTTGGAACGCTAATTATAATAATAATTATGTATTGAATGATTAATTTCGATGATCTGAAGACAAAGCTTGAGCGGCATAAAGCTGTTGAAATCAACGTTTGCTAATAATATGCATAGTTAAAGCTGGCAAAGTGTAGCCGCACTATTTTTCCAAACAAGCAGTTGTATCGACTTTTATGAAAAAATAAAGAAATTTGCTATCGAAATGAGTAACGTCGTAAAAAAAAAATGAAAAATATTATTTTATTTAGTATGCAAAATGATAAGAATCAATCACCGTTTTATTATGTTTTGCGTGTTTAGAAATTTTGAACAGCCGGCAACTCTAGTTGGCAAAAGTTTTGCAATATTGCAAAATTTACAAAAAATGTTGAAAACAACATTTAAAAAAAAAACAAAAACTTGCTAATAAATTTTATTTTGTTTATAAAATAAAAACATTCGTATGATTGTCCTTGCGCACAGTTCAAGGGCGTTTACGTCATAAATTGCTACCAATACAAGTTTTTCTCAAGTATTTCACTTGCGCTTTCATCGATGACGATTTAAATAAAGCTCTTAAAAAACACCCCCTAAAGCTTTTTGCCGGCGCAATCACGCTTCATAAGCATGTTTGCTCATTTGTAGTTTTTTGTTTTTAATTTTAAGCAATGTAGCTAGCGCTCACAGTGTGGGAGAGAAAGAAAGCAAGAAAGCTTTCTTTTCGTATACAGCTTTATGCACTTGAAGGTCATGTGTTTATATAGGTGATTCGCAATTATTTTTGCCGGTCGGCATTTTAAGTTCATTATCAGCTACAAATTATTATTTAACGCCGTCATTGGGCTTCCATTATCAGCTGATCTTGTAAATTTGCTGATAATAAGATTAAAGTGTTGACCTAAGGAAGTTTTTAAAAAAAAATATTTGTCAGGTGTTTTTTTTACACTGAGCTGTAGCTTTATTATAATTTTGTGTTATTTTAAATGTTTGTTTCGTTTTTATTTACTAACTTTTGTTGAATGTTGCTAACAATTACACTGCAATTGATATAATAATTTTTTTTAAATTTTCAGCATTCCTGTAAACGCACAATTTTTCAAGTAGAAAAATTAAATTTGAGCTTTACACCTGTTTAAAAATAGGCAAGATCACCTTTTTTGAAATTACATACTAACATATTTGCTAAAAAACATCACAATATACAAATAAACCTCCAGGCTCGAATTTCACAGAGCCTAATTTTGTAAAACGCAGGCAGTTACTAACCGCTGAATGGTTTTGTTTTTCATGCTATTTATTTCAAGAGAAGAATTTGACACACACAAATATTTGTTTTGCATTCATGCGAATATGACACTTTTCTGCATTCGTTTTACAAAATCTCCATATAAATTGTCATTATCAATAAAAAAATTATGCACTCATTGCTTATTAATATTTTATAATTGATATTTTCGTATTTTATTATTTGTTATTTTATTTCTTGCATTGTTTTATATAATACATCATGTCTAACTAAGAACTTACATTTGACTCATGCTTCTGTCATATAACAACATCTTATTTTCATATTTTAAGAATTTATTTTTAGTGTCGGCTTAAACTTTTACTAATTTTAAACGAGTTTATCTCACAAAAACGCTGCTTTTTCAATTGGAATTTTAAAAATATTAAGGGGCTGAGTATAGTTTATAGATTACCTTTGTTATTAAGTATCTGCAAGAAAAATATTTGAAGAAATGTTCAGTTATGTATAAGTTGGAGTTCCAGATATTGATTTTATAATACATAACTATAATTGAAATTTTCAGTTTGATTACTTCTGTCATCATAGCATTGCGAAGTTATCTCACTTCCTTTGTTTTAACTGAATGATCATAAATAATATCATTTCTTTAATATTTAATATCTGCCGATAAAGTTATTTAACTATCTTTAATAACCTAAGACATTTGATGAAAATTTGAATTTTAAAAATTTAGAAAGGACCTTTTGAAAGGCCTTAGATAATGATAAAAATGTTACAAAATGTTAAAATGTCTCGAAATCCCTCAAAATGTACGTTTGGGCATTAATGGGTGAAGTCTTGTGGCCAAACTTGAAAGGTTTATTCATGCAAATTTTTGAAAACCTAATTTTATTAAAATGTCGTGCAATTTTAACCAATTTTAAACACCGAATTTTGTTGAATTAAAATTGATGTAATTGATTTTTACTGAGTTTCAAATCATTACATTTTATTTTTGTTTTTTAAAATTTTACTTCGATACAAGATTTTGCTTATGTTCATTTACTTATTTATTTATTGTTATTAATCATTTATAAATAGGCCTAGGGAAAACACAAGAATGATAAATAACAGATTGCAAAATGCGCATGAGTTGCTACGTCACAACAGATCTAATGTACAATTCAGCTGTATTTCGTTCTCTCACAATCAAGCAAACACACAATTATGCAAATATGAAACAGGCAGCTATTGGTATTTCGTGACGAGATGCGCAGAGCTGTGCAACTTTTTTATGCTCTCTTTGCGCTATCTTGTTTTCTATCTTTCTTGGGGAAAACAGTTACGAACCATTTTCTCCCGTGCATTTTTTTTTTTTAATTTAATTAGAGTGGAAAGAAGGAGTGCAACGACTATTTTTTATAATTATAAATGGGCAAACAGAAAACTGGTAGAATTTCGACCCCAGGTGATACTAGTACACTTATTAATAAAATATTCAGATAACAAACACACAATACACACTTTAAAACTAAAATATATAAGTTTCTTTGCTTATTGTGTTCAAAATGTTCAAATTATGGTATGATGTATGATTTTTATGGTACATTTTGTTTAAACTCCGTTTGGATAGCCCAAAATTTGAACACCGAGGAGTTCAGTGTTCGGTGTTAAAAATTTTCGAAAATTTTTAAGTATGTGGATTATGGTTTGAACTTTCAAACACAACTTTACACCTAAGATGACAAAAAGCTTCTAAAAAATAATAAAAACTGTGGCTTGATAGCCGTATATGAAAGCCTATACAAAGCCTTATGTACTTAAAGCTCATCGGAAAATACTGTTCTTTAATACACCGCACAACTCTTTGTAACTGATTGTAAATTCTTATAAACATCTTTGAGACTGAACAAGATTTGATATTCAGGAGCTAACTATTTAAAGCCCCCGCAAATCACGTCACTTTCTATGGAAGGTAGGCATGGTTTTCATTCAAATTTTTCAAATTTTAAACTCAGCGTGCGTATTTTAGATCAAAACTTACAGTGTCGTACAAAACATATTGGACTGAATGTGCTCTGTACTGCTTTTTGTAATTCCCTTTAAAGTATGTGTTGTATCCATCTCAAATACATAGAAGAATATAGTACAAAGTTTCTCATTAACTGGATAAAAACATTTCTCTATTTTTTTTTTTTTTTTTGAGCGCAAATTATTTCTCTTATATTTAAACCATATCGAAAACTCACGCGACAAAACATCTCTGCACTTTGTTGTTGAATATGTACTTAAAAATAACCGTTATCTTTCGATAAGAGTGAGTGCATTATCAATTCATAAAGTGAGTGCATTTACGGTTATGCTAGTCAAAAATTTAAATATTTTTTTTTTTTTATTCTATTATGATAGCGCGAGGATGAAAATTAAAGCATCGTTTTAATATTTATGTTAAAAACTCGAAAATAACAAGAACAAAGTACAATGTATGTGTACAATTTCAAGTCATTGGATTAATTTTTGTGGAATTTTAAAACATTTTAAAAGTCACTTTGTCTGGAAGCTAGTCATGGCTTTCATCCAGTTTGGCCCATTTTCATCCGATTGGCCGAAACATATTTTTGATTTTTTAGACAAGAAACATAATATCAAATATCCTTAGGATCGTTTTAAATTACGGCTGTAATTGCTTAATCGAATCAGATGGCGATGCTGATCAAGAATATTGTGTATACATTTATATAGTCATCATTTGGAACTCAGTAATTTTGAGACCAGAGTTGTAATCAGCAACCTGAACCCTGCATCTGAAACCTTAGGGTGGAAAACACCCAGTCACCGTTTCCATGCAAGATTATTTATTTTAAACTAATTTTCATTCTCTTATAAACATAGAAAAAACCAATTTTTTAATAAAAAACCCCTTTTAAAATGATAAAAATAATATACAATTTATTTAAAACCAACACTTTCTTTAGGTTTAAGCAACTAGGTTAGTACGTATAATGATCCAATTATAAAAACGATGCCCAACATTTCAGTTATATTCACTATTTTGTATTTGATTACAAACCTATTAGATCACAAACGACTTTCAGTAGGGTCCAGTAAGGTCCAAGGAGTTAAACTTATTCTTCTTCTTAAAGCTCTTCACTTTAAATGCCATTATTTGACATAATTATCCTTTACGGAACAATGAAGTATTTTACAAATAAAGGGAATCTTTTTGTCAAACTTACTTATGACTATCGTTCATGCACCCCTTGCGCTATGAACATAATTATGATGGTACACTTTATCTTACCAACAACAAGTACCGAACACCGGAGGGAAGATAGCAACGCATGCATATTCGAATTCGAAAGTGTGGCTGAAAAATCCGACGCTATCTTCACCCAATGGGTGAAGATAGCGTCGGATTTTTTCGAACTCAGCCACAGTTTTTAAATTCACCACAATACAACACAGCAATTTCGAACACACTGCTTGCTGAAGCCAATGCTTGCAATTATTTCTTTTAACTTGTGTATAATCGGTATGCAAGCGCTGCTGCACACTCTTAATGCTTACGTTTTTATTCATTGCTTTACAGCACTTAAAATTATTAAATAAAAAAAAAACAATATATGCAAAAAAATCAAGAACAATTTCACCAAATAATTTTAAAACTTTTTACTCACTAAAATATTTTGCAATATTTTAGTGCATAGGAATTGCTTTTGGAAAATATTTCAACACTTTTCTTGCTCATCTTATGAAGTTAAGCAACGATTTTGAACTCACCACGTTCAATCCAGTGTTAAAGTATTGAAAAACAAATCAAACTCATATCATAGCAGAATAGTTAAAAAAATATTTTAAACAAATATGTAGGTATTTAAACGGATTTAAAATTAATTAATTAACTACTCTAACAAATAACCGTGAATTCAATTTTATAAAACAAACGTTGATAAGAATATTAACCACAATTATTTATAGATGGTACTTTCGTACGAAAAACTTTTTTAAAAGTATAAATATGAGTAATAATAGTTAAGTTCCTTTCGCATCAAAATAATCAAGATTATTACTTTGTAATATGCAAAGCAAAAACAAAATTAGTAGTCCCACAGACACGCCTACCTCTCATACAACCCAAAAGTTGAAAATTGTAAATAAACGTATGCCAAGTCACAAAAAGACACACAATTCCAGCAACTAAGACCTAGCAACGTAAGCCTAGTCACAAATGTCTAGCCACACAATTTTAGAAAATATGACTTAATAACAAAAACCTAGCTACAGAACCCAAGCAACATAACAACGTAACGTAATAACATAATGTAAGCGTAGCCACAAGTGTCTAGCTACAAAAGTCTAGCCACAAAACCCTAGCCACAAAAGCCTACCCACAAAAGCCTAGCCACAAAACCCTAGCCATACAATTCCAGAAAGTAAGACTTAATAACATAAGCCTAGCTACAGAACCCTAGCAACGTAAGCCTAGCCACAAGTGTCTAACCACAAAAGCCTGGCCACAAAAGACTAACTGCACAATTCCAGAAACTAAGACTTAGGAACGTAAGCCTACCCACAAAAACCTTCCAACGCAAGCCCAGCCAAAAGCCTAGCCACAAAAACCTAGCCACACCCGACACAATTCCAGCATCTATACAGGCGAAAATTTGAGTTTAAATTTAAAACCCTTAAAACTCTCTTTGAATTTATGACTCGTTTTTTAAACCTAAAAGTTTATTTTTAAAAATTGTCCAGTCTTACATTCGAAAAATTAACGAATTTAAATGTTTGGGTTTCAAAAAGTAAACTCAAAAAGTTTAAAAATGTTTGTATTGTGAAAATTAAGCTCAGAAAGTTTATTATTTAAGTCGAAAGTTTATTTTTTAAAATTATCAAGTGTTAAAAATTAATCTAAGAAGTTTTAAAACGTATGTTTTGTAAAATTTAAACCAAACAGTGGATTATTAAAATCGAAAGTTTATTTTTGCAATAATTTAAAACTTAAGGGTTAAAATAATAAACCCACTAAACTTCTTGCGACTTGCGACATTTAAGGCCAAAAGGGTTATTATTTAGACTTTAAGTTTAATTTTAAAACTGTAGGGTTTATAAAGCAAACCCATAAAAGTTATATATACATATTTTTTTTATAAATAAATAAATCCTGAAGGTTTATTATTTTTACTTAAGGTTTACTTTCGAAATCTAGCACATAGAACACTGTACAATTGAGAAGAACAGAAAAAGCAATAGATTAGCGGTGGTTACTGCAGTCCGCGGTTCGATACTAGGATGTGACAAAAAAAATGTTGCTCAATTCAATTTTTCATTAATTAAATAATCAATAATATAAGATAATTATATAAAAATGACAAAAAAAAATACGGTTTTGCTGAGGATCGAACCAGGGCCACTCCATTCATCAAATCAAATCAAATCGATAAAATCAACTGCTTAACCAACTGAGCCACGGAATAGAAATTTTTTGCCTGTGCTAATTGTGTAGTTAAATATGAAAATGACTACATTGACAAGCAGACGCATAATATTTAGTTTAGCATTTGACCACTTTCGTTTATGGTCAAAATCTTGTGTGTGGTGAATTTTTGGTTAAATGTTTTCGAACTTCGAAACGTGTGGATGGGCGTGCGTTGCTATCTTCACTACGGTGTACCGAACTAACTACGTATGTTGTTGAGCTTATGGAGAATAAAAAGCAAAATAAAAAATCATCAATAAGAGCGCAAAATCCTGCGATGCGTTCTAAATGCAAAAAAAAACAAGGTAAAGGAATAAAAAAAATTACCCGGCCGGCAGTAGACTTCGTGTTGGCAACGCGATTCTTCAAATGAGAACTGACAAAACTTTGACTACGCGCAGCACTCAACAAAGTATCTATTATCCGCGGCTCACACGAAGCAGAACTTTTTGCACTTGCTTTTTGTCGTTATAGCTACTCGGTTGCGTTGACGTTGTTGTTCGACAAACAATAAATAAATTCTTTTTACATACATACGATTTGTATAAAACTTCAATACTTCATTTATTTGGGAAATTATTTGAGTTGCACTCATACGCACACATTTGCAAACGGACGCGGAAGTGTAGCCATTTTAAAAAAAAGGAAAAGAAAACGAATTAACTGCGAAAGAATTCAACTGAATTGAAAGTGTCTGAAGTTAAACATTTGGCTGAGAACATTTTTAGTTGCTGCTGGACGGGGATCTAGCGTACGTTTTCTATTGGGGGTTGCACAAAATATAAAATTACATCGTCATCTACTTATACCTTGCAACAAAATGGTGAACACTACCGAATATGATGAGGCACCCGTGCTGAAGGTACTTATTATTAAATATATAAACAAGTTATAGTAAGTATAAATAAATTATTGCATTTGATTACACAATCAATTCGATTTACACTGAGCTGATGCTGCCCTGCAATGCAATTACAATTCTGCAAGTTCAACCTTGATTTAAGGTCACAGTGATGAATGTGTTGAAATATTCAAGATTTTCTTTTTTATTTCCGATCGTATTCCTCGCACTTGATGTGACGCAAATAAAATTATGCAATGCCTTGAAAATTTTTAAAAACAACGCATTCTTCATCCTCACGAACTGTATGCATATCGGTAGAAACAGATAGACCTATACTACATACATACATACATATAAACATGCATGAGGTGAGGATTTGTAAGTAAGTGACTGCAACTAGCAGATAAAAATACAAACACATACACGAAACAAAACTTGTTAACGTTTTTTTGTAAGACGTCGTCGTCAAAAACAGATGCTGACTAAAAGGGTTGTTTGCTCACTTGTGTGAACTGACCCTTACCACTTTCCTCTCTCGCCCACGCATTTTAAAAGCTCTGTGAAGTTTGAAGCAACACACATTTGGCAAACAATCAATAATGTTCTCTCTCTCTCTTTTTTCTCTGTTGGCTGTAAAAAGCTTTTTTCTTTAATACGGTTAAACATTTTGAATTAGAACAAACAGCTGACCCGTATTTCGTGATTGAGAAAAACATTTGCATTTTGTTGTGTTAAATTTTGTCGAATTCTTAATTTTCTTATGGATGGAAACTTACGAAGGTGTTGTTCTATATAAAATTAGATTTACAAAAACTGAAAACTTTCATACATGAGACAATTATTTTCTCAACACCAAAATATGATGTTTGCTTTTCGAATTTAGTATCAGCCGAAAAGATCTAACAATTTTCGAAGAATTGATCATCAATAATAGTCATTAAATATGTACTAGCAAAAAAAAAAAAATGTATATGTCGTCAAATCATAACAGCGTATTGGTTAAATCATAAAAATTTTCCTATCATATTGAAAACTTGCGGAAAAGCCTTTAATCCCACACAATCAAATAGTCACAGCGGCAATCAGACTTAAAGCCATATAAGCTGAAATTGATTTCATTCTTATTACGATACATTATTCATTTTTACAAGCAACTAATTAGTTGTCATATTATTGAAATGAAATTCCAAATTAATACATTGAGCGTGCTTTTTTAAGCTTTATGGTTAATGTGCTTTTATAATACACCACAAACTGGGTGTTTCCACAAATTTTCCAAATTTGAAAGCATATTCTTCCATTTTATTGTGTACTATCTGAATTGCAATGACTAGAAAGAATGAAGCTTATTTTCAATGCAATAGAACAATGGAATTAAAGTTAAACCGGTTCACTTAGAGCTTTTACCCGTTTGGTCTATGTGTTGTCTCTTTATTTGTTGACATCAAATACCTTTTTTACTACTAATCAGCGTTGCCAGAATGTGAAAAATTTACCAAAACTGGTAATTTTTTTTTTCGATGTGAAAACGTGAAATTAAGTTTCATTTTGGTAAACTTTTGCAGTGAAAACCAAAAAGTTTTTTATGAAAATTTTCCAAAAACTCAGGACTTGTGGTAAATGTAAATGTAAATGTAAAGGTAAATGTCTGGTGGTACTTTAAAAAATGTATTAAAAATATCTTCCTTTTTCAATGTATTGAACTTGTTTGCTACGAAAAAACTTCGGCTTGGAAAAATAACCTGGCTTGGACTTAACCTAACCTTTTGAATTTAAGCAGTTGAAGCTGCTTTATCCTTTTCCTGCAATTCGCAACACTCGCATTATTATTTAGCGAAATTTTTCTAAATTTCATTTAAGAAAAGTATTAAATTATTTATTAAACTGTTGATTGGCAACTCAAAAATGAGCGGAAACGTTAAAGTTATTTTGATAATCGTAAAACCTATCAGAAATTAATTTTCTAGAAAAGGCGGCAGCCTCGTATATATGGAATTAGTGTCCGACCGATTATTCGGCTTCGGTAATCGGCATAATCGGCCGATATTTTGCTTCGGCCTAAATAGCCGATTATTTTTGCCGAATGTTTTTGCTTTGCTAAAAAATTTTTTTATAAGTTTTTTGAGTTTTTTTTAATTATTCAGTAAACATTTGAAACATTTTCATTATTCGATTTGTGTTTCTCTCCTTTTCTGTTGTTTCATGAGTTGGTGTTCATTCTTTGAAAATTTAATTCAAATGATAAATGCAGCGAGTCCGACTGTTACGTTTTTGCTTTTGTTATGGACTGAAATAAAAAAGCCGAGTTAACGCAAGAAATGTTCTGCTAGATTTCAGTTAGTTTACATTTCTGTAGCTTTTCTCGACTGGATCGAAAATATATTAAATTTTTTCTACTTAATCCTGACGTCAATAATTTGATTACAGAAAAATCCGAATTTTGCAGAAAAACTCTTGCGTTTTACTCGAATTTAATGTCTAAATTTAAGTTTTTTTGTACTGAAATGAATATAAAGGGTAACATTTTAAGGACCGATATTGATTTTGAGTAAAACACAAATTATTCAGAAAATTACTGTCATTTCTTTTTATTATGATAATATTGGTATGGTTCAATTATGTATGAAACAAAATATCGGCCAAATGGCTGCCGCGACCTCGGCGGCACACCTCCATCCGATGGTCCAAATTTTCGATGACGCTGAGATAATTTATAATTGACGTTCTATGCCCTAATGTGCCGAATTATCTCATCCTTTCGCTCTTGAATTGTTGCTGGCTTACCGACGTACACCTTTTCTTTCAAATAAACTCAAAGAAAGAAGTCCAACGGTGTCAAATCACATGATCTTGGCGGCCAATTGATATCGCCACCACGTGAGATAACACGGCCATTGTCGTGCAAAAGAGTCATTGTTTCGTTAACTGTGTGGCAAGTGGTACCGTCCTGTTGAAACCACATATTGTTCACATTTATGTCTACTAATTCGGGGCTTAAAAAGTTCATTATCATCTCACGATAGCGAACAACATTCACAGTAGCCACAACATGCCGCCAGCCCATAAACCGCACCAAACAGTCACTCTTTGTGGGTGCATTGGTTTTTCGACAATCACTCTTGGATTATCATTCGCCCAAATGCGGCAATTCTGCTTATTGACGAATCCACTGAGGTGAAAATGTGAAAAAAAATCATTGAAGATGATTTTCTTCGAAAATTGATCATCCACTGTTGCCATTTTTTTAATAACTCTAACGCGTGGCTCGATTATGTATCTTTCCATGATTCAAATTGAGTAAGTCTGAAATTGAGAAATGCCAAATGAAATTCAGAAAAAAATTGACATTTAGGTGTTGTGCACATTCAACATCAGCCCTTAACAAAAGCAAAGAATTTTATAATTTTTTTTACTTGAAAACATTTGTTTCTCATTCGGCTTCGGCTTAGGCCTTCGGCCGATTATTTCCGTTTTGCCGAAGAATCGGCTTCGGCTTCGGCTTCGGCAAAAATTCACGTTGGGTCGGACACTATATGGAATAGAAACATATAAAAGGCTTCTACATCAGTTAGAGCTTGAATGGAAAGTTATAACTTCCATTAAGTTTATAATGTCAAACTGCATTATATATCGTTAAAATCAAATACTTTATTTATTTGAAAATTGGACGGTTGCTTTTCGAAGCTACTATTTCCAATAAGTTTTGATAAAGTTTATCATTGAAACCCACTACAGCCTCAGGTTTGTAGTGGAAGCCATGAAGCCATTCAGTTTCAGCTCTTCGTATATAAAATAGAAATAGGTCGTTGAATAACCCTCCAACCTGGCTTGCGGTATGTTACGGGTTCGAATCCTATGAATCCATAAGAACAATTTTTGGAAATTTTTAATTTAAAAAATATAATTAAATAAAAATATTTATCTCGAAAATTGTGATTAAATTTATAAAAAAATTTAAATATCATAAAAAAAACAAGAAAAATTTGTAGTAATATCGACTCCTTTGGGCGAAATTATCGTATGTGCCAAAAACCAAATTTTACAGGAGAGCGTTTATTTTACTTTTCTGTACTTTAGCTTGCACTATCAAAACCAAATTTGGCATGTGCTTTTGGAGAACCTATAGGGATTTCAGCTGCAATATTTTACAGGGTGATGCGTTGTAGGATGTAGAACAAATTTCAAAAACAAAAAATTCAAAATCAAAAAGTCAATTTCGAAAAAATGGCACATACGATAATTTCGCGCAAAGGGGTCGATATGTAATGATATGTGAATAATGAAGTGAATGTACTGATATAAATTAAATTTATAAAGAAATTTAAATATCATAAAAAATCAGGAAAAATTTGTAGTTGCTTATTTTGGAGTTTCGGTAAAGCTTATTCATTCAACTTGGAACAGTTTTATGCAGGATCCTGTTTCCTGTTCATATAGAAGTTTATTAGAAATACATATAAGCTGTATAAAGCTTGTATAAGCAAGCATGCACTAACCCTACGGAAGTTGTTTGCGAAGTTTAATTAAAGTTCAAGCAGCTTCTTTAAAATAATAAAAAGTTCGCCTTTTTGCCATTATAGAAGTCAATAAGTGTGCTTTTAGAAACTACGTAGTTTTTATAATGAGTTGCTGTAAAGCTTGCTGCAATCTTTACAAAAGTTTGTGTGCTAGTTGGGATTGCTTGTTTTCAATTATATCGTCACAACAAAAATAAAGAGCTTTTCAGAAGAAGAATTCTAAAAAAATAAAAATATTTGAAGTTATGCTTTGGATGTGAAATTTTTTTCGTAAATGTGAAATTTTTTTGGTAATTTTGGTAAAAGAAAATTTCTGGATGTGGCAACCCTGCTACTAATAAACTTTTTCTCTAATCTAAGGATTGTTGAATTTTTCCAGATTTTACTGGTTCTGATATATTACATGCATACATACATTAATAATATTGTGTAATTAAGTAATTAAATAGTGATATGTTACTTTATCTAACGACTTTATCTAACGAAGTATTATCAGTGAGACTTATAGGCTAAACGATACTTACCCCTTTAATTGCAAAGCTGCCTTAGACAAAATTTCCTAAATCCTATCATCATCCTCCCAGCAGAAAACTCACTTAGAGCTCTCTTACTAAGCTCGAAACTCAGTCCTAAAATAATCAGGCCTCCATTTTTCATTTCAGAGCCGAAATTTTAATATACATAGTTCAGGTTTCCACTACACAGACTTTTATTCTAACCTGAAATTAAACAAAATCGCAACGAAATTATCTTCGACTTGGCTCAAATACCACCACCAGCCGTATTGATGTACATTCATTTTTGTAGAATTCATGAAGGTTTTGTTATTTTGATGACGTTACTTTTTATGGGAGGTAGGGGAAGTATTCACAAGATATTGCTGAATTTCAAACAACGTATATGTTAAAAATTAAAGCTCATGTGTTAAACTTCAAGTTATGAGATTGCTATTTTATGGCATTTTAAAAGATTTTCAGTTTTTATGAATTCACTTTTTATGGGAGGTAAAAGTGGTTTTCATCCGATGTATCTGATTCTCGAACTCATCGTGCATATTTAAACTCAAAACTTCAAATTTAGGTCATTACATTAATTTTTTGGATTTAAATTGATTTTATCGCTTTGATAAAGTGGCTTTGTAAGAGTGGTAGAGGTAGTTTTTATCCGTTTTGGCTCAATTTCGAACTTGTTCTTCATTTAGAAAAAAGCTTAAATATAAAATTTCATAACAATAGATCTAAAATTAGGATTGTTTGACATGCAGACAGACGGTCAGAGTTAAATCAACTTAGGGAGTGATGCTTAGTAAAAATATATTTACTTCTCCCAAATCTGCCAAGCCCTCTTTTAGGCGTTACAAAAGATGTGGCACAATTAATATATCTTTTACGCATTACGCCTGGGTATATACAAAATTAGTTCAGACCATTGAACCTTCAAAAAATACAAAATTCAGGGTTGTTTTCAAGGAATTGTCAGAACGGTCATGCTTTTAAAAAAAAAGGAAACAATTTGGACATTTTAGCCATTTCAGTGTGCACACAATTGACCGAGAACTGGGCCAACATGTTTTATGCCGACTCCGTACGACTTTAATTCACGTTCTCGAGAAGTTTTACATGGCATTATTTACTCTCTGAGGTTTGCCATTGTCTACAGAGAGGTGACGGCTAACCAGAAAAATGTATTTCTATTGAAAAAACTTTTGCCCGAAGTGAGGTTTGCACTCGGGATCCATTGGTTTACACGCCATACACTAAGCACACACGACCACGGCCTCCACGTATTCTATTCAGATAACTTGTGTGAAAATAAATGCTTTATTTAAAAAAAATTATCATATTCTTCAAAGTATTGTCCGGAACAAGTGGTTAATGGAAAAAGCAATTTTAATTGAATATCGCGGAAAGAACTTCTCATTTGCGCGTTGCAGCATTTAGGTTTTAACCGATGCTGCAACATGTGATGGATCATGCCGTGCTGTAAAACAATTTGTCTTGTCCATGACAGAATAATAAGGTAGGCTTATATTTTTACGGCTGCTCAAATGTCTAATTTTACACTAACAAAGCTGTGAGTACTATAAACGTCAAACAATAAAGCCAGCAACAACAACTAGAAAAACTTAAATTCAAGGAGCTGACTTTGACATCTGTTGACACCAATATGCGTCTACCTTGTTATTCTATCATGGCCGTGTCCAGTGTTGCCGTTTTGGCTATTTATAGCCAAAAGTGGCTATTTTTGTTGCTCGTGATTAGTTTTGGCTATTTGGCGATTTTATTTTTCATTTGGTTATTTTTTTACCCGGCTATGGTTTTGCATTCCGGAGAAAATTAATTTTTTATTTTACGTATAACATTTTCACTTGCCTGAGAATCGCCAGCGAATCGCTTGGAAGATCAAGCAATTGCCTTTGAGCTCATCTGAGAATCATCCGGGTATCACCGACTGTAAGCTGCTTATGCTATGTCTACACAGAGAGTTAAGTTAATTTTAACTAACATTTAACCGAAGTTGTTCACACAGAGATACCGTAGCAGAATTGAGTTAAATTTGCCGACAATGCTGCTGGTGTCTCTGCGTACACATGCGTTTTTTTCTTACTATGCGAAAGCTCTGCCCATATTTGGATGAAAACTACTTTCCCCACTATTGCCCAAATCCTTTTCGAAATTCTTTTACTCATTTTTAAAGAAAATAACAACATATAGTTAAAAAAATAAATTGTATAATTAACGAATCAGCTGTTCTATTTTGACAGTTCTTGTAAAAAAAAGTTTCTTTCATGAAAAATACCACTGAATATACACATTTATATTATTTTGTAGTGTACTTTTAGGCACTTTTTACATTGAGTCATAAAAACTCAGAATATATAATGAGTTAAGTTGAGTTAAATCGTACATTTTTGTACTGGTAACGCAAGAGTTTATTTCTCGTTAAATGGGAAAACTCAGCTTTGTACTGGTAACTCAAACTTAACTCTCTGTGTAGACGTAGCATTAGGCTGATTCGCCGGGAATTCGACAATTAACCGCCAAGAGGAGTTAAAAGAAATTCGCCAAAAAGGGTGACAATCGAAGTCCTTTTAAGAGTCCTCAGCAATTTGTTCCAAAACATTGTTGTTCTGTCCGAATTCAATGAATTTTCTCACTTCGATATAATGCGACGTTGCTTCGAAACTATGTTTACTAGATTAACTTTTTGATTAATTTTAACGATTTTTCAGAGCATGCTTCATATTCCCATGATAGATTTTGAACATTTTTCAAAAATCCATTTTCCAACAATCGCCGAAATGAGCGAAGTAAGATTTTTAAAATTTTCGTGACTCGCGCATTCATTGCTTTAGCATTTGAAAAGCGATGCATTTTCCCAAAAACACTTGGGTGAATCACTGGTGCATCGCAAAATCCACTTCTCTGCCTATCGTCTTCTAAATGTTTGCAGGGAAATGATTTAAAATTTGTACGTGAGAATGAATTATTTCTTCATTTGAACACGACCTGCCAGTGATGCTAATCGCGCAGCCGAGCGCAAGAATATCCAATAATTTGACATGTGACATCTCGAATCATGTGCCACATAAGAGAATGCAACAATGTATATAACTTTGATCATTGAAAGTAATTATGGTTTGTTTTTAAAAGTAAAATTAGGCAAGTCAGCATGGAAAAGTAAGTTTATATAGCACTCCGCTACACATAAAACATTCTTCACTTGTTTCACTTAATTTCACTTTCTCACCTACTTGTCTATCGCCCATTTCTGAACCAAGGCACACTTAACTGAAAAGGTTTGACTCCAGCAATCCTTGGTTAGAAGCTAAAAAAAAATGTAATACTTTTTTTACTTCCGAAAATGCAAACATTATTTTTATGAAGTTTTTCTACTCTTATCAAGTAAAAAATAAATTAGCAAAGATCCTTCTATATTAAAGGTCCGTCTATTTAAAGGATTTATGCCCTTAATATGTTTAAAATATGCTCTTATATTTTTAATTTATAATTTTTTATAACATATTTAAAAACAAACATGTTTGTAAATCTATTTACAGTAAAAAACGGTACTGTGTTGTAAAAAAAACAAGTTAGTTAAAAAAGGTATGAATGTTAGTATTGTTTCTTTTTTCTTATAAAATTAAATAAACTTTTGGCTATTTTTTTACATTTTGGCTATTTTTATTTTGTATTTTGGATATAAAAATAATTTTACTCCGGCAACACTGGTCGTGTCTATGCTCATATTGTGGTTGTTTCTCCACACTGCTCGGTTCATATACATCAATCGGCAGTAATCTCCCGGAATGGCTTCGTCGTTGATGTTGAAGTATATTTCGGGTTATCCATTAATATGGGTCCGAAATAGGGTTACGCTTGTAAATCGTTAGTAGTTTTAAAATATGTTATTCGAACAGAATTAACTAACAATACAGCTGATCACCTGTCGAACGATAACGTATGACACTAAAATATGTAACATCTGTTTTCTATCGGTCCGTCAAATCACAGGATAAACTTCAAATTTAAACGAACACTTTTATGTTATCTTTATCTAGCGCTAGTTGATAAACATGTTGTTGAAAATAGAAAATGTCACAAGTACTTAACGCAGTGGAGCACTTGAAAATATAACAAAAAAAAGAAACAGTTTCGAAAGTATCGTAAGTGTAGACGCAGAATTCCGTTTAAGTTGTAACCTCTTCTATTTTGTCTCTTTGGTCCGATTGTTTTGTTCATTTTGCACATATTTTTATTGATCTTCCAAAAATTAACAAATAAATGAATAACACTCAATTATGGACTACTTATCAAGGCCAAAACAAAGAAAAAGTTAAAAAGTAAGTATGATTAAATGAGCAAGCAAAAAGAAACAAGCAAAATTTCAAATTTTTTCGATCATTTCGTTAAGTTTGATAGGTTGAGTTCATTGACTTAGTTGAAAAGAAGGCGAAGCAAATGCACTTTCCATTGGTGCCACTTTCGTCTCTGCCCGATATATATTTAGTTTGCGAGCTACAGTCAGTTTAACTACTAATTTCAAATTAAAATTAAGATCCCGATTTTTAAAAATTGTATGGTAACTATATTTCACGCTGAGCACATGCCTTTTCAATTAAAGCCACTCTCGTCACTGTCCGATATTTAGTTCGCGAAATACCCTTTCCTCTCCGTTCGATGTATAGTTTGCGAACTACACTGTATAAAAATTAAACACATAAAAACAAAAATTAAAATTTTACGCCATCTATTGGGTAAAAGCATAAAACGAAATATGATCCAACTCGTTTTTTTTCATAAGAGTTAAATCTAACCGGATCACAGACCCATTTCGTTAAATTTAACAGTTCGAGTTCATTGACTGAGTTGAAAAGAGATTCATGACCTCTGGTTTCAAAATAAAGCACTTATTAAACTAGAACAGAAGTGCATAAATACACCCAATGCGAACCAATGCTTACAATGCTACCAATACGAACTAGAACTTCCAGTTTCACGTAGTAGTTCGTATTCACGTGAAAGTGCCAATGACCCACTTGTGACCTCAGAAAATCCCACTGCATCCGATTGGTCATAGAATCATCCATTTCGGTCCAAAAGTTCCATGGAAACCATAAAAGTGCCAATGACTCACCTGTGATCTCAGATAATCCCACTGAATCCGATTGGCCATAGAATCATCCAGTTTGGTCCAAATGTTCCATGGAACCCATTATAGTACCTACCAATGACTCGCCTGTGACCTCAGATAATCCCACTGCATCCGATTGGTCATAGAATCATCCATTTTGGTCCAAATGTTCCATGGAACCCATCAAAGTACCAATGACCCACCTGTGACCTCAGATAATCCCACTGCATCCGATTGGCCATAGAATCATCCATTTTGGTCCAAATGTTCCATGGAACCCATCAAAGTACCAATGACCCGCCTGTGACCTCAGATAATCCCACTGCATCCGATTGGCTATAGAATCATCCATTTTGGTCCAAATGTTCCATGGAACCCATAAATGTGCCAATGACCCACCTGTGACCTCAGATAATCCCACTTCATCCGATTGGCCATAGAATCATCCATTTTGGTCCAAATGTTCCATGGAACCCATAAATGTGCCAAAGACCCACCTGTGACCTCAGATAATCCCACTGCATCCGATTGGCCATAGAATCATCCATTTTGGTCCAAATGTTCCATGGAACCCATAAATGTGCCAAAGACCCACCTGTGACCTCAGATAATCCCACTGCATCCGATTGGCCATAGAATCATCCATTTTGGTCCAAATGTTCCATGGAACCCATCAAAGTACCAATGACCCGCCTGTGACCTCAGATAATCCCACTGCATCCGATTGGCCATAGAATCATCCATTTTGGTCCAAATGTTCCATGGAACCCATAAATGTGCCAATGACCCACCTGTGACCTCAGATAATCCCACTGCATCCGATTGGCCATAGAATCATCCATTTTGGTCCAAATGTTCCATGGAACCCATCAAAGTACCAATGACCCGCCTGTGACCTCAGATAATCCCACTGCATCCGATTGGCTATAGAATCATCCATTTTGGTCCAAATGTTCCATGGAACCCATAAATGTGCCAATGACCCACCTGTGACCTCAGATAATCCCACTGCATCCGATTGGCCATAGAATCATCCATTTTGGTCCAAATGTTCCATGGAACCCATCAAAGTACCAATGACCCACCTGTGACCTCAGATAATCCCACTGCATCCGATTGGCCATAGAATCATCCATTTTGGTCCAAATGTTCCATGGAACCCATCAAAGTACCAATGACCCACCTGTGACCTCAGATAATCCCACTGCATCCGATTGGCCATAGAATCATCCATTTTGGTCCAAATGTTCCATGCAAACCATCAAAGTACCAATGACCCGCCTGTGATCTTAGATAATTGCATCCCACTGCATCCGATTGGCTATAGAATCATCCATTTTGGTCCAAATGTTCCATGGAACCCATAAATGTGCCAATGACCCACCTGTGACCTCAGATAATCCCACTGTATCCGATTGGCCATAGAATCATCCATTTTGGTCCAAATGTTCCATGGAACCCATAAATGTGCCAAAGACCCACCTGTGACCTCAGATAATCCCACTGCATCCGATTGGCCATAGAATCATCCATTTTGGTCCAAATGTTCCATGGAACCCATCAAAGTACCAATGACCCGCCTGTGACCTCAGATAATCCCACTGCATCCGATTGGCTATAGAATCATCCATTTTGGTCCAAATGTTCCATGGAACCCATAAATGTGCCAATGACCCACCTGTGACCTCAGATAATCCCACTGCATCCGATTGGCCATAGAATCATCCATTTTGGTCCAAATGTTCCATGGAACCCATCAAAGTACCAATGACCCACCTGTGACCTCAGATAATCCCACTGCATCCGATTGGCCATAGAATCATCCATTTTGGTCCAAATGTTCCATGGAACCCATCAAAGTACTAATGACCCGGCTGTGACCTCAGATAATCCCACTGCATCCGATTGGCCATAGAATCATCCATTTTGGTCCAAATGTTCCATGGAACCCATCAAAGTACCAATGACCCGCCTGTGACCTCAGATAATCCCACTGCATCCGATTGGCTATAGAATCATCCATTTTGGTCCAAATGTTCCATGGAACCCATCAAAGTACCAATGACCCACCTGTGACCTCAGATAATCCCACTGCATCCGATTGGCTATAGAATCATCCATTTTGGTCCAAATGTTCCATGGAACCCATCAAAGTACCAATGACCCACCTGTGACCTCAGATAATCCCACTGCATCCGATTGGCTATAGAATCATCCATTTTGGTCCAAATGTTCCATGGAACCCATCAAAGTACCAATGACCCACCTGTGACCTCAGATAATCCCACTGCATCCGATTGGCCATAGAATCATCCATTTTGGTCCAAATGTTCCATGCAAACCATCAAAGTACCAATGACCCGGCTGTGACCTCAGATAATCCCACTGCATCCGATTGACCATAGAATCATCCATTTTGGTCCAAATGTTCCATGGAACCCATCAAAGTACCAATGACCCACCTGTGACCTCAGATAATCCCACTGCATCCGATTGGCCATAGAATCATCCATTTTGGTCCAAATGTTCCATGCAAACCATCAAAGTACCAATGACCCGCCTGTGACCTTAGATAATTGCATCCCACTGCATCCGATTGGCTATAGAATCATCCATTTTGGTCCAAATGTTCCATGGAACCCATAAATGTGCCAATGACCCACCTGTGACCTCAGATAATCCCACTGTATCCGATTGGCTATAGAATCATCCATTTTGGTCCAAATGTTCCATGGAACCCATCAAAGTACCAATGACCCACCTGTGACCTCAGATAATCCCACTGCATCCGATTGGCTATAGAATCATCCATTTTGGTCCAAATGTTCCATGGAACCCATCAAAGTACCAATGACCCACCTGTGACCTCAGATAATCCCACTGCATCCGATTGGCCATAGAATCATCCATTTTGGTCCAAATGTTCCATGCAAACCATCAAAGTACCAATGACCCGGCTGTGACCTCAGATAATCCCACTGCATCCGATTGGCCATAGAATCATCCATTTTGGTCCAAATGTTCCATGGAACCCATCAAAGTACCAATGACCCGCCTGTGACCTCAGATAATCCCACTGCATCCGATTGGCTATAGAATCATCCATTTTGGTCCAAATGTTCCATGGAACCCATCAAAGTACCAATGACCCACCTGTGACCTCAGATAATCCCACTGCATCCGATTGGCCATAGAATCATCCATTTTGGTCCAAATGTTCCATGCAAACCATCAAAGTACCAATGACCCGCCTGTGACCTTAGATAATTGCATCCCACTGCATCCGATTGGCTATAGAATCATCCATTTTGGTCCAAATGTTCCATGGAACCCATAAATGTGCCAATGACCCACCTGTGACCTCAGATAATCCCACTGCATCCGATTGGCTATAGAATCATCCATTTTGGTCCAAATGTTCCATGGAACCCATAAATGTGCCAATGACTCACCTGTGACCTCAGATAATCCCACTGCATCCGATTGGCCATAGAATCATCCATTTTGGTCCAAATGTTCCATGCAAACCATCAAAGTACCAATGACCCGCCTGTGACCTTAGATAATTGCATCCCACTGCATCCGATTGGCTATAGAATCATCCATTTTGGTCCAAATGTTCCATGGAACCCATAAATGTGCCAATGACCCACCTGTGACCTCAGATAATCCCACTGCATCCGATTGGCCATAGAATCATCCATTTTGGTCCAAATGTTCCATGCAAACCATCAAAGTACCAATGACCCACCTGTGACCTCAGATAATCCCACTGCATCCGATTGGCTATAGAATCATCCATTTTGGTCCAAATGTTCCATGGAACCCATAAATGTGCCAATGACTCACCTGTGACCTCAGATAATCCCACTGCATCCGATTGGCCATAGAATCATCCATTTTGGTCCAAATGTTCCATGGAACCCATAAATGTGCCAATGACTCATCTGTGACCTCAGATAATCCCACTGCATCCGATTGGCCATAGAATCATCCATTTTGGTCCAAATGTTCCATGCAAACCATCAAAGTACCAATGACCCGCCTGTGACCTCAGATAATCCCACTGCATCCGATTGGCTATAGAATCATCCATTTTGGTCCAAATGTTCCATGGAACCCATAAATGTGCCAATGACTCACCTGTGACCTCAGATAATCCCACTGCATCCGATTGGCCATAGAATCATCCATTTTGGTCCAAATGTTCCATGCAAACCATCAAAGTACCAATGACCCGCCTGTGACCTCAGATAATCCCACTGCATCCGATTGGCTATAGAATCATCCATTTTGGTCCAAATGTTCCATGGAACCCATCAAAGTACCAATGACCCACCTGTGACCTCAGATAATCCCACTGCATCCGATTGGCCATAGAATCATCCATTTTGGTCCAAATGTTCCATGGAACCCATAAATGTGCCAATGACTCATCTGTGACCTCAGATAATCCCACTGCATCCGATTGGCCATAGAATCATCCATTTTGGTCCAAATGTTCCATGGAACCCATCAAAGTACCAATGACCCGCCTATGACCTCAGATAATCCCACTGCATCCGATTGGCCATAGAATCATTCTGAAGCTGAATACGAACCAATCAGTTCGTGCAAAATAAAAACAATACAACCATAAACAACGAAACAAAAACAAAGAAAGCAGCAGGCACAGCAATACATTATAAGCAGCTGATGATTGATTTTCTTATATAAAAACATGCATTTTTCTTCTTATATTTTACTATTTTCTGACTTTCATATAATAGTGACAAAATCCAAAATTAGATATTCATTCAGCGTAGGATATATCTGATATTTAAGTATATATATTATCTTTGAACGATAAGTATTAAAGGCTGTAGGTATACCCTAAAGTATTCGCCAAAAACGTTGCATGACCTTCAAAAAATTTGTTAAAACGACCCCATACAAACCGCGCTGTAAGACGTAATTCTACGTCAAAACTTACTCAGTGTCTGTTAGCTCTAGAAGTTTTGACTTGTCTTGCAGTCTTTACAATCCAGAAAGCTTAAAATTTGGTTGATTTTTCAAACATCTTATATGTAATATTCTTGTTTCACGGAATTAGTGTTTGAACTTCTATGAAACGGCTGGACCGATTTTAATGACCTTTTTTTTATTTTGATAGATTTGAGAATAGGTTGTAAAGTATTTTTCACCCTCCTACCCATGAGGGGCGTATTACTTTTTCAAGAACACACTTTTTTGGTTCTACATTCGTCTATAAATCGCACATCAATGGAACTCGATAAGAACTTACTATTGAGTCTTGGCCTTCGACTGTCAAATTTGAGCGATCTTTGGAAAGAGGACACTGCATAAAATACAATTTTTTGATATCGAATAGATTTGGAACCAAGTGTCGTAGTATAACAATGCAGTAACTGATTGGCCAGGTCTTTCAATTATAAGCAGACACGGGCATTAGAAAATGGGGCGTGGCTCAACCCATGCACTTAAAATTTTTAATACAGCATAGCTATGGAAGTAAAGAGTACATTTAAGGCAGTAAGTCAGAGTACATTTTATCTCAGAATGCAGTTACTATTTGGTGATGTCCTACTACTGGTAAAATAGAACGGGCATTGTAAAAGGGATATGGGCTTCGCAATAAATATCCAATAATAGGAAATAATAGATACATATCAAAGAAACTAAGAATGGAGTAACTATTTGGTGATATGCTCCTACTTGAAAATACTTGCAAACTAAAACGGGTATTGGACAAGGATTTTTGAAAATATGGGCTGTGCCCATAAAAAACAGTTTTGTGCATTTAATAGCTTTGGAAAATATGGTCACATAATTTTGAAACTCAGAGTGCAGTTACCATTGGTTGATGGTTTTCTATTGGCAAACTGCAACAGGCATTGGGCAAGAGCGTGGTTCAACCTAATGGTCTGAAATAAGTTTTGATTGTTTAATTAATGAATATTATATATTATATCTTCTTTATAACAATCAATTACAATGAATATATTTGTTATCTGTAAAAATAAATATAATTCCTTATATCATTCCTAATTAAACATGATAACTCATTCACATTTTAAGCGATATTTCAACAATTATTTTCTTGAGGTTGCAACGCGCCGGGTACCAGTTAGTACTTTTATAAATTTTTTAAATCAAAATTAATTAATAAACATTAAAATTGAACTCTGAATAAGAGAAGAAAGAAGAAAGACGTCTTTCGCTGACTTCTGAAAATAAAAAATTGAAATTGGTTTTTAAATTATTTCTGAGGTTTATAGCTTATAGTCACTGTTGATGACTTCATAATCAGTTTACTAATTTACTAACTGGATAATTTTTCAAATTCAAAGCTTTACGTAAAATCAACATCCATCGTCATTTCATTATGTTTCATAACTAACACTAAAAATATATTCTCAATCATATCGTTTTGCTAATTAAAACGTTATAGTAACGTGTCTTATATATGTATATAAGTGTAAAATATAGATGTATTTAAAAACATTCTATATATATTTATATAATTTAAATCTATATATATTATATTCTATATATATTATAATTTAATGGGTTAAGGTCAAGGCTTTCTTCATATAAAATCTAAACAACTCCTTATTTCAGGCTCAGGTGCCTATATTGGATTTCTTTCCATATTCTTTTATTATCAATATGTAGTAGCATTATGTCATTCACATTGTAGTTAATTCCTAATATTTCCCAATTATCTAATTTGAATTTTCATTACTAATCATTTGGTTTCATCATTTTCATCAGATGCACGAAGTTCCACAAATGATGGCCGCCGAAGCAGAAACTCAACTTGAGCACATGTGCCGCTTGCAATTCGATTCTCCAGTGCCCCATGTACGTCTTTCTGGCATTATCTGCACTATCGGACCTGCCTCGCGCAGCGTCGAGATGCTGGAAAAGATGATGGCCACAGGCATGAACATTGCTCGCATGAACTTCTCTCACGGCTCGCATGAATATCATGCCGAAACCATTGCCAATGTACGTACAGCTGTCAAGAACTACTCGGCCAAGATTGGCTATCAATACCCCATTGCCATTGCTTTGGATACCAAGGGTCCTGAAATTCGTACCGGTCTGATTGAGGGTAGCGGCACTGGCGAAGTTGAGCTGAAGAAGAACGATACCATTAAGCTGACCACCAACAAGGACTTTCTGGAGAAGGGTAACAAAGATATGATCTTTGTTGACTATGCCAACATTGTGAATGTCGTGAAGCCTGGCAACCGTGTGTTCGTCGATGATGGTTTGATCTCGTTGATCGCTAAGGAGATTAGCGGCGACACGTTGGTGTGCATGATTGAGAATGGCGGTGCGCTGGGATCACGCAAAGGCGTTAATCTGCCCGGTGTGCCTGTTGACTTGCCAGCTGTCTCTGAGAAAGACAAGTCTGATCTGAAGTTTGGTGTTGAGCAGGAGGTCGACATGATTTTCGCTTCATTCATTCGTAACGCTGAAGCACTCACTGAAATCCGTGGTGTGCTCGGCGAAAAGGGCAAGAATATTAAAATCATCTCGAAAATTGAGAATCAACAGGGTATGCATAATCTCGATGAAATCATTGCTGCCTCCGATGGTATCATGGTGGCTCGTGGTGATTTGGGCATTGAAATCCCACCAGAGAAGGTTTTCTTGGCTCAGAAGGCAATGATTGCACGCTGCAACAAATCCGGCAAGCCCGTTATTTGCGCCACTCAAATGTTGGAGTCGATGATCAAGAAGCCACGCCCAACACGTGCCGAGATCTCCGATGTGGCCAATGCCATTTTGGATGGTGCCGATTGTGTGATGTTGTCCGGTGAGACTGCTAAGGGTGAATATCCTTTGGAATGTGTGCTTACCATGGCCAAGACCTGCAAGGAAGCCGAAGCTGCTCTATGGCACAGGAATTTGTTTGCAGATTTGTTGCGTGTACAGAATCCATCAAGCGCACAACCCGCTCATGCTGTGGCTATTGCTGCTGTGGAGGCTGCTTCCAAGTCATTAGCATCGGCTATTGTGGTCATTACCACTTCTGGCAAGTCAGCGTACTTGTTGAGCAAGTACAGGCCACGTTGCCCAATTATTGCGGTTACCCGGTTTCCACAAACTGCCAGACAATCACATCTGTATCGCGGTCTAGTACCAATCCTCTACACAGGTGAGTGTATAACACAATACAGATAGGGGTAAGACAATAATGAGAGTTTTATCAATCCTTTTTTCATATAACGTCTGTAGAACGTCAATAATGTATTGAAAAACTACTAATTTCGTTTTGCTGTTAACATTTATAGAGCCTGCTCTGTCCGATTGGCTGAAGGACGTTGATGTACGTGTACAATTTGGCTTACAAGTGGGCAAAAAGAATGGTTTTATCAAGAAGGGCGATTCTGTCGTCATCGTTACAGGCTGGAAACAGGGTTCTGGATTCACAAACACCATGCGCATTGTGTATGTTTCAAGTGATAATGATTCTGAAAATGATGAGTGTAAAGAAGCAAAAGGGGATGGTTGTGGTGCTTGTATTGAATCGAATGAATAACTCAACTAATGAATTTAACAAAAAAATATTTGGAATATCAAAAGAGTCAATAGTTTTCTAACCAATATTTCAAGAATAACCAATAGTTTTCTAATCAATATCGCAAGAATGAAGAATGTGTGAAATGTGCAAGATTATTATTTGTAAAATTTTAATTATTTTATAAGTTCGCTGCTTCTTATATTAATTTTGATTTTTATTTCTTTACCTTTCGCAGCACTGTTGAATAAGCACTCATTTTGATTTTGGATCTGGAGTTAAGGCAGGCAAGCAGGCAGGCACACATGCACAACCAGCTGTTATATTATTAAAAACTGATATTTTGCACATATGCAAATATGTGCACTTTCACTTTATTTTATTTAATATATTAGAAAGAAAACATACAAAAACTAATTCTTATTTTAAAGAAAACTCAAACTATATTCATTGGCATTCGTTAACTCTTAATGTACTTTATTCAGAGAAGTGTACCTAAATGTTATATTATAATAAAAATAATAATAATAATAATAATAATAGTAACAGTTATCAACAAAACTAAGCGAAATTATTTTTAATGAATAAGAAAGTGAATTTGTTCATCATATCAGATAGTAAGGTTTTAGAATTTTTTTAAAGAAGTTCATTAACAATCGACTCAAGTTCTTAGAAAATAAACAGTAATTGAAGGTGAGAGCTTTAAACAAATTCTTGTTTCAGTATTAAGCAGTGCACTCAGAAAGCTCTCTTTGTTGTTGGCTGAAACCTGATTTGATGTGCACTGATTTAAGACGACCAAAGCGAAAGATCAATTTACCTAGTAAACTTGAAGATTTTGTTTTGTATGACGATAGCGGTCTTTGTAATATTAAATCAACTTCTTGTTGGTATGAGAATGTTCCAACATATTTTAAAGATGTGGATGGATTGACTGATGAAGTTCAATGGAGACAAGCTGTAGCAGAAGAGCTAAACTCGCTTAAAGAGAATAACACATGGACTTTTCTGAAAAATTCTGGTCAGACGAAATTGATTGGTCCAAAAGGCTGATATTGATTACTCCGAAACCTACTCCGAAGCAATATATGGATATAAAGTCTGGCAAATGGACGTAAAGAAAGCTTTTTCTCATGGTTTTATTGAGCAAGAAATTTATTTAAAATCATCTAAAGGTGTTGGGGTTTCTGAAGGTTATGTTTCAAAATTAAAAAGGTTGCTAAACGGTCTTAAATAAAGCCCACGTTGCTGAAATATTCAAATACATAACTAAATACAGTGGTAGAAAAAAATAATATAAACTTTAATTTTCTTCAACAATTTGTTCAACAAAAATATGTTTTCATAAATTATACCAAATATAAATTAAGTATGTAGATAAGTTATTTTCACAAGTATTTCATAAATTTAATAAGATTTATGCGCAAAAATTAAATTAAAAATTCAATTTCAATCGTCTTGTATCATCCTTTAAAAAATATTGGAGACTAAGTTTTACTTTGGTAATATTTCTGTATATTTTTTAAAAATTTACTTTTTCCTGAGTTGAAAAGTTATGGAGTAAGTATGTCGCTGTTTCTCCTTTAGATTTAATAACTTTTATGACATCTCCAATCTATATAATTAACCACATTGACACAAGTAACCGTTAGTACAAAGGAATACCATGTTTCCTTGATTTTTTGCGAAAACTGTTCTTTGTTCTCTTCCCCATATGTCGTCTTTATGTTACGATCCGTAGACTGTCAATTTCATTCTGTTCACTCATGTTACCTCTTCGAAACCATTTTTTTTAAAAGCTTTTAGGAAAGTTTTTAATCATAATTCTACATTTACTTCCATTCCATTCCATTGTTTCGCATATTTTGGCATAGTCAGTTAAGAAAATAGGACCAAAATAGTTCGCAAAAACAAGTCTCAGTTGGATATCTTTGAGCTCAAAAAGAAAAAGTACCAGTATTTCTTAAATGAATAAGAAAATTTTAAAAACTGTCTATATTAAACCACATAACGAAGAATTGGGGGTGTTCTTCCGTTTATTGGTAACAGATTTTATTTTTTCAAAGTAAGCTTTATTTTTAATTATGAACTTTGATCCTGAAATTTCAAAACAGAACCCCTTATTAAGGATATTTTCTTAAAGCCAGTACTATTTAATGTTGAAAAAAGTATGAAATTGTATAAAATAGCCATTAATTTGTATTGATTCAAGAAAATAACATTCTGCAATTCCTCATTTATGCCATTCAGTCGAGTAAAGAAAAGAAAAGAGTATTGATCATGTTTCTATTGCGAATACCGTTGACCGTAGCACGTTGACTATACAAAAAACAAAAAAAAACAAAAAAAAAAACAAATTGGCCATTTCAGCCCTTGAAAGGACTTTGACCGAGCTTCTTATGATCAATTGTGTTGTGTGTGTTATTAAATGTTTGCACACAATTGACCGAGAACTGGACCTACTTGTTTTATGCCGACTCCGAACGGCTAAAGTTCATGCTCTCAAAAAGCTTTACATGGCATTATTTACTCTCTGAGGTTTGCCATTGTCTGCAGAGAGGTGGTGACCGATCAGAAAAATTTTATATTGAAAAAAACTTTTCGCCGCGGCTGGGGATCGAACCCGGGCTCCGAGCATGCAAAGCCACACACTTAACCTGCATGCCACGGTCACCACTCTATACGTTGACTATACACATTTTTTGAAAATATGGCCCAATGACTTAACCAGTCTACAAACCACATTGTTCAACTTTGCATCGGAGTGTAACGGCGTTTTGTTTTTGTACATGAACGTTTTTGTAACGCATTTATTTCATCGACTTTGGCTTTTTTCATTGTGAAACAAGTCTTCATTTTTGGGGCCCTATTTTCAGGGCCCTTATTTCATTAAACCGTCAGTCACTAAAAACTACCCTTTCAAAAACGGAAGTTTGTTCTATTCATAATTAATAATTTGAAAAAGTTTTGAGAAATCAATCGTAAAATGTACATGTTCTTTGAATATTTATCAAATTAAATATTTCCAAAAAATATACCAAAATTTAACACCAAAATTTTAAGTAAAACAACGATCAAAAATCACAACCATGAAAGCGTACTTAGCTCAAAAACCGAATTATACAATACCCACAATGCTCATGGAGGAAAGAACACAGCTCGAGCACAGTTGTCGTCTTGATTTCACCACACCTGCCACACATCGCCGCATGTCCGGTATTGTTTGCACAATAAGTAGGGGCTCACAAAGTCCGGAAACAGTCTTGAAAATGCTACAAGCTGGTACCAATATTATACGTTTGAATTTTTCACACGATTCGCAGGAGTTCCACACCCAAACAATCAATACAGTGCGTGAAGCAACATTGAAATATTCTGAAGAACTGGGCTATGCTGTGCCTGTGGCTATTGCTATAGACACCAAGGGTCCAGAAATACGCATAGGTAGCATGGAGAAAAATATCGAGGTGGAACTGAAGAAGCATGACAACATTCGATTATCTACTAATAAGGATTATTTGGATAAGGGCAACCATGATGTTGTCTACATTGACTATCCTAATATAATCAATATTGTTACTCCGGATACACATATTTTTATCAACGATGGTGCCATTAGTTTGGTATGTAAAGACGTCACTGAGGACAGTTTGTTCTGTTCGATAGAGAAGGGTGGAATGCTAGGTTCACGCAAGAACGTTAGCATACCAGAGATAGATGTAGATTTACCTACTGTCTCGGAGAAGGATCGTTATGATCTGAAATTCGGAGTAATACATAGCGTAGACTTTGTGTTCGCTGCAGCAATACGTAGCGCTGCGGCTATCGGTGAGATTCGAAGTCTGTTAGGCGAGAAGGGTAAGGATATAAAAATTTTTGCCAAGATTGAGAACATTAAGGGTCTTGAGAACATGGATGAAATAATTGCAGCGGCAGATGGTATACTGATAGCGCGCGCCAACATAGGTGTTCATGTTCCAATGCACAAGTTATTCTTGGCGCAGAAAGCGATAATTGCACGTTGTAATCGTGCTGGAAAGCCAGTTCTTTGTGGAACACAAATTCTGGAATCAATGGTAAAACAACCATATCCAACGCGTTCCGAAGTTGCTGATATTGGCAACGCCATCATAGATGGTGCAGATTGCATTATGCTATCAAGTGAGACGGCAATAGGGCTTCATCCTATCGAGTGTGTCGAGGTATTGGATGAAGTTATTCGTGAATCTGAGACAGCACTTTGGTATCGTAACTTATTTGATGATTTGATCGCTCGTAATCCATCATCAATAGATGCCCCACATGCTGTGGCAATTGAAGCAGTTGATACGGCTAAAAAATCTTTAGCTACTGCAATTATTGTATTGACCACCTCAGGACGTTCGGCGCATTTATTGGCCAAATATCGACCACGTTGTCCTATACTGGCGCTGACACGCTGTCCCCGAACGGCACGTCAATGCAATATAAACCGCGGTGTAGTGCCAATTTTATATACAGGTAGGATATAAAGAAATTTCTATAAAAATGCTATAAATCGAAGAAGATGTGTCAGCCAAACTTTTAACAATAATTTTTTTTACATTTCTTCAGATACCATCAGTGATGACTGGCTAGAGGATATTGAGAGTCGTATACAATATGCAATGACAATTGGCAAGAAAATGGGAATAGTACAGTCTGGAGATACAATTGTGGTATTGAGCCCCTGGAAAGATGGAGCTGGTTTCACAAATAATATGCGTATCGTTTATGCGTTTTTCGAGAACGAATGGATTGATTGCATGATAAAGACAGATAAGAAAAATGATGAAAAAGATAAAATTGAAAGGAATGCCTAATGAAAGTTAACAAATGGATTATTTAGAAGTACGGAAATAAGTTATCGAGAATTTTTAGTTAAATTTATTTAATGGCTTTGTTTAAAAGAGTTTTATGGAAATTGTTACAGTAGTAAAAAGGAAGGAAAACTATCAATAAAAATTGTGTGGAATTTCTGACAAATGCTGTCAAGAGTAACTGTACAAGCTTATAGGTGCTCTTGTCGTCAAAAATATTCAACTTGGCAACTATGTGACGTTTCACGTAGCTGCCCATTCAGCAAATATAAGACTCTCCTAGGCATTTCTACCACAACAATTGAGTACGCTGAATGTAGCTATTTTTATTTCGAAAGTCAAGTGCTTTTCCTTTTTTTTTTGGAATGCATCTATGAAATATTCGGTCAGCTGTCTTGTCCAGGAAATTATCATTTTTGACTATTATTATTTTAAAAACAATACACCACACACTACATTCATAGAAATGTAGTATTTATTTTACTCAAAAAAGTACTTTTTTGTTGAATCTACTACCTTCTCATCAATAACTTACTGCTAAGCAGCAGCCGAGTATAAGTTTGCAACGCTCTGACTGAATGATTCAGTTCTAGAGCGTGGTCAAAGCCCTGATTGAAGCGATGACGTATTCGAAGTTCATTTTGTCTCTCGCAGAGAGCATAGCACAATAATAAGGTAGGCTCATATTTATTCGGCTGCTCAAATGTCTAATTTTACACTAACAAAGCTGTGAGTCCTATAAATGTCAAACAATAAATCCAGCAACAACAATTAGAAAAACTTAAATTCAAACAGCTGACTTTGACATCTAGCTCACTTCCTCTCCAATATCCGCCTACCTTGTTATTCTATCATGGCAGAGAGTTGATTTTTTGTTAGCTGAACAAACAACAGCAAATTTGTTTGTCATTTTTTATTTGTCCGTAAAGTTTTCATTGGTATTTGATACAAAGCTTGACATTTTAATCAACTTGACAACTTTTCTGACACTTTCGTAGCAATAACATTGCTCCCGATTTCTTTTTATCAAAACAGTTGACACAGCTGAATGTGGCCAACGCATATAACAACGGACAGATGTTTTTGACAAGAACTCATATATAATTGTAGATGAGAAAATCAACACATGTATCATGGGTATCGATGGTGTAATGGCGAAAGGTATAACATTTCGTAAGTGAGCTCAAAAATTGCAAAATTTTTAAGAAGTTCGTTTTTGAGCCGAATAATTCAAAAACATTTTGTTGAGTGCCGAAAATGTATGATAAATTCAAAAAAGTTTCTTTTGGTTTACTGGGAAGTGTGGTATGTTCCGTATGAAAGCAACCCAACAAACCCGTTTATAAAATATTCACATTTGCTTGTTATCGATTTTGCTATTCCATTGTTAAATGGCGCAAAATGGCTTCTAAGCTTATGTTGTTTTTGGTCCTGGGTACGAGATCTGCATATTAATCTTAAGTGGATGTTGAACCTAGGCATCTGGCTTCCATGGCAGTTACTTTTACCACTAGTCTATCAGATGAAAGTGACATGATATTTTATTTTGATATTTTTATGATCACATCATATTTCATTTATTCATTTCTCCACTTATTTTCCTAACATCAATTAATTCCTCTTAGAATAGTACTGGTTCAGTGCTGAAATTCAAATCTATGACCTCTTAACCACCTTCAAGACCACAAACCAACACAATAAGATGCAAGAAATTCCAAATGGTTTATCCAAACTTTACATACGGCAGGAGAATATCGCTGAATTTTACTTTTATAAGCTTTTCCAAGCTAGATAACTTTCGTTTGCAAGTTTACTGCAAGTGCTTTATTTGGCATATTTGGTATACTCTTATACTATAGCACAGTACAGTTTGTTGAAAAGAAGATTCGAAACATCTGAGTATCAGAAAGTTTTGAGAAATCAATCATGCAACTTTATATTTTTAAAGTACTTATAAGAAAAAACAGTTAAATATCAAGAAATTAATTTACGAAAATACAACATTAAAATTTCAAGTAAAGCACAAACAAAAAATTCCAACCATAATGAAGGCGTCCATAGTTCAAAAAACAAAATATACTGTACCACCGATGCTCCACGAAGAGAATACTTTGCTCGAGCACACCTGCCGGCTTGAATTTTTCACACCCAACACACATCGTCGCATGTCTGGCATAATTTGCACAATAAGTAGAGCCTCACAAAATTTGGAAACAATCTTAAAGATGATACAGGCTGGCATGAACATGATCCGTTTGAATTTCTCACATGATTCACAAGAGTTTCATGCGAAAACAATCAATCTAGTGCGTCAGGCATCGGCCAAATATGCAGAGGAGCTTGGTTACGCTGTGCCAATAGCCATAGCTGTGGACACCAAGGGTCCGGAAATACGCACAGGTGACATTGAGTACAATAATGAGGTGGAACTTAGAAAGAATGACACCCTTCGACTATCTACTAACAAGGATCTTATAGATAAGGGCAACCGTGATGTTGTCTATGTTGACTATCCCAATATAATATATGTGGTTAATCCGGGCAATGTTATATACCTCAATGATGGTGCCATCAAATTGATATGTAAAGAAGTGGCTGTTGATTGTTTGATTTGTACGATCGAGGTTGGTGGTCCACTAGGTTCACGCAAGAACGTTAGCATGCCAGAGGTGCAGGTAGATTTGCCAACTCTCTCGGAGAAGGATCGTTTTGATCTAAAGTTCGGGGTAATGCATAGTGTGGACTTTGTCTTTGCTGCAGCTATACGTAGTGCTGCAGCTATCGGTGAGATTCGTGGTATACTAGGCGATAAGGGTAAGGATATAAAAATTATTGCCAAGATTGAGAACGCCAAGGGTCTTGAGAATATGGACGAAATAATAGCTGCAGCAGATGGTATTTTGATTGCACGCGCTGACATTGGTGTTCAGATTCCCATGCATAAGTTATTCTTGGCGCAGAAAGCATTAATGGCACGTTGTAATCGTGCAGGGAAGCCAGTGATTTGTGGAACTCAAATTTTGGATTCAATGCTATCGAAGACAACTCCAACACGGTCTGAAGTTGCAGATATGGGTAACGCAGTTTTAGATGGTGCGGATTGCATTATGCTTTCCAGTGAGACGGCAATCGGTCGTTATCCTGTTGAGTGTGTCAAAGTATTGGATGAAGTAGTTTGTGAAGCAGAGTTAGCCCTTTGGTATCGTTATATGTTTGAAGAGATGATTGCCCGTAATCCCGCATCAGTAGATGCTGCTCATGCTGTAGCTATTGGAGCAGTGGATGCGGCTAAAAAGTCTTTAGCCACTGCAATTATTGTGCTAACCACTTCAGGACGTTCGGCGCATTTGCTGGCTAAATATCGACCACGTTGTCCAATATTTGCGGTGACACGTTGCCCTCGTACCGCTCGTCAAAGTAATGTTTTCCGCGGTATCGTGCCAATTTTGTATACAGGTATGATTGTTTTAAAAATGCACCCAAAACAACAAAAGCGACAAACACCCGCCATTGTAGCTTTTATTGTGTTTAGCCTTAAAGGATAAATGGCTATATATGGTGATGCCTATTTAGCCTTGAATTATAAGATGCGTTTTTTAAAAGTGTTGCTGAAATAAATACTAACCGCTCTTCTTTTAGAAAGTCCCAAAGACGACTGGCTGGAGGATGTCGAAAATCGAACTCAGTATGCCATGACAGTCGGCAAAAAAATGGGAATCATACAGGGTAGCGATGCGATTGTGGTATTGAGTCCTTGGAAAGATGGAACTGGATTTACAAATAACATGCGTATCGTGTATGCCTTTTTCGAGAACGAGTGGATCGATTGTATGCTAAAGACGGACAAAAAAAGTGATCGGAAAGCGAAACAAGAAAAGAAATCCTAATGATCAAAACTAAATTTGAGAATCAAAATTTTATAAATTCCATGTTAAAATATGTGGAAAAAAGCTATCGTGTAATATTTCGCAGATATTTACTTTTTGGAATTTGGTGATACAAATTTTTTTAGAACGGTAGAGGTAAAATGAAAATTTAAAAAATAAAATACAAATACAAGTGCAACAAGTCGAGGGTTTTAAATAAAATTACTTAAAATTTTTAGATGAATTATTTAGAAGTAGAATTTTAGATAGAAAAAATAAATTGAGTAACAAAAGCAGCTTCCACACATTTCTTTTCTTTATAAAAGTGAAAGAAAATACTAGCTGCGTTCTTTTTGCTTCAAAATAACCCGGATTATTTTCTTATATGCAAAACAAAAACAAAAATTGTTATCCTAGAATTATCCTATCCTTCGTTATAGAACTGTGATGTAGACTTAAAACAACACTGAAGAAAAGTACAACGTTAGCGCCCTTTACAAGTTTCTTGCCGTTCTTTTAAGAACATTTATCGCGACTATATATTATTATTTATATTATAAAATCTACTATATTTTATTATATAACTTTTTATTTTAATATCATGGTGAATTTACTATTATATTAAGGGTATTCGTGCAATGCCGTAGATATATTGATGGCATATTTACAAGAATATTTTTGCATGAAGAACATCACTAACAGTTGTCAGCATTTATCGTATACAATCAAGTGTTCAAAGCAATCATTAGTCAAGAATGGTTAGCTGTATATTACCATTTACACATCAAAATCGTCACGTATATTTTGGCGTACATCATTTTAGCGATTTACGCTCTTTATGGGTCATGATGATTCTTTCCTTTGTTCGCTCTCTGTGAACGCTCTGTTAAAAAACCAAAGTCCGGAACATTGGTTCGCTACAAAGTCTTCGCTAACGTCATAAAGACACTTTAAATACAAAACAGCACGACACACAAAGATTTCTTCGATCGCTCTGATCGGCCGGCGTTTGATATTTTTGGCTGAATTCAATTAAATTATAATTTCAATCTAAATATGCATTAATTTCGATACGATTTTCCACTAAAAGTAGCAAAAATGTAACGTAGTGCATGCGATTCAGTATTTTTCTATAAACAAAAAATTAATCAACGCTGAGTCATCGCTATAAATTCTTCGTTCGCCCAGCCATTCACAGCACTCGAACGAATAACATTGCGGATTACCAATGTTCGCAACTGACATTCGTGCACTGTGAAGGGTTGGACCGAACGAAATTTTTTTCGCAACGATTAATTTGCGAAGAATTCTTGCCAGCGCCCAGATATACATCAATACACAAACAAAAAAAAAAAAAAACAAAACAAATTGGCCATTTCAGCCCTTGAAAGGACTTTGACCGAGCTTCTCATGATCAATTGTGTTGTGTGTGTTATTAAATGTTTGCACACAATTGACCGAGAACTGGACCTACATGTTTTATGCCGACTCCGAACGGCTAAAGTTCATGTTCTCAAGAAGCTTTAAATTGCATTGTTTACTCTCTGGTGACCGATCAGAAAAATTTTTTATTGAAAAAACTTTTCGCCACGGCTGGGGATCGAACCCGGGCTCCGAGCATGCTAGGCCACACACTTAACCTGCATGCCACGGTCATCAATACACAAACACCCGTATTATTTCATCATCGTGACTTATATAAAATTTTTTAGCAAAAAGTGCTGCCCTTATTCAGTCAAGTCTAATTTTCCAAATAGCAGAATTAATTTAATTGGATATAGACTCCTACGCGATCACACATCTTCATAGAACCATCTGAAAATTAAAGAAAAGTTATTCATTTCTAACATGTCCATTTTAGTACGCATAAAACCGAGCACTCATAATCTGAATGTAGAATACATTTTTATAGAATTTAAATTAATTTCATTTTATTGAGTCGTATTTTTTAAATCAGTATCACGATTCTTTCATTCCTAAGAAAAAACTTTAATGCTTCTATGTAATGTAAAAATTAATACATATCATAAGCGGTATTCACGATCTGGAGTTTTTGTAGTATTTTCAGTAAATTAAAAATAATTTGCTACAGATTGTGAGCACTCCTACAATGCAGTGCTGCCATAGACCGTCAAGTCAGCTGTTGTCCAAATCCACAAATACTATGCAAAATTTACAATAGGGTTCCACCATTGCAAATTTAGTATTTATAGTAATTGGAAAATGTATATGTATTGTTTGTGTACAATTGTCAAATTTACCACAAATATCAAACTTACCAAAAATATAGAATACAAGACCATAAACTCCAGAACGTGAATACCGCTATTATTTCAATAAAATGTTCAAATAAAATGCTTGCTCCCGGCATTTGACAATTTCTTCAAGACTTTCTGTCTATTCAAAATACAAAAATACACTTTAACCTTATCTTAGTCTAACAAACTAATATCGCAATAAAAGATATGTTAACAATTAAAGCGGATTAACCTCAATTGGTTCCAAGTACACATTTAGTATAAAATACAAGTAGCAATGGGACCTTTCTAAAAAACATATAGAACAAATGAATTTAATCGCTTTACAACACTAAAGCAATGCGTTGAAAAGCGTTGCACAGTCGACATAGCTCAATGCTAACATCTACGAAAGTCAGTCGTCAGGCAACACTAAAAAGGGGACAAAAAATTCGAACAATGTCTGACAAATCAACACTTCAACGAGCAAACTTCGAATTTCTATAAAGACGCGCGATGAATTAGTTTTTGTGGATTTAATTTATCAAAAATTTGATAAAAACATAAGCAAAATCTTAATTAATCGTAAGTTAAAACAGCAGAAGTTGCGCCATCAACCCAATAACGACCATACTTAGCAAATATGAGTTTTACGGAGGGCTCTTCCGACTCTGAATGGTAAGTAGCGACAGTAACGCTGCGAAGAAACTCCAAGCTATAGTCAGTCGATTTTTATGTCAATCACTTTGTTTTTTTCGCCAGGAAGGAGACCAAAATGAAAACTGATAGAATTATCAAACTAGAACACGGTAACACTGTAGCCAAACCAAAATATTCGCAAAGATTTGTGGACAAATGGCTGAATATATTTCATCCGTGGTTAGCGCGCGATGATGAAGATTCGAACAAACCATTCTGTCGCGCCTGTCAATGCCGCTTGGATTGCAATCGGTGTCACTTGCAGCGTCATGAGCGTACATCTAAGCACGCACGCAATCTAGACATCTTAATAAATAAGGGTGAAGGAGCTGCTCGCCAGAATCTTAATATACGTCAAGAACGCAGCAAATACTATCAAAAACGCAAGCACTCATCAATGGCATCATCGCAAGATGGCTCTGATTTGGGCATGGAAGCTGATGACTTTATTGAGGAGTACGTAAACGAAGCATTGCCAACTGGAAAGTAAGTTCACCATTATTTTCTGCATTAGCTGTATAGTGTAAATATATTTTGAAATTTTAGAACCGAACCGGAGGCAGAGACTGGATTCCATTTTGTGCAAACTGAACCACCTGGCGATCAATACACTGAGGAAACCATATTAAAGCAAGAGGTTGTATCAGCGGATGGCACCGCCGATCCTCTGCCAGGACGCTCGCATACCAAAACCGGTAGTAGCGGTTTGATGTCTAAAGTGAAAAAGGTTGGCGTCAAAAAGGAGCGCATGAAGCTGCTTATGCAAATACAAAAAGACAAAAACGACCTGCTAGAGTCATTCAAGGAATTAATGGGTGGCTCTTTAGCAAATCAAACACCGCCAAAGGAGAAAAATCACGTGGATCTCTTCTTTGAAAGCGTTAGCACCAGCGTCAAAGCGTTGTCACCAAAGCTCATTGCTGAGTCCAAGATGCGCGTCTCACAGCTTATTTGTGAGTTAGAGCTGCGTGCTCTCACCGATAACGATGTAACGAATGGCAGAGGAGCAGTTAATGCAGCAGTTGTTGTCACACCGGACACAGCCGGTACTTACATTATTAATCAACCGGTAACATCAGTTGTACAGCACGCTGGTAGCGCCCAGCAGCAAGTGGAGGATGGCCAGCATTACGAGACGCTCAGTTGAAGAGACCGTGGAACAGTGAAGAAAATATTTAAACCTCAAGATTAATTGTTGCCTTGCATAAAGCAGGTAGACACATGAGGTGGCGTGGACACAAATACAACAAATAATATTATTTTACAAATAAATTAGTTAAAAATTACCATTTTATGTTAATCTAATGCAATTGTGTGCATTTTGATCTTTTACTGATTTAAAAGTAATTTAAAATTGTCACTTCTTTAAAAATAAACAATAAATATTTTTCCTATAAGCTATAAATCGCCTAAACTGCTATAACGATGTATGCCTTAAAAAAAATATAGTTAGTGCAGAGGATATCGAAAAACGAACTTTTTAAAATATAATTAACCGATTAATTTTTATTCACATGTCCTATTTTTGTGGGCGGACAATTTCTTACATTGCGCAGATACTAGCAATTTTGCGGATATTTGAATAAGTTAGGAAAAAGTCAGTTCCAACAATCTACACAAAGATTAAGCTTAACCGCAAAAAGCTGAATTAAAACTTAAAATCACTTTAATCAAAGATGTAGCGACATTAAAATGATAAATCTTGGTAAGTAATACTCAAAGTGATTTAACTTCGTTCAAAAAAAGTGGACAATATGAATTAAAATTGATGTTGAACTGACATAATAGACAACCTATCATTAGCCGGGAGTGAAACTTGATAACTCTGCCATGTAGATCACATCAACATGAATTTGAGCTGGAGAAAAACTTTATTTAAATACATGAACACGTGGCACGTATGTATGTATGTAACTTGATTTAATTCTTGTTCTGACCATAATAGTTGGATGCTCTTGAAAGGTTTAAAGTTTTCAAGCAGTTGACGATGTCAAAACTCGGTGTGACACGCCTACTCATGCGGAAGTAGACATATGTATGATAAAGCATATTGATAAAATTAAGTTAAAAATACTGTGTTAACACAAAAATATGGATGAATTTGAAGATAACTATGAGATCTAACAACATACTATGGTTATGGAATGTAATCGTTTATGGCGGCCACATTTAAATTATAATTGTGGGTCACTAACGTATACACGTTAGAAATTGTTAGAAACGTTAAAATTGTTCATGTTGTTTTCATATACTTGAGTGATTCCAGGAGCACCCAACTGACGTTGTTGAATGGATGAAAAATCTTTAAGCTCGTAGATAACAAGTTTTTTGAAATAAACTATAGGCAAAGAAATAAAATCATCGTTTGATGTTGCAGAAAGAAAATTTATATAAACAAGATTGATGCATGAATGTAAGCATCGGTGGTTCAGTGGTAGAATGCTCGCCTGCCACGCGGGCGGCCCGGGTTCGATTCCCGGCCGATGCAATTAATTTTTTATCGATTAATTTTTAACGAATTGTATGTATGTTAGTTTCTTTAGCATATTTATTAATTAATAAATAATCTAGTCGAAGTGATATATTTTCTGTTTATTATCATGTTAAATACAATTTAAAGCGAGTTGATAAACTTTCCGTTGTAATCACTCCGCGTGTACAAGGAATCTACTTTGATTATAAGAAATATGTTTAAGAAGCACTGGAAGCAAAATATCGCAAGTTTGACGTATTAAAGACACAAACCTTTAATTCTGATAAAGGCTATGCAGCACTTTCATTTTTCTAGAAAAAACTCCCATTTGAAGGAATTAATAAAAACTAAGTGAACGAATGTAGTGGAGTGCAAGAGTGCGCGATATTAGTCAAAAACATAAGGTCTGTTCCCGTACTTGAACATTCGTACGAATTTGCACGAATTCGTGCTATTTTCTACGATTTCCTGTTCCCGTACCCAAAAAAATCGCAAAAGAGAGCGAAAATGTGAAATCCAGTCCTTGTCAAATGTTGCTATTTTCTGCTACACAAATTTGGAGTTGCAAAACTCGCAGCAATTAGCAAGTGCAATATTTTGACAGCTTATGTCAGCCATTAAAGCAACATGTCGAGAAAAGTAGAAATTAATTGTTCCACATACACATTAAGCAGAATAAAATGTGAGTATATTTTATATAATTTTTTCCAATAACAACTAGCGTATTTTCTTCCTTAGATATCAACTATAGCAATTCTGCCACCAAAAATTTGTTGAAGTTTCATCAAAAGTTGCAACTTTTTGCAAAAAACCTGTTCCCGTTCTTTTTGCAATTTTTCACGCAAAGAGAGCACTTTTTTACTTACTCTCTCAAATTTTTCAACTTGCGAATTTCTGCTACAAAAGTACGGGAACAGACCTATATATTGACAAGACATTTCATGAGACTGATACGGAATGAAAGTAAATTTTTGTAAGAAACAGCCAAGAGGACGGCACATTATGGGAAGTGAAATGCTTACACAAAGTGTTGGAGCAACATTGCTTGTAAACATTTTGAAGTTGCAATATATTTCCAAACCTGTTTGTTTGGTAGTTGGTTGTGTTGTTGTTCTCAACCATAATCGTTGTTGTTGTTCTTATTAGCTGCCGTATACAATACACTTACTGATTTCTGCTTGAATGTGTTCGTGCGTGCTATAGATGAAATGGAAAAAGTTTGAATTTTTGATATTTTAGCATATTGCCGATCTCATAGAAGTTGCTGTGGAAAAACCATTGTAACTTTTGTGTTTGACAAAAATCAATAGAATTGATCGCATATTAATATATGTTTTATATGTTAATATGTCATATATGTCAATATATGTTTTTGCCTCTCGTTAGACCCCTTTTCCATTCGGCAATTTTTCTTGCTGGCAAGTCGAGTTTGTTGGCATCGGGACGTGACGAAAGGGGATGAGTACAGACTTGCTCGTACCGGCAATTTTTCTTTTGTCCTGCTCTTTCTTTGAAGTTTCACTTTAGTTTTATTCAAAATTGCTCAAGAAAACTTGCTGAGTGGAAACGCAAATGGCAAGTTCAAAAGAGAATTGAAAACTTGCTGGCAAGAAAAATTGCCGAGTGGAAAAGGGGTCTTACGTTCCGATGCCAACACGCTCAACTTGCCAGCAATAAAAATTGCCGTGTGGAAAAGGGGACAATGTGTGACAAGCTAAACTTGGGGAGATTACGATTTCCGGGGCGCTGCGATTTGACGATGGATTCGAAGAGTAATCTTAATAAAAATAAGAATAGCCAAAGGAAATGTTGTGTTATCGATTTGTTTTCGAGTTATACTATATTATTCTTAATAAATTACCGATATTAATGATTAAAGTATTAGTTAAAAGTTTATATATAAGGCTTTTAGAAAAATTTTAAATTAATGAAATCTGTTGAGTACTTTGTATTTTATAGGTATTTTTGTCCAATAAAAAAATATTTTCTTACATAAAACCGTTATTTTCTCAAAAATTACCGTTATTACTATGAATTAAAAAGAGTAAATTATTAAAGCCTGAAAATTTATCTTTCATTTGGTATATAATATATATAATTTATTTGACTTTTTGTGGTGTTTTTTATGATACAATGATTTGCCCTTGTACGGAAAATTGCTTATTTCACTCATATTTACCTTAGATGTTTTGCTTTCTTACTCCATATTGACGAATATCGCCATTGCAATAAACAAATGTTTTTAAGGCAACATTGTAGCTACAATATTTATATGAATTAACGGGATTTTCGAGTCAGTGAAAAAAATTTGTAATTTTAATAAATACATATATATAATATACATATTTTTATCCATCGAAAAATAGGTAAAACTTTCAGCTTTTCAAAAAAAACATTTTTTAGTATCTTAAAAACGTAATTTTTGTAGAAAAAAAACGGTTATTTTAATTAAAAAATTCAAATCTGATATTTATTCGCTTATAAATTTAAAAACATTTTTGAAATTATATTTGTATTATATATCGTTCAAAAAGCATTTAATTACCTTTCGAATAGCATGTCAATCTTTAAGATTCATTGGATATTGGCAAAGATATAGCAAATTTTGTGAACAGATTTTTTAACAAAGAAAACACTTGGAAAATTTAAATTTTATGTTATATAGTATGAAATTAAATAAAATATGTATATTTTTATATGTCAAACAAAAGGTCTAACTATAAGCTTTTAAAAAAAAATATATTTTTAGTAACTTAATAACGTAAATTTTTTAGAAAATAACGGTTCTTTTTATTAAAAAATTCAACTTTGGAATTAATTCGCTTATAAAACTAAAAATATTGTAGCAATGATATTTATAATAAATATACATGATAAATGATAAATGGCATATCAATCTTAAAGATCCATTGAGTAACGGCAAAGATATAGATGTTTTTTGGAACAGATCTTTTAACAAAAAATTTTTTAAAAAGATCGATAACTCGATAACTAATAGAGTTATCGATTTTTTGTTCGGCGAATCATGTTTTTTGTTGTTCTCTACCAGAAAACATCTTCAAATCGCGGCGCCCCGGAAATCGTAATCGTGCCCTAAACCGCAATAACAAAAAAATAATTAAATATTAATATGCGATGTTGAAGAATTTTTGACCAAAGCGTAATTTAAAATTCTGATGCTCAGTATGACCATTAATTCAAAGAACAATGTCGGGTTGCAAAAGCTTCAGCGGAATTATATTACTTACTTACGTACTTAAAAAGAAATTTATTTTGAAGCTGTGAAAAAAGGAAACGTCACGTTGTGACAAAGTTAACTGAGTTACTGGGAGTGTTAACACCAGCAAAAGTTATGAAATTAATGTAGCCAAACTGTAAAGTTAAATGTGCAATGTAAACATAGTAGTGGTCCTCATGAAAGCTCTTAATCCTGCATATTCGTATTTTTGTATTACCCTACAAGTTGCGAGTATGTAAATCAGCTGTTGCAGTACAAAATCCCAATTCGAGGTATACATACGAAGTTTATGAACTGAAAATGCTTTGGAACTTTGCGAGCACCTCGTAAACTTTTTTTGTATGGAAAAAGAGAACTTCCGCTATTGAATTCCTACAGAACTGGAATTAAAACAAGAGAGTTACCAATTTTCTTATTCTATTAAAAAGACAGTATAAGTGGTAATGACGTCATAAAAGTGAGAAAATTTTGTGGGAACTGCGGTGAGAAAAGTTGCAGAAACGAGCTGCAGATAGGACAGCATGGCTGTATTTTATCTTCCTTTTGCGTGAATCAAAAAGAATTGCTTCATGCTCCTATTGTATAACGAGTATGCTACCCCAAAATCATGTCATAGTTTAAAAGCATTCATCTAGAAAACGCATCTCTTCAGAAGCACTGGCGTTGTAAGCATTTTATTTTTTTATCAACATGAGTCATATAGATGCCAGATTCGAGTGATAAATCACTTTCGAGGGATTTTTTAATTACTGTGAAATGTTTAAAATCCCACGAGATTTTTATTTCATGTTAAGCGTGATAGAGTAACGAGGCAGGCGCATATTGGAGAAGAAGTGAGCTATATGTCAAAGTCAGCTACTCAAATTTAAGTTTTTCTAACTGTTGTTTACACAGTTCAATTATCTTGCGAATGACGTATTCGCCATGAAAATTTAAAAATTTTTGAGAATAAAAAAACAAAACAAATAGTTGTCAGTAGCCGAAGTATTTTTGTTTCATAAATTAATCGAAATAATTAAGTAATATTAGTTGCACATATGAATAATAAAATGATTTGGACAACCAATGAATTTTGTTCGATAAAATTCGAGAAATCGTGATGTCAACAGTGTTGTTTTTGCAACATCGGAGATTCCTTATTAATGTGTTTACACAGGTTTCTTAAAAGTAAAAGTGATAACTATTTTTGAGAATTTTTAACAGTCGTAATTTTTTAATAACTGTATGATTTTTAATTTTAAGTGTTTTACGAATAGTTCCTATATAATGTACGTGAGATAAAGTGAATTCTTGTAAGAATTAAGGTTGTCATGTATGATGAGTCGAGTTTTTGACTGTCACCTATTGTTAATAGATTAAATTTCAACATTGACTGTGCGCGATCGAAAAACGAATTAATTGTGAAGAAATCGTCGGAAACATCTCCGAAGTGTTCACATTACACGAGTACCAGTTGTAGTGTACCAGTCCACCATAATTTTCATTTGGACTTATCCAAAGTGGACTTAACTTATTAGTTCGCTGATTTGTAAGCTGCTTAACGCTCTGTGAAAATTTGATTTTCCAACCGCTCAACATTGCCATACCGTTTTTATGATTTGCTTCATACAATTTATACTATTATAATAATTTGTATACAGATAAATAACGATGCCGCTCTTTTTTAGGTTTAACATTTAGTTTTAAGTTAGTTTTCGTTTGTCTCACCGTCGATAGTTTCGATAGTTTAAAAAAAAACTATCAATAATCACGATATTCTCAAAAAAAGAAACCATCGATAGCGCTATTGATGGCACTGTCGAATTTTTTGTCTTATCATAGATAGTTTTCGAAAAAACGATCAATGCTCATTAGGTCTGTTTCCGTAATCGATTGTAGTAACTTGCAAAATGCCAGAACGTGTTTGCGTACTTTTTCTAGCTCAAAAGAGAGAAGAAGAACAAGCATAAAAACTCTTTTTCGACCTCGAAAGTTGCTAGAATTGTGCTGGGAAAATTTTTTCGAGCACGATAAGAACAAACATCAGGAAGAACAAGAATATGTCAAATTGGTGTAGTAAATTTGGCGCTGCTTACAATCACCTTTTTTTGTGCTCGAAACTAGCTAGAAGACGTTTCCGTATTTTTGACAATATTCACAAATTTGATTTTATTCTCTAGCTTTTACTTTACTCGACTTTTACTCAACATTTTTTACGGAAACACACCTATTGATAGTCATAAATATATGAAGCTATCTATAGTGCCATCGATAGTTTGAAACCTCTACTTTTGACAACATCTGACAAAAAGCAACCGCTCTTATTAAGGAATGGCAGTTCATTGTCAATGCAAAGTGGCGGTTAAAGCGCCGTTCAATGCTCTTTTTTACTTGGTGACTACACGTTCAATTTTTCTTTCAAGTTGCCTTCCAAGTTGCAACACATTCTCACTTTTTTACTAACACACTCAAACTTTTCGAACTTGAAAACCAACTTGGTATCAATTTTTCCTTTCAAGTCGTGAGGCAACTTGACGGTCAAGTCAGAGTTTTTGTGAATAAATTGAGTTGTTGCCTTGACGATGGCATCTTGAAAATAAAATTGACTATCAAGTTACGCACAGCTTACGTCACAGCTATCAATTCGAATGAATTTTGACAAGCACTATGTGTGATCAACTTGAAAGCAATTTCTTGAACGTGTAGCTGCAGCGTTAGGGGACACATTAAAAATTTCTATTGTAATTTTAGCTGTGTTTTTTAACAAGCGAGTTGTTAAAAAACGGTCGCTTATCATATGTATACTCGCTTAAATAACACAGGAAACTGTTAGTCGCTTATAAGTTTGCCGACCAAATGAAAAAAAATGCTTCCAAGTTATGTTTCAATAATTGTGTAAATTTCCCATAAAGGTGGCAACAGTTACTTATTGACAGTCAATAGTGATTCACGAAATCAAAATTTTTTTGTACCGAATACTTTTAAAAAAATATTAAAAATTTCTTTTTGATGAATATTTCGATGAAAATATACAAATTACTAAGTAGAATTAACAAGATTGGTCCAATATTTTTACTATTTAAAAAAAATTTTTGGTTATTTAAACGTTTAGTTTTGAAAAATTTAAGAGTATCGGTTACATTTTCAGAACCGAGTTTTAAATACTTTAAATGTGAAAATTTCTGCAGCACTATGTGTCAAAGAATTCAATATAAATAAAAACAAATAATAAGTTGTCAAAAAAAATTTGGAAAGATCTCCGAAGATGGCTCCTAAAAAGCCATGCGGACAGGCTGTGATCGCTGTAATCAACAAATTTTGATGTAAAGAGACCAAGCAGATGAGTATGCGCAATCTGAAGAAAAAAAAGAAGAACACAAACCGTTTTCAGACGCGTGGCAATTTCAAATCAAAATTTAAGGACAAAAACAAGTGGTTCCAGCAGTTATGTGAACGCAAATATGTGTGCGCGAGTGCATTTTTGTTGTTTTAAAATTTATATTTAACTTTACATAAATGTTGAAGTGTGAGTGTTTAATAAAATATGTTAGTGGTCAGAAAAATAAAACATGAAAAACTTATAGCTCTTGACTTTTGCTTCGTTCATTGTTGTTGTAACTCTTTTCTGCTCCTCATAAGCTCTTCATGCTTCTATAATATTCGGAAATTGAATATTATTTTATCAGATTTGTTTTGTTTACTTATTTTGCTCGTTAAAAAGAACAAGAAATATATACAAATATATTTTTCCTTGTTTAACATCAAATGACAATGTAAGAGTGTGTTAGTAACCAACAAATTTCTTTTCGTTGTGTTTGTAAACTTGTTAGAGCTGTCTAGCTGGGTTAATGGTCGTTTTTTGCCTACTCGCTTGGTAAAAAACACAGCTTTTCTCAAAAAATTCTGACCTTTAAAATTGAATTTTCTTGTATTCTTTTCTTGAAAAATTTAACCTCAATAGAACAAAATTCATATTTTCAAGATCGAAGTTTCGAAGATCAAAGATCGAAAAGATAGTGTTCCCTCTCAGTTTGATTGATTTAAAAAGGTAGTGATTTTTTTAAATCACACACTTTATTGTTGAAGAGGTAGTCGAAAAGTCGATTAGTCGTTTATTCCTTCAAAATTTAGGTTTTTTTGAACTCGGTTATTGCATTGTTATTGAATTCGATAAAAAAATCTTAAATCGGTTATTTGAATCGACTATCCGTTCCTGACAACACGCAGCCAACTTTGCAATAAAAAAAGGTTGTCGAACAACGCAGCCGACTTTGAAACAGCAAATTTTACTTGCTTTGAATCGCAGCCAACTTTGAAAAAAAAAACAATTATATGTTAGCGAATATAATTGAAAATATGTGGAAATAAAAATTCCCACATGAATTAAAAAATATGACGCTGAATTAAAAAATACCATGGGCATTCCCTTTTCCCGTTGTAGTTAAAAATTCCAAAATAGACTTTTTATCCCACAAAGTTGACAGTTGTGGGCTAGTTCAAAATATAACGACGAACTCACACATTACTTGTATTTTTTAAACAGCTGACTTGTAAAAATTTCGCTATATTATTACCCCAGCAGAAATCATTGTGCAACACAAATTATTAGTCCTAATATTATTAGAAATTGTGAATTGTAAAATAAACTAGTAATATTTGTTAATTGTGCAACAGGCCCCAGGGATTGGATAAATCTCTACATTTTACAATACCTTCAGGTGGCAGCACATCCCAACACTGAAAATGTTTTAACTTTCTTGAGGGAAAAATTTAGTGCGACTTGTTTAGAAAAATAAAATATGTTTCGTCGATACTCCTCAGCAAACTTAAAATAACTTCAAAACAAGTATAAACATATCGAAAATGTCAACCCACGATGATAAAAATGATAAAGATTTTATAACATCCGAAGAAGACGAAGAAAGGTTTGTTTGGAAACAACAAAAAAGCAACATTCTAAAAATCCCTGCTATGTGGCACATTTTTAGGACGTATTTTTTCCCATTTACAGGTACATTGCTTTGCCCGCCGCCAAATGTCGTTCAAGGAACGGTATCTTACTTAAGCAAAGAAGACAAAAATTTTGTGCCAAGTGGGAGAGTAGCTTTCCATGGTTAAAGCCTGACAATGTGGACGAAAGTATTGGAATCTGTACAGTTTGTGATAAGCGGCTGGTATGCAAGAAAAGTCACTTGGAGAGGCATCAAAAGACGTTCAAGCATCAACGCAGATTAGGATTCGAGGATGCTTCGTTTGATGGCAACATGGCAGATGAAGATGATACTCTGCGAACGGCACCGGAATTTTTGGAATGCGGAAAGTAAGTTCGAACACAACAGCTTCCTTAAAAAGCTGACTTTTGTCTTTTAGGCTAGAACCTACGGATGAAACGAATGAATTCGATCATGCAATCGAACTAGATGCAGACTTTAATATGGATTATGAATTCAAGTCGGATAAGTTCATCAAGAAGGAAAGTCAGCAACAACAACATAAACGAAAAATAAAAACATCGCCAGGACCCACAAAGCTTGATCGTATAAAACTACTGAAACGCATTGACCGCGATCGACATGAATTAAATGAATACTTTCAATCGCATCGTCAAGACCAATTAACTTCCACTAAAACGTTAACACAACCTCGCGATACATTCGATTTATTTTTCGATAGCGTAAGCGCTAGTGTTAAAACATTGCCACCTAAACTAGCTGCCGAGGTTAAGAATCGCGTATCGCAAATCATTGCAGAATTTGAACTGCGTGCCATTTGTGAACGTGAGGCAATAATAGACAATGCCTCCAGCTTGGTTGAGGATGGCACTACGATGATGGTGGCTACAACAACAACTCAGGAGGATATCGAATCCGAAGTGCAACACGCTGCAATAACAGACGTCAATGGTGTAACCGTAGTGCCGCAGATTTTGTACACATTCCAATCGAAAGTGCTCGAATGATAAGCAGTAAATATGAATGTCGAAAGCATGCTTCGGAAATAACTAATAAAATTGTTATATCCAACGTCTTTTAGTTTTCAATCGACTTGGAAACATTTTTTTAATTTCAAGGGATGTACAATTTTTCGGAAAGAACGCATGTAATTTTGGTGCACATCAGTGTTTCCAAATGATTCGATATATATATCATATTTGTTAAGATTTTAAGACTTAAATAAGTTAATTTGCAAAATTTTTTAAAATGTTACAATATTGGATGAAATAAATTTGACCCTGAATCAAAATCGTTTTTAACTAATCTTTTGAAGAGAAAGTAGAGTACTTGATTGAAATTTTACCAAAAAAAAAAATGTCAAAGATCTTTAAAAATTTCGAATAAATTTGTCGGTATTTCGATCATGTGAATAACTGACTCCAAAAGTACATTTTGATAAGTTTTTTAATTTGGTTTTTCAAATTTTGCTGAAGTGGAACCTTGATGCTTGCTTGCTGTAAAAATTAAGATGTCCTCTGCAACTTGATCATTGACTTGCCTTTTAAATAGAAGCAAGGATCAAAGATTTCTTCTGGACCACACATTTTTAAATTTTTAGGATTCAAGACCTTTCCTCGGTCAAGCAGATTTGGGCGACATTTTAATAATAAAAGAGTTTTCTGAAAATACTTCATTTATTAATTATAGATGAGTAAACTTTAATCATAACATAATGTTAACATACATATTAATAATTTTGTTTGTGTATCAAATCATAAAATGCAAAATATTTAAAATTAAAATCATTCTTAAATGAAATAAATTGACACGTGCGATGAAAATTTCTCGTTATTTGATTGTATTTGATTGTAATTAAGATAAAAAATGTTCAGGATTTCAAATGAATCCACAAAGCTATACAAAGAAAATATACCATATTCTGATATTAATAATTGTCAAAGCTTCAAAGTAGTTAAATGCATCCTTTTTTCTTTCTGAAAAGTTTATATTTTTACGCTCATTTCATGTTAAAGTGAACTTGATGCTGTTCAGCTGTTTTTTAGTTCGAACTAAATTTGCTTTTATAGACGCACTAAAAAGTCTTCAATTATATTTGAAATTCTTTCAACTATGGGCACACGTTGCAGAATTAAAACATTTATGCTTACATTAAATTAACAATAAATTCTATTATATATAGCTATATAAAAATAAATTTCAAAATTACTGTATATTCAAGCATTCTGTGAATGGTTGATATAAAAAGACGATGATGACGGCTTGGCATTGGTGTTGGTATTGGCTGGGTTAGCGTTTGTCTTTGTTATTGTGGTGCCCTTAAAAGGGAGATGTATGCGTCGGAAACCAAGTTCCTGATTAGATTGCTGCGGTGCTTGCTGTGGTCTAGGACCCAGGTGAATGCGTCGAATGCCATTATCGATCAACGAAGCATTGCTGTGTGTGTGTGAAGGCTGCGATACGCCTCGTGGCGATCCAACACTGTCTGGCGAAGATGATACGATTTGCTGTGTATGTTGATATACTGTCTGCGTAGAGGGAGAAGACATTGATGACTGATTTTGCGATCTTTGTTGTACTGTGTGCGCAGTTGTTGGTGTGCTGTTTGCATAAGTTTGAACGCGGGATACGGAACCATCGGAGTTTTGCTTTACAGAGGGTTGTTGATAGGCAGGGTTTATCTGAATGCGTTTAATTTGAGATGTTGTCACCTGTGGAGTACCAAGTTGCATGCGACGAACGTTAGTATCTGTCGTTGCATCGGAATGACGATAGTTTGGTGTACTACTAATTGGTATAATGCGCAAATTACTATCCAAGGAATATGTCGGCATCGATTGTTGCTGAGACGTTTCAGTGAGTGTTGGTGGAGATGTGTGTTCTTTGTCCAAACCGTTTGTAGTTGTGCTTGGCACATCCGCATTAGATAGTGTAGGCGAAGCATTATCATTGCTAGTGCCTGACGACATGGGTGTGGCTATGATTTGTATAGAGTTAGAGTTCTGATAGTCCTTGGATTGACTGCGCTGCAGTGCACGCATTTCTAAATCAGCAACAAGTTGTGCTATTTTAATTTTTCCTTCAGCTGCCAAATCTGAAGGCAGTGTTTTGACACTCTCACAAACACTATCGAAAAATAGTTCGAAATTGTTGCGAGTCGGTGGTGTTGCTGGTGTAGGAGGCGCCTGTGGCGGCGATAGTAGAGCAGCAATAGCAGCTGATGTATTAAATATGCTTGTTGGTAGCGATATACGACCACTTTTCTTTGGCGTTTTTCTATCATTGAGATCGCGCGATAAACGTAATATCTCCAGGTGTGCCGTAGTAAGACGTCTGGCACGATCTATTAAGTTTTCATGATGCGATGAAGTCTGTTGTCGCTTGTGAGGCGGTTCCATGGATTCATTGATGTCTTTATCTAGACAATCCTTGGATGTTTTAGCTTGCTCAGAGCGCTGCAGTAAATACTCAAGTACATCGTCTTCGCTCATTGGCTCTATTCTAAAAATGTGAGAGATGAATTGAGTGAATAAAAGAGAAATAAAAAATTTAGAATAAGAATATTCCAAGCAATTTTTGCTACTGTAAGAAAACTGTTTAAAATCAAACAGTTTAAAACCATCGATAGTATTCGATAGCAAATTGCTTTCGCAGTACAAGCAGAACGTTCAGAAATGTAAATAAAGTTATTTTTGTATCAAGCGCCACTCATCATAAACAACAAAAATATAATGCTGCGATATTCTTGTTTCTTGAAAAACAATTAATTTAACAATTTTCTTGCGATGTTCCCGGCGGTTTTTTAAAATTGCATTTCTACACACCAGTTTTGCACAATTATCAATTATAAGTTCGATAACGATAGATACTATGAAAAAAGACGGAGCTGGGAAAATGCTGGTAATCCGCCATTTTGTTTAATACAGTTCTAATAAAATTTTAAACAGTATTCAGTACTTGTTTAATAAAGAAACTTTTTAAGGCGTACCTTTTGAATTAAAAATGGTCAAATAGTTAAAGCTTGAGTAAGAAAAAAATCTCTCGAAATCGAGAAAAACACAAAAAAGTTCGGACACATGTTTAGTTCGGACTAAAATAGTACAAACTGTCAAGTGAAATAGTTTGTCTAGCGTTGGCTTGATGTGGAGCATCACGAGTGCAGACGACATGCTTAAGATATTTAAGAATATTGAAATTAATTTTTTTATTGACATTTTCAGTTGGTTAATCCATGTTTTTTACACATTTTTGGTTATTCCAATCCAATTGTTTTTTATTTATTTCGAAGAACTTTTGATATTTTGCCATTTCTTTTCATACTTGTACACAAGCGATTTTAAGCAGTTTGACACTTTTACCATTATTGCCAGAAGAAATTTCTCGGACTAAAAATTGCAATGAGGGGACATTTTTACTCTCCCGATTGCAGTTACTTTTACCATTTTTTTGAGTACAGGAACGCTGCATATTAAAAATTTCAGAGTACGTTTATATATCATTAGTAGAGAACAGACCTAATGATATATTGTTGTTTTCTTTTTTTGTTCCGACGCTGTTTTGATAGCGAGCGCGGGTTCTAAGATAAGGGTGATAATCTTTGCCTGAAAAACATTGTAGTGAAATAGCAGTCTAAAAACAGGTTCTTATATCTAGATCCGTGGGAAAGAAGCCTCTCGACATTGTCGTTGAGTTCTTAATACTATCAATATTGTTTAGCGGGTGTGGCAATTTCATAATCGGTTAAAAGTAGGTACTGATATCGAAACGCTGAGGAAAGAAGAATAATCTGTACTAGATATCTGCACCTGCTTTGATGTAGCTCTTTGACGAACGGTTGGTTTCTGTTCTACCTCTCTACCCATGTATGCGACGAATATACTTACTTAACACTATTATCATTCATATCGTCATCATCCAGCACGACGATTGCATCACTTGCGGTATCACTATCTTTTGATTTTCTTTTGCTATTTCCTTTCTGTTTGTCTATTTCCAATTTTGCTTTAGTGTGTTTAATAGTTTGTTGATGTCGATTTTTTAAGATACCAGTTGAATTTATACGTACATTACAATATTTGCAAAATCCATAATTAGGATCATTATGTTTATCCGGCAATAACCATGGATAATCTTTATTTTGTTGAGTAAAATCTTCTTCTGATGGTTTTTCCGTTTCCGTTGTTGTCTCTTCATTATCACCGACTTGTTCGACCTGTGATTGTAATTCTTGACGCTTAAGTTGCATTCGTATGCGGATATGCTTCAAGGATTTCTGATGTTTTAATGCGTACTTTTCTGTCAGCAAGAAGACGCGCATTTCGCAGTACTTGCAGTAGCCATAGTTTGGTTGCATTTCATTGCGTCTGTAGGTAAGCCAAGGAAATCTATGTCGCCACATAGTGACCTTGGTTTTTATTGAACGAGACGATTGCGTAGTCTCCACTATTTTACTTTTAGACACTGGCGGTGAAGACGTGTTCTGTTGTTTGGAGGTATTTGCCGATGTATTCACATTTGGCGATTCCTTTTTCCTACGAAAAACACAATAGAAGTTATTTTATGATTTTAAGACAAGTTCAAATTGAGTGTAGGAGAAAACTAAATTTTAAACTTTTAAGAGGTAAACACTAATTAAGACTAAAAAAATATAAATTGCCATACGAGTTATATGCTGCTCCAGATTCCCTATGCCTTTTTGTTGTTTCATGTTTGGCGCGACTGTGTCCACTTTGAAGTCGTACGCGACAATATTTACAGAAAACATATTGTGGATTTTTAGTATAAACTAGCCATGGATAGTATTTGATTCTTTTGTCCTGTTGGGAACGTCTAAAAATATATAAAATTAAATTTATAGAAGACTTCTTGTTGTTGCCCGTTTCCATTTATTATCGATTATGATGTGTGCTGTTTATACTTACTCTAAATTGCTCATTTTATGCAATTTTTTTGCAACTTTAGCTGCCTCCTGATGACGCGTAGTACGCGCGTGTTGTTTGCGTCGAAATGTTAGTTTTAACTTGGTTTTACAGTACGTGCAATACATGTAATCAGGATCCTCTTCATAACGCTGACACCATGGAAACATTGCATACCATTCATCCGTACCGAATGGATGGCGAGCTCTTTAAATAAATAAATGAAAACAATAACCTATGAGAAACTCTTATCATATAAAATTAACTTTACTTTGATTTTTCTTCTTGATCTTCATCATTATCATCGACATCATCTTCATTATCGTCATTGTCATCATTCTCATCGTCATCATTTTCATCTTCTTCATTGTTTGCATCAATTTCAGCATCTTCATTGTTTTCATCTGCGTCCGATTGCTCTTCCTGTTCCTCTTCTTGTTCATCCTCTTCGTTATCGTTGTTTTTGTTACGTTTACTCTTACCGAGCCTTACGTTCCTATAAAACTTTTTTACAGCACTTTTGTGATGCTCGCCTCTCTCGTGTATCAAACGCTTCATTGGATGTATGCCGTGTAAGAGACGCTTTTTGCAGTATTTACAATAGGCAAAATTTGCATCTTCAGGATCTTCTACCAGCCAAGGATGTTTTTTAGCATACAATTTCCAATTTTTTGTTTTAATAGAAATCTCTTGTTTAATGTTCGGCGCCATGTTTCTGAAACAATTTAAGATTTAGGATATTTAATAGGTTTCAGGAAATGTTAAATCAATCATTCGAATAATACAAATAATGTACTTCCAAGGAATTTTTTTTTCATTTCATCTATTAATTCGTAAACATTTTATTACTTTAGTCGAGGGTAACTGTTAAGTTTGAGATTACATAACGGATCAGGGAAGTGTTAATTATTTTATGAATTTACTGTGTGGCCAAATGCGCATTTCTATTGAGCACCAATGTAATAATAACGACTAGTCACCCTGGGAAATATTCTACTTTATATTAATTAATGTTATTTCACGTTGAACAAGAGAAGCTTTACTGAATTTACTTTCATATAGAATATATAAACATGGAACATATCATAGAATATATTTAACATTGCGTCGATGTTGAGATGAATTTTAAATAACAATGAAATTATCACATGACGTTGCATTCGGCCAAGAAGATACCATGCCATCAAAACTATAAAACTTAATTTAATGGTTTCACTTTTTATATCAATTAATAACAAAACTCAATTCATTACTTGTGGAGGCCGTGGTCTTGCTTGGTAAGAGTGTGGTGTGCAAAATAACGGACCCCGAGTTCAAACCTCACCTCGGCCAAAAGCTTTTTTCAATAGAAATACATTTTTCTGTTAGGCCTTCATCTCTCTCTCTAGACAATGACAAACCTAAATTATTAAATAATGCCATGTAAAGCTTCTTGAGAACATGAACTTTAGCTTGTTCGGAGTCGTCATAATGTAGCTAAAGTTCTCTGTCCATTGTGTGCAAACATTCAATAACACACCCAAAAATAAAGGATGCGTGTCATCATAAAAACCATGATGATCCCATCAAAAACACAAACAAAGCTTGACGTTTCCGGTACATATTTAAATAATTTGTTGAACATACTTAGTATTAATATTCCGTTCTCTTTCCCGATGAACCTGGGTGTGCAGATGACGCCTAAAGTTAGATGCATGCATCTTAACGTTACAGAGCTTACAACGACAGGTTTGTGGAGTATTGTGGTGCAATTCCAACCATGGGTTCATTTTAAGTGATCCTCTGTAATAAGTATATAAAGCATAAATGTTAAGTAATGATGGAAGCCTGTGAAGCGTACCTTGGTCTTCTTTTGCGTTTTAAAGATCGTTGTTCTTCTTCTTCTTCCTGATCTTCACTTTCCTTGCTAGATTGCTCTGTAGCTTCTGCTTCCATGCACTTGCCATTTGGACTTTCCTCTTCGTCTTCTTCCTGCTCGCCCAATTCCGATTGTTTTTCAGCTTCACTTTCATGTTCGGCATTCTTCGAACCAAGATTTTGATTTTCTCCCTCAGCGGAAGTACTTTTGCCATTTGATTTTCTTGCGCGCTTAACCGCAATTCTGTGTTTAATGCCCACTTCGTGACGCATGCGCATATAGGAATATTCGACACAAATGCGCAATTTACAATATTTACAGTAACCATGCGTTATGTCGTCTTTATCGCGTTCTAACCAGGTATGGCGCTTTAGCCAACGGCGCCAAATGAAGTTGAAGAGCGGTTCAGTTTGGGACATACGCTTACATTTTATGGCAGATATATCGCTATCTGTGCCAAACTCTTGCTTGATGGTTACCGCATTAGGTAGAACGCTGAAAATTTATAATTATCTTTACAGCCCATAAAGAAACGCCTGTTTTGTTCTCACCTCATATTAGCTTGGTCTTCACTTTCCTTAAAAGCCAAGTAATTTTCTTCGTATTCGCAATGATTGCGCGACAAAGCATGGTTTCGTGGCGTCTTGGTAAGTTTATAGCTTACCTTTATATTACAGTACAAACAATAGCCATCGTTTTCATCCGCTTCTTCATGTAGTAACCATGGGTATTCTGCCATCCAAGCTTGCCATGTTTCTGTGCTGATTCCGGCTTGTTGCTGTTGCTGCTGCTGTGGGTCTGAAGTCTCATCAGAGTCATCTGGATTTTCATTTTGCGATTCATCCATAGGGTCAAGTAAATTCATGGGGTCTGGTTCGGGTGCTATAGCGACATGGGTATTGGTAAAATTTATATCCGCCATTTCGGGATCGTCATGAGGTTCATCCTTAATTAATAGAAGCGGCATCGAAACAAATTCAGTGCCAGAGGAAGCCTCAGTCTCCCTGCCAACATCACACATTTAGGGACTTATAAATAGATGAAATTTCAAAGCAGAACTTACATGGTAACTGAAACAGCGTGCATTTATAATAATTTTAGCATTAGAATCATTAAAAAATGATAAATATAATAATCATAAAAACTAAATTTCACTGCTTCGCTTTTTTCTTTTCCACAAACTTTGCTTGCAAAAGTTTTAAAGCAACTATAGTAATTTAACAAAATGCCGCGATTGGCGTTCCAGAGGTTTTTGTATATTCCTGCTTTGAGATGCGACAGGACGTTTAACATAGCAGCAGCGTTGCTGTTTTGTAGAAAAGTACTGTAATTTTAGTTTTTATATAGAATTTACTGTCACGCTTATTGGGAAAATGGAAAGTTGTTACAGTTGGATGCTTGTCTCGATGCACTTTGTGTTGTTTTTGTGCTGCACATGTTTGACATTTCTCTATAGCATTTTTTTGTGTTTATCTATGAGTGAATTTTTATTATTGAACAAAACAATTTATTTTAGCTGTATGTAATTGATAACGATGGCGAATTTGAATCTAACAAAAGAAAAACTGTAAATTTTCGAAACATTAGTTTACTGAGTTCGTTTCAAATCATTGTGTACTTTTAGAGCGGCGATACGTTCTGAATACAAACATCGTAATGTTCGAGTCAAGTATCCGCGGCAGAAAATGTTACCAGAGTATCGTTGTTTATATCCTTGGGTGCTACCGGATGAGACTGATCCTTACTATACATTTTGTACTGTGTGCGAGTGTCGCTTGAGTGCCAAACGTTCAGATCTGGGCAAGCACGAAGGTAGCATTAAGCACACTGAGAATGCAACAAAAAAAGGACTTGCCCAGATAACTGGTCTAAGTGATAAGAGTGGCCTAGTGCTAAAGGGTAGTCACACGCAGCAACATCTTAGTCTGGAGTCAAGTGATAGCGCTGCCGAAATAACAGTTTCAGACGATGAGGATGAAGAGGAGCGAGCGGAGGAGGATTACATAAATCCAGACATTTATATAAAGTAAGTCAACAAAATTGAAGTTCTCGACTTACGTTTTGTATATTTAGGTTTTATTTTTTCTTGCAGGCATGAACCTATAGTTGATTTAATTGAAACTAGCAGTAATGCACTCCACTTTGAAGAGGTAGAAACAAACCGTTAATTGCTTATATCTTTAAAAATTTCGAAATTATTTTTAGCTAAATCCACACAATCGAAGCACTCATTGTGCACTTTCACAACACCCCACATATAACATTGATGAAGATGAAGAAGGAGATATCGAGGGCGATGATGATGATGATGATGACGGTACAGACGAAAGCCTAACAGCGCATCCAGCAAAACGAAACACTTCCGAGTCGGACTCTCAATCACAGCATTCCATAAAAATTAAACAAACTGCAAATGATGCCGATGGAAGACAGCGTTTCTCCATAAGCAAAGCTTCAATATCAGCTGCTGGTGCTAAAATAACACATAGTACGCTTACTCCAACTACATCTCAAGCACCCTGCAAGATAACTATTAAGAAAATTACTACGCCCATTGCCACAGCTCTACAGTCAACTAATCAAGCTGCTTCAATGGCAACAACAATAACACCTGTGCCCTCAGTTCCGCCTGGCATAAGCATATCAAAGCAGCAAAGCTCAGCAATGCCATTAATGATCTCATCGGTAGCTGCTACTTGTCCTGCCACATCGCTGGTTGCTACTACCTCACCAGTGCGTGATGCATTCGATCTATTTTTTGAAAGCATTTGCGCCACTGTTAAGACGCTGCCACCTAAATTGGCCACTGAAGGCAAGGTGCGAGTTATGCAGCTTATTGGAGAACTGGAAATTCGTGCCATTACCGAGCGTGAGTCCTCGCAGTCGAGAGCGATAGGTCAGCAAAACTCAACAGTCGCATCGACAACGAAATGAGTCATCAATTTAATTTCCTTAAGTATTTATTTAAAACTTAATTTTAAAACATTTTTTAATAATCAAGCAGTGCATAGTTTTGCTCTAAGATGTTTAGATTGCAAAAGATTTGAGAGTTAAATTGAAGTATGAAGTTCAATGATGCTATAAATAAATAAAATACGATCCACTGTGCAAAAAATTGAAATATGAAAGAATGCTTCTTGCAATCAACGCGTAGAGCAGACCTTAACCGCAAAAATGAGGTTTGCCACGATGTATCTGTTCCTTTCTATAATTTGAACAAGTAACTATAGATGCCAGGGGAGTTCAATATTTAATGTATTTGGCCATGTAGCTATTTTGTGTTGATAGCAAAAGTATATTTTGGATATATCAGATTCCTTTTTAGAGGTTTTTATACAAAACAAAAAACTTTTATTTACAAAATGCTTAAAACAAAATATGATACGATGCCACAAATAATTATTTTTTGTTTTTGCTTCTCCACATGCATCGATGATAAGGGTGATTGTGTCACCTGTCGCAATGCAGTTTCATCTGAGAAATCTAAAGAGTGATGGCTAGTAAAATCCTAATGACTCAAGAAAGATAGAAAACATCATTTCTGGCTAATGAGCAAGGAAATTATTTTTTGTCAGTTCCATTGAACCCATTAATTAAAGTATGTATATTAAGGTGCCTTGAAAAAAAAGTTTCATTTGTACCCATCCTAAACTGAACCTTGATGTATTTTATGATGATTCCCGAAATATTTTGCCTATGCCGAAATCCGTCAGTGAGCTAAACCATTTTGCAAAAAGCTCTCCGTTAATATACATTGTATATGTATCTATATAAATTTTGGTCTAAATTCTTGTTTATAGGTGTATTGCTTGGGAATTATTAAATGACTCCGTGGCGCAACGGTAGCGCGTCTGACTCCAGATCAGAAGGTTGCGTGTTCAAATCACGTCGGGGTCAAACAATGCGGTATTTTTTTTCATGTTTTTTTTTAATAAATTTCCAGTTTCCTTTGTAGTTAAAACTTGGCTGAGGGTTTGTTAACAGTTATGATGGGAACAAAGAAGCTAATTATAAATAGTGACTTGAGCTATAGTAAAAGTAGTGTTTATTATTCAGTCGAAAACATTTTAGTACATTTGTGTTTTTTTTTACGATTGTGATTATTTTTCGTGTTGGGCCAAAGGATCTAAGCTAGGCAGATCAATAATTTTTTGTATAACAATTGATTTGCTCTCGCCGCTAGTGTTGCTGTTATTACTGCTGCTGGGCTGTACAATTTGCTCATCTGTAGCGATGGGTATTAATTCGATTTCTTTTAGATTGCCCAAAATGCGATATGAATTAAGCATAAAACCATTGTCTGGTTTCTCATAGGCGGTACCAGGAGTCATGTTTACATTGGCTGCTGTTGCCTGAAGCGGTTCGTCTTCCAGAATAGCAGCCGCATCTAAGGCGCTAGCGTCAAATATCACAGCGTTATTTGAGTTCATTTGCGGTTTAATGCTATTGAATTTATTTTCGAAGCCATAACTTGCTGCTTTCTTGGCCTGTCGCTGACTTTCATTTGCCTCCAAAGCTTGATCGATAGGCGCAGCACGTGTTTGTAGCGGAAACATGAATTTAATGTCTAGAAAACTGCAAAGTTCTTCGATACCATCCAGCGCCTGACCCAACTCTTCAGAGTTGCCGTTTTTTGTGACATTTTTGCGCACAGTTTGTAAATATTTCAAGAGTTTATTACGCGCAACCGTAATGACAGTTTGAGCATTTTTTAGTTCCAAGCGTAACAGTTCTGGACTCTAGAGATTATAAGCGTTAATTTGAATTACAATTAAATTAAATGCCAAAGAGATAATTATAATAATTAGATAATTATAAATAAAGGTCCTACATTTTCGGAAAAGCCATCCATAATGACGCGATCAGTTTCTGGAGCTGCACGCATGCGTTCCAAAGCTGCTGAATCTGCAGCATTTTTTGCTTGCATCAGCTCAATTTGCTGTTCAATGTGAGCACCATTGGAAGCACCCAGCGAAGTTGAGCGCGAGCGTTGTTGACGTTGCGGCATAGTTGTTGCAATGTTTGCAAAATTAACACTTGCACGGTTTGCTGAGGATTCTTGTTGTTTTTTTTGGGACTGTGCAAACGGAATAGTAGCAGCAAGAGACATATTTCTGCTTAGTGGCAATGGTGCGGCGGTGACAGGATTCATTGTGAAGTATATGAAGGCATTTGAAGGGCAATCGAATTTCTAGGTTTGCATAAGAGAATAACACAGAATTCAATCATTGTCTAAATCAAAAAATTATTTCAAAGAATATACAAACTTTAGGCATTTGCATATGTAACGCATGACGTAGTATTAAATTGATATCAACATTGGCTGGATAACGCATCAGAAAAGTCAGGCAAGTAGTGTAGTCGTTCATAAGCACTACAATAAACATTTTCAAGCCATAGTAAAATATAAATTTCTTAAAAAAAAACTCTTGCTTACATTTATCACGTATACGTATTAGCATTGCGACCAGAATAAAGTTGGGCAGATTGAATTGATCGCTATCGGCAAAAATTGCATCCCACAGCACCAGCAAGTCAAGCAAAGCGAATTCACGACCAAATAGCAAGCGTAGCCAGCGTCTGCAGAACAAAATGGAATACTCGTAGTGAGGAAATATATTTACTAACAATAATGCTTACATGCCAAATATATGTAAAGGTATATCTAACTTAAGCAAATAGTTATGCAAATGCAGATCTTCCTTTGCCAAAATCTTATCACGTATCGAGTTAAGTTGTCCGATGACTTCCACCTCTGTGGAAATCTGTTTAATCTCGTCCTAGACAATGTTTTAAAAATTGTAAAGTAATATAGGAAATATTTAGATTTAAATAGCTAACCTCTGTTTGAGTTCGAAAATAACCGCCAGGAGTTTGAGTCATGTTTGTGATGCGATAATAAGATTCAATAGAAGCCATAAGACGCGAGAAAATTGAGCTAAAAGTAGACATATTAAAGAAATCATAATTATTTGAATAAGCGTTATTTATTTATAGCTAAAGCAAGCATAAATTTAGACCAAATGCTTTTTGATGCTTTGACCCAAACATGTGTTTGGGCTCATCGTTATGCTTCCAGCATTTCATGAGCATAACTCTTGAGTAGCAACCATTAAGTTCAGTCCAAAAATCAGAAATTTTTATAAATTTTTTCTATATGTTTAATTATTTGCATTTTAACTAAGTTGTTTTTTAAAGCACTTTTTAGAATAAAAAAGTATTCCACTCAACGACTTATCGCCACGAAAAGCCAACACTTACATATTTGAAGTACCATATAAGTCGATATTTTCTTGCTAATTGAAACTTAATAATTTTGAATGTCAAGTATTGCTAAGTATTGCCAAGTATTGCTAAGACTTAAGGTACTATTACAGTGTGAAGCTATTAAAAACAACACCTTTTTTATTAATTTTTTTTACATAGTATTATAAAATTATTCAATTCAAATTTATTTACATTATGGACAATTAAAGTTGAAGATATTAAAAAAAATGTTTTTTTTGTTTTTGTATTTGTTGCTTATTTTCTAGATGTCGTTGAAGTTGGCGTGTTTAAAAAAAGGTTGTAAGTTGGTTTCTCGTCTCCAGCATTTCCAAGGCGTCGGAAAGTAAAAAATCAAAGTGCATTCTTCAGTAAAGGGTTGTAGTTGAGCACTCTACCTACGCAAATAAAAAAATAAGGCAAACGAAAAAAATGGCATGCGTTGAAAAACAAATTTACAAAAAATCCCTCTTTTTGGCAGATATTCTTAGCCGTAAAAAACAAAATATAAAAGTTTCTCTGCTTTTTATAGGTAGAGTGCTTAACAGAGTTTATGAAGATCACAATAAATCAAGTTTCATCGAAATCGATCAAGCAGAACTCGAGATATCTTAGAAACCAATTCGAAAAAACTTGTTTCGAGAAAAACGCGATTAGATTTTCTTCTATGAACGATAATATATGAATAATACGCGAAAAGCGAATATTATATATGTTATATCTTTTTTTTCATTTGATAGTTTTTTCTAAAATTTTGTACACGCATTCTTAAGACCTTAAGGAACCAGATTCTAGAAAAAAACAAAAAAAAAATTTTTCATTTTTTACACACTGTAATAGTACCTTAATTAGATACTTTGTTATTAGAACACATAATAACATACCTGAAAACCCATATAAGTCTATATTCTTTCGACAATTGAAACTTTACAATTTTGAATGTGACAGTTTTTTTGTTGACACTTTTTACAAAAGTCGATGCTTTATTATAATATTGCTTAAGAAACTTGTTATGAAGTTTTTGTTTTCAAACAAGTCAATTTTACATTCATACAATACAAATTTTATCCTTGGACATATTTATATTTAATATATTATATTTAATGCTGTCATAAAACTACATTTCTGAAAAATTCGATTCAAAGTTATTTATAGAAAATAGGGTTATGCACTCAATTATTAAACACTCAATATTTCACCTCACTGTCATGTTAAAAATATGTTCGTCGAAAACTCTTCCGGAAGTTTCACTGTAAGTTGGAGGTTCTTAAGTTGGCGGTTTTTTTTCAAGTGATCAACACTGCTGAGTGTTCAAATTTTATTCTGAAAAGCTTTATTAATTTACTTACTACGAATCGGCTTCCAAATACTGTGGATTTAAAACATCTACGAGAATTTCACTGCGAGTAAAGGAAGATTTAAAAATAATGTATAAGAATATTAAGGTTTTAGACCACCTACTCGATCTGTGTCTTTGCGAGTTCTTGATATTGCAGCAAAGCCTGATGATCGCTAAACATGACAAATAGTATAGGTGCCAATATCTCATGCATGCCCTGGCGATAGCACATGTAGGGATGCTCTCTTGCATAGTAAAAAAGAATATTAGTCTGTAAGAAGAAATACAAATTGTAAACAGTTATTATAAACAGTTATAAATGTTACAGTTAATGTAAACAGAAATAAACAATGTAAACACTCACCATAGCAGTTTGTATTACTTGCTTGCGGAAAAAATCCACACCTGGAAATGTGCGTATTACATCTTGTTTAATGACCGCAAAAAGCTCCTGATCACTAAAGAATTGATTCCAAACACTCTGAATATGATTAACAAAAGATTTTTATAAACTAGTAATAGGCAAGACAATAAACACAATATATAACAAAACGCGATAAATAAAGAAAAACCTGTAAGAACCTGTTTGGATTGTGATAGAGGATCATCATCACAGCCCTCAATATCATGCGGATTTTTAACGAATTCCTGTTTCAGCTGCTCATAGCTGTACAATTAGCTTGCATTAGAATAGAACAGTAAGTACAAATCAATGAATAGTATACCGATTACGTTGTTGTTTACGTTGTCCGTACCAGCTATGATAGTCAGCATTAAGGACACGCAGCAATAGGGCCCAGTAAATGCTGCGAAATTTGGACACTTTGAGCTCACCACTGAATGCCAAGTCACGCACCTGTTCGAAATTCTCATCCAAATCATTGAGCAGTTGCCGCCACTCCTGCCTTATGGAAAGAAAGTTAAAACTATGGACTTTGTTAGGGGCGTTGCTGCCCCTAAACTTACCTATAACGCTCTACGGAAGTCATTGTTGCACTGACTGTTGGTGCTGGCGTTCGCCTGCACTTTTCTTCTCTAATGTTGGTGTCGATTTCTGCATTCGTTGGTGGCAAGCTCAACTTGATGGCTTCGATGCCACGCACTGTCGTCATCAGAGCAATATGCAGCAACGACGTTCAGTATTCTTAGTTTAATGGTTGCAGTTAATCTCTACTCTACGAACTCTATTTTAATATCGAAAAAATTTTGTTAAATGCAAGAATTATTTTGCTTGTAATTTAAGTACATTAAGTTTTCAAGAAGTAATCATTACAACGCAAAAGAGCCGCGATAAATAAAATTCTTTGTTTTCGTTTCGTTTTTGCACAGAAGACAAAATAGATAATTTTGACGTTTTCCTTAGGACGCTATTCGTAAAGCAGCTGTTGATTTCGCAAAACGGAATAGACAAGAAATGTAAACAATCGGAAAAGCTTTTGTTACACCTGTTGCACGAAAAAGCTTCAACCCAAAGTTCTTATATATTTAGCGAGAGATGGCGTTTCTCTAAGTTGGTTTTTGACGTAGAATTACGTCTTACAGCGCGGTTTGTATGGGGTCGTTTTAACAAATTTTTTGAAGGTCATGCAACGTTTTTGGCGAATACTTTAGGGTATACCTACAGCCTTTAATACTTATCGTTCAAAGATAATATATATACTTAAATATCAGATATATCCTACGCTGAATGAATATCTAATTTTGGATTTTGTCACTATTATATGAAAGTCAGAAAATAGTAAAATATAAGAAGAAAAATGCATGTTTTTATATAAGAAAATCAATCATCAGCTGCTTATAATGTATTGCTGTGCCTGCTGCTTTCTTTGTTTTTGTTTCGTTGTTTATGGTTGTATTGTTTTTATTTTGCACGAACTGATTGGTTCGTATTCAGCTTCAGAATGATTCTATGGCCAATCGGATGCAGTGGGATTATCTGAGGTCATAGGCGGGTCATTGGTACTTTGATGGGTTCCATGGAACATTTGGACCAAAATGGATGATTCTATGGCCAATCGGATGCAGTGGGATTATCTGAGGTCACAGATGAGTCATTGGCACATTTATGGGTTCCATGGAACATTTGGACCAAAATGGATGATTCTATGGCCAATCGGATGCAGTGGGATTATCTGAGGTCACAGGTGGGTCATTGGTACTTTGATGGGTTCCATGGAACATTTGGACCAAAATGGATGATTCTATAGCCAATCGGATGCAGTGGGATTATCTGAGGTCACAGGCGGGTCATTGGTACTTTGATGGTTTGCATGGAACATTTGGACCAAAATGGATGATTCTATGGCCAATCGGATGCAGTGGGATTATCTGAGGTCACAGGTGAGTCATTGGCACATTTATGGGTTCCATGGAACATTTGGACCAAAATGGATGATTCTATAGCCAATCGGATGCAGTGGGATTATCTGAGGTCACAGGCGGGTCATTGGTACTTTGATGGTTTGCATGGAACATTTGGACCAAAATGGATGATTCTATGGCCAATCGGATGCAGTGGGATTATCTGAGGTCACAGATGAGTCATTGGCACATTTATGGGTTCCATGGAACATTTGGACCAAAATGGATGATTCTATGGCCAATCGGATGCAGTGGGATTATCTGAGGTCACAGGTGAGTCATTGGCACATTTATGGGTTCCATGGAACATTTGGACCAAAATGGATGATTCTATAGCCAATCGGATGCAGTGGGATTATCTGAGGTCACAGGTGGGTCATTGGTACTTTGATGGTTTGCATGGAACATTTGGACCAAAATGGATGATTCTATGGCCAATCGGATGCAGTGGGATTATCTGAGGTCACAGGTGGGTCATTGGCACATTTATGGGTTCCATGGAACATTTGGACCAAAATGGATGATTCTATAGCCAATCGGATGCAGTGGGATGCAATTATCTAAGGTCACAGGCGGGTCATTGGTACTTTGATGGTTTGCATGGAACATTTGGACCAAAATGGATGATTCTATGGCCAATCGGATGCAGTGGGATTATCTGAGGTCACAGGTGGGTCATTGGTACTTTGATGGGTTCCATGGAACATTTGGACCAAAATGGATGATTCTATAGCCAATCGGATGCAGTGGGATTATCTGAGGTCACAGGCGGGTCATTGGTACTTTGATGGGTTCCATGGAACATTTGGACCAAAATGGATGATTCTATGGCCAATCGGATGCAGTGGGATTATCTGAGGTCACAGCCGGGTCATTGGTACTTTGATGGTTTGCATGGAACATTTGGACCAAAATGGATGATTCTATGGCCAATCGGATGCAGTGGGATTATCTGAGGTCACAGGTGGGTCATTGGTACTTTGATGGGTTCCATGGAACATTTGGACCAAAATGGATGATTCTATAGCCAATCGGATGCAGTGGGATTATCTGAGGTCACAGGTGGGTCATTGGTACTTTGATGGGTTCCATGGAACATTTGGACCAAAATGGATGATTCTATAGCCAATCGGATACAGTGGGATTATCTGAGGTCACAGGTGGGTCATTGGCACATTTATGGGTTCCATGGAACATTTGGACCAAAATGGATGATTCTATAGCCAATCGGATGCAGTGGGATGCAATTATCTAAGGTCACAGGCGGGTCATTGGTACTTTGATGGTTTGCATGGAACATTTGGACCAAAATGGATGATTCTATGGCCAATCGGATGCAGTGGGATTATCTGAGGTCACAGGTGGGTCATTGGTACTTTGATGGGTTCCATGGAACATTTGGACCAAAATGGATGATTCTATAGCCAATCGGATGCAGTGGGATTATCTGAGGTCACAGGTGGGTCATTGGTACTTTGATGGGTTCCATGGAACATTTGGACCAAAATGGATGATTCTATAGCCAATCGGATGCAGTGGGATTATCTGAGGTCACAGGTGGGTCATTGGTACTTTGATGGGTTCCATGGAACATTTGGACCAAAATGGATGATTCTATAGCCAATCGGATGCAGTGGGATTATCTGAGGTCACAGGCGGGTCATTGGTACTTTGATGGGTTCCATGGAACATTTGGACCAAAATGGATGATTCTATGGCCAATCGGATGCAGTGGGATTATCTGAGGTCACAGCCGGGTCATTAGTACTTTGATGGGTTCCATGGAACATTTGGACCAAAATGGATGATTCTATGGCCAATCGGATGCAGTGGGATTATCTGAGGTCACAGGTGGGTCATTGGTACTTTGATGGGTTCCATGGAACATTTGGACCAAAATGGATGATTCTATGGCCAATCGGATGCAGTGGGATTATCTGAGGTCACAGGTGGGTCATTGGCACATTTATGGGTTCCATGGAACATTTGGACCAAAATGGATGATTCTATAGCCAATCGGATGCAGTGGGATTATCTGAGGTCACAGGCGGGTCATTGGTACTTTGATGGGTTCCATGGAACATTTGGACCAAAATGGATGATTCTATGGCCAATCGGATGCAGTGGGATTATCTGAGGTCACAGGTGGGTCTTTGGCACATTTATGGGTTCCATGGAACATTTGGACCAAAATGGATGATTCTATGGCCAATCGGATACAGTGGGATTATCTGAGGTCACAGGTGGGTCATTGGCACATTTATGGGTTCCATGGAACATTTGGACCAAAATGGATGATTCTATAGCCAATCGGATGCAGTGGGATGCAATTATCTAAGATCACAGGCGGGTCATTGGTACTTTGATGGTTTGCATGGAACATTTGGACCAAAATGGATGATTCTATGGCCAATCGGATGCAGTGGGATTATCTGAGGTCACAGGTGGGTCATTGGTACTTTGATGGGTTCCATGGAACATTTGGACCAAAATGGATGATTCTATGGCCAATCGGATGCAGTGGGATTATCTGAGGTCACAGGTGGGTCATTGGTACTTTGATGGGTTCCATGGAACATTTGGACCAAAATGGATGATTCTATGGCCAATCGGATGCAGTGGGATTATCTGAGGTCACAGGTGGGTCATTGGCACATTTATGGGTTCCATGGAACATTTGGACCAAAATGGATGATTCTATAGCCAATCGGATGCAGTGGGATTATCTGAGGTCACAGGCGGGTCATTGGTACTTTGATGGGTTCCATGGAACATTTGGACCAAAATGGATGATTCTATGGCCAATCGGATGCAGTGGGATTATCTGAGGTCACAGGTGGGTCTTTGGCACATTTATGGGTTCCATGGAACATTTGGACCAAAATGGATGATTCTATGGCCAATCGGATGCAGTGGGATTATCTGAGGTCACAGGTGGGTCTTTGGCACATTTATGGGTTCCATGGAACATTTGGACCAAAATGGATGATTCTATGGCCAATCGGATGAAGTGGGATTATCTGAGGTCACAGGTGGGTCATTGGCACATTTATGGGTTCCATGGAACATTTGGACCAAAATGGATGATTCTATAGCCAATCGGATGCAGTGGGATTATCTGAGGTCACAGGCGGGTCATTGGTACTTTGATGGGTTCCATGGAACATTTGGACCAAAATGGATGATTCTATGGCCAATCGGATGCAGTGGGATTATCTGAGGTCACAGGTGGGTCATTGGTACTTTGATGGGTTCCATGGAACATTTGGACCAAAATGGATGATTCTATGACCAATCGGATGCAGTGGGATTATCTGAGGTCACAGGCGAGTCATTGGTAGGTACTATAATGGGTTCCATGGAACATTTGGACCAAACTGGATGATTCTATGGCCAATCGGATTCAGTGGGATTATCTGAGATCACAGGTGAGTCATTGGCACTTTTATGGTTTCCATGGAACTTTTGGACCGAAATGGATGATTCTATGACCAATCGGATGCAGTGGGATTTTCTGAGGTCACAAGTGGGTCATTGGCACTTTCACGTGAATACGAACTACTACGTGAAACTGGAAGTTCTAGTTCGTATTGGTAGCATTGTAAGCATTGGTTCGCATTGGGTGTATTTATGCACTTCTGTTCTAGTTTAATAAGTGCTTTATTTTGAAACCAGAGGTCATGAATCTCTTTTCAACTCAGTCAATGAACTCGAACTGTTAAATTTAACGAAATGGGTCTGTGATCCGGTTAGATTTAACTCTTATGAAAAAAAACGAGTTGGATCATATTTCGTTTTATGCTTTTACCCAATAGATGGCGTAAAATTTTAATTTTTGTTTTTATGTGTTTAATTTTTATACAGTGTAGTTCGCAAACTATACATCGAACGGAGAGGAAAGGGTATTTCGCGAACTAAATATCGGACAGTGACGAGAGTGGCTTTAATTGAAAAGGCATGTGCTCAGCGTGAAATATAGTTACCATACAATTTTTAAAAATCGGGATCTTAATTTTAATTTGAAATTAGTAGTTAAACTGACTGTAGCTCGCAAACTAAATATATATCGGGCAGAGACGAAAGTGGCACCAATGGAAAGTGCATTTGCTTCGCCTTCTTTTCAACTAAGTCAATGAACTCAACCTATCAAACTTAACGAAATGATCGAAAAAATTTGAAATTTTGCTTGTTTCTTTTTGCTTGCTCATTTAATCATACTTACTTTTTAACTTTTTCTTTGTTTTGGCCTTGATAAGTAGTCCATAATTGAGTGTTATTCATTTATTTGTTAATTTTTGGAAGATCAATAAAAATATGTGCAAAATGAACAAAACAATCGGACCAAAGAGACAAAATAGAAGAGGTTACAACTTAAACGGAATTCTGCGTCTACACTTACGATACTTTCGAAACTGTTTCTTTTTTTTCTATCAAAATTTCTAAACCTCTTCATATTTTATGCTATTTTTTATGACTTTCAGTTCATTAAAACGAAAGTTAAGTAAACACTCAGGGAAGTTAATAATAATAATTTATAATTATTATTGCTTGTTAATTTTATAAATACATTGCTTGTTATCTTTTTTTTTAAAACGGTGTCATCTACGTTTCGAAATTTTAAGAAAATATTTTTTTGGCCTAGTTATTCTATAGCAATGGTACAAAAATAAAAAAAAAAATTTAAATGCAAGCTTAAGAGGATATAAAAGAAAGATTATATAACGAATACATGCACACATTTTGAGAGAAGTGGAAAAGAATCGACATTTATCAGCACATAAAATGACTGCGGATATCGAAAACAGTTTTAATGTGAAGATATCAGCGCTAAAGTTACGGTGAAAAATCTTTTCATTTAAATATGGAATGGAAAACGCAGACTATGTTTGGGCTCAGGAAAAAGTGAACTGGTCAATTGATGATTCAGATATACTGATAACAGTCTGGCGGAAGACAGTTGATCGCTATAAAGAGTGCTTGCGACTTACCGTAAAGCATGGCAGAGGAATAAGTTTTTTTTAACCTTTATCCTGTAATCATGAGTCAAAATTGCCCAGAATGTGTTCAACATTGAATATTTTTGCAAAATTGGTTGCAAAGCGAGTCCGTCTGAATCGGCGTTTACTATGCACGTAGCCTTAGGTTGTGGTTATAGTGAACGCCGAGTCAGACAGGCAGGCACACAGTAAAAAGTTTGAGGGTAAATTTTATCTTTTTTATAACATTTCTGTAGTATTAACTTGTTTTATTCCAAATTTATTATAAGTTTTATCCCACTCAATATTATGAAACTTGCATTTCCATTAAAACAGCTATTTTACTCCAAAATAGTATACATTTTATAACATGAATTTATAAAAATCACATATTTATTCCAGTTATACACACGAAAACCTCACGGAGCCACTCGGCTTCACGTACAAGTCGAGTTTTCAAAGCTACCGAACTTCAGCGATGCTAACAGGCAATCAGTTTGCGTTTCTTCTTCAGTCAGTAATCATGTTATGCGCAAATAGTTCCGTTGAATATTTTCTTGTACACATATATAAAGACAGTTATTGCACTTGAATTGGAAGCTCTGCCAACATGATCGAACATGCAAATTTCTGAGTACAATTTTTACTCTATTTTTCCTGTCAATTTGTTTTTGAAAATATACAAAAAAGCAGATATAACATGAAATCTATCAATTGAAATCTAGATATTATTCCTGATTTATGACTTTCAATGTAACACACATTCAATGTATGTGCAACAATACAACATTGCTAAAAAAAAAACTAAATGTGGTTTTCAAATATTTTATACTTTTTCTTATAAAAATGTATACCAACGTGGTGTAAAAAGATTTTATACACTTTTCGGATAAAATCTATCCTAATTTTGTATAAATTTGGTTTATAAGATTTTATGGTATAAATTTTATAACATTTCTGGTATGGATTTATATTTATACCAAATAGGATAAAATTTATCCTCATAATTTTTACTGTGCAGACAGGCAATGTGAACAAGCGAAATATATAGCTATTTGCATCTCGTTTTTTTACACAGATTGCAGCCTGCCTGCCTGCCTGCCTGCCTGCCTGTCTGAATCGCGTTCACTATAATCGCAACCTTAGTCAAGCAGAGCTTATTTAACTCATTTAATGACAACAGACGAGTACTGCAGAGCACTCGTCGGCCTGTAAAATTTGCATTCATATTCAGAATTCTAAGTACAAGTGAATAAGGTAAAGTACAAAAGAATGCTATTCAGTGAAAACAACATTGATCCATGAATAAAATTTTCAATTTACATTCAATTTAAAAAAATTGATTTCTTATTCATTTCGATTATTCACTTTTCTTTATTCAGAATAATGCATTAATTTTTTTATTCAAATGAATGTTATTCATAAAGAATTCAGAAATTGATTTCTTATTCATAACGATTATTCACTTTTCTTTATTCAGAATAACGCATTAATTTTTTTATTCAAATGAATGTTATTCATAAAGAATGCAATTCACAAAGAATCGTTATTCATTTTGCATTCATGCATTCATTTTTTATACATTATTTATTTTTTAATTCAGTATTAATTTTTTATTCATTATTAATTTTTTATTCATTATTAATTTTTTATTCATTATTCACTTTTTATTCATTATTCATTTTTTATTAATTTATTAATTTTTTATTCATGAGAGAACACTATTTTCACTCTATTCACGTGAAGCTACCCAGTTGCGAATTTAAAACTGAAATTTTACTTCAATTAAAAATATAAAGCAATTAGCCAAGCCACCGGTAATTGCGCTGTTGCACCAAACTACAAATATATTACTTTGGTGCAAAATTAAGAACACAGGCATGAATAAAAAATGAATAATGAATAAAAAATAAATAATGAATAAAAAATGAATGCATGAATGCAAAATGAATAACAATTCTTTGTGAATTGCATACTTTGTGAATAGCATTCTTTATGAATAGCATTCATTTGAAGAACAAAATGAATGCATTATTCAGAATAACGACAAATGATTAATAGAAATGAATAATTAATCAATTTTTAAAAATTGATTGTGAATTCAAAATTTTATTCAAGGATCAATTTTGCATTCATTGAATGAATTCTTATTTCGTTATTCACTGATTCAAGATTTTGTAGAAGCAATCAAATTGAATGCATTCTTTTACAGCTCTGTTCGCTGGTTGCTTTAACAGAACACGATACTGTTCGTTTTATAAAAACAGAATACTTTGATAATAGCGAAAAATGCATCAATCACATCTAAGGCCACGTGCATAGTTAACGCCGATTTAGACAGGAAGGCAGACTGGTAAGGAGAAGGACAAAATTCAAAATATCGACTTGTTAATTTGAAAAAAAAAGAAACAGTTTCAATAGTATCGTAAAATGTAGACGTAGAATTCCGTTTAAGTTGTAACCTCTTCTACTTTGTTTCTTTGGTCCGATTGTTTTGTTCATTTTGCACGTATTTTCATTAATCTAATGTAAAAGTAAGTATGATTAAATGAGCAAGCAAAAATAAACAAGCAAAATTTAAAATTTTTTCGATAATTTTGTTAAGTTTGACAGGTTGAGTTCATTGACTTAGTTGAAAAGAAAGTAAAGGAAATGCACTTTCCATTGGTGCCACTTTCGTCTCTGCCCGATATATAGTTTGCGAGCTACAGTCAGTTGAACTACTAACTTCAAATTAAAATTAAGACCCCGATTTTTAAAAAATCGTATGGTTACTATATTTCACGCTCAGCACATGTCCTTTCCTCTCGTCTCTGTCTGATATTTAGTTTGCGAGCTACACTTTCGTCTCTGTTCGATGTATAGTTTGCGGACTACACTCGCTAGTGCTACTGGGATGTGGAATCCAAATTAATTTGCATTTAAAACAAAAATTAAAACTTTACACCATCTATTGGGTAAAAGCATAAAAAGAAATATGATCCAACTCGTTTTTTTCATAAGAGTTAAATCTAACTCGATCCCACCCATTTCGTTAAATTTGACATTGAGTTCATTGACTGAGTTTAAAAGAGGTTCATGACCTCTGGTTTCAAAATAGTATACTAGAACAGTAGTGCATACATAAACCCAATGCGAACTAATGCTTACAATGCTGCCAAAGCGAACCAATCAGATCGTGCAAAACCAAAGCATACAAGTATAAACAACGAAAGAAAAACAAAGAAAGCAGCAGCCACATAAGCAGCTGATGATAGATTTTCTTATATAAAAACATGAATTTTTCTTCTTATATTTTGCTATTTTGTGACTTTAATATAATAGTGACATTCCAAAAGTTAGATATTCATTCAGCGCAGGATATATCTGATAGTTTAGTATATATATTATCATTGAACGAAGAGTATTAAAGGCTGTAGGTATACCCTAAAGTATTCGCCAAAAAAGTTGCCTAATAACCTTGAAAAAATCTGTTAAAACGACCCCATACAAACCGCGCTGTAAGACGTAATTCTACGTCAAAAAGTATCAGGATGTGTTAAAAACATTCCAACTAATTAAATTCCAAAAGAATTTTAAGCTATTAATTTTAGTTTAGCCGTTAGAAGCTTCGTAACAAAGATTTTCCATAATTTTGAACTTTTTGGTTGATTCATTAAAAAAATTGCCAAAATTGTGAAACAGACGTTAGAATTAAATTTTTTTTTTAATATATTAGTAATTTATTGTAAAAACTGATAATATTAAATTAAAGGGATTATTCAAACATTTATAATTTAATATTAATAAAATTCTAAGAAAAACAGAAAAAAAAATTTTTGGAAATATGGAAAAAAACCTTACCTGCTGCCGCAATAGCACTTTGTCTAATTTTTCTTGCCTAGTATATTTCGAGGAAAAATAAAGGTTACTTTTGACTCTTATTTTATCGGTCAAAAATAGCAGTTATTTTGTGACTTTAATTTTTTCGGTCAAAAATATCAAGCAATTTGTGTTTTCTTAAAGGCCGCTTGACAGATTGAACTGTTGACACCATGTGAAAATGTCTCACCGATGAGATGAAAATAATAATATCAAAATTTTTTTATCGGTAAAATGACTTGAACAAATATAAATTACCTGATGTTTTTGACCGAAAAATAAACGGCAGAAAATAACTGTTATTTTTGCCCAAAAAAACTATAAGGCAAAAAAAACTGTAATTTTTGTCGGAAAAAATAAAAATTAAGAGATAAAAGTTAATATGTGACACTTTCGACAAAAATCATATTCGGTACGGTCCCTGGATGCAAATATTGAATCAACAAATTATTATTCCATTTCGTATTGATTGAATTTCTTTTCAGATACTTTCGCTCTCTATTTCACACTAAAATCTCTCTTATTTCTTACTGTTAAAGAAGTTTCACTTCTGCCACGTGTACGTTGCTACACGCGAGTTTTTTTTATAAATGATTTCTGTTTGAGTTCAACATGTGTACAAATGCAAATCGCACGTGAGAAGTGTGCGACATACATAACAAAGATTTTTTTGAAATGTTTATAAAGAATTCGCCTTATAAAAATTGAAAAATGATTGCAATTGAAAATTAACGCAAGTGCTATATTTTTAATAATCCAAATATGCACAAATTACTTTAACTCAGCAACACTATTTTCTCTTTTGTTTATTATGTTTTGTGAATTGCCGTTACTTTTGCAAAGTATTCTCTTAGTTGACTTAATGGGCGTCCGTCAAGGGTGCAGGGGAGGAAAGTTTCCCCCAATGGCCTAAAACGAATGTAGAGTCAACGCGAGTAACGTTGTATGTTTTTTCGCGGATAGAAGTACTCTTTCAAATGTTTTAAATAAAAAACCGATTAAAAAAGAAAATTTTTAAGATTAATGTCAAACTTAAAAAACATGTGTACTTAATATAGAAAATATGGTTTAATTAATAAAATGCGTTCCAAATTTTATTTTTCTTGACCATATGTAACACTTTTTATAGAGTTGAATCATTATGGGAATCATTATATGGGAAGTGGGCGTATACGTAAACGGAATACGCCAAATTTTTGTAAACGTCTTATTTTTGATGTTATATACACACACATATCAAATTGTATTCATGTAGCTCGAGTATATGCCTCTTTATAGATTTTTACTCTTGTGGGTCGTATTGGAGGTGGACGTGGCTGTGGGCGGATCACGCCCATTTTTTGTACATACTTTAGTTTTGATGTGACATATAAACATACCAACTTTTATCGCTGTAGCTCAAATATATGACTCTTTATAGAGTTTCACTTTTGTGGGTTGTATGGGAGGGGGGCGAAGGGCAAGGCCGATCTTGATGAAATTTTGTGTAGTGTGTTATATTTATGAATTAGTGATACATGCCAAATTTCTATCATATTTCTATGACGACTCCTTCTATTTTTGTCACACATCCCATAGACATCGTTACACTGTGCGGCGTTTAATATGCACGCGGCCTAACACAGCAGAACCTTAGCGAAGCTTACTTGCTTTTTTCATTCCTTTTTGTGCGTCATTTGTTTATCTAATATATAAAATCAAATGTTAGTCCTTCTGTCTGTCTGTTCGTTTCGAGCTCAAATTAGAAAAATTACAAAGAATTCCGCAAGAGAGCACTTTAAGTAGTGCGTTTATAAGACATGATAACTCCTAAGCGCCTGTACCGATTTTTATGAAATTTGGTATGAACGTTCAACTCCACCCAAGATAATACATAAAAGAATAAAAAATTCCAAAGATTTCCGCAAGATGGCGCTTTTAGTAGTGCGTACCCGTAAAAATGATAATATAAAAATGTTAAAAATTTAATTGATGCTTTAAAAAATGTTAAAATGAGACCGGATTTAAAAATCGTCCATTTTCTGTGTTCGTGGCACAACCCCGAGTAACACCGGGTTACATACCCTAGTTTTATATGAACATTTATTTTTTATTTTTATTTTATTTTTTATTTTATTTGTTTTTTATTTTTTATTTCATTTTTTTTTTATTTTTTATTTTTTACAATATAAAAACTTTTGCATAAACAATAAACTTAAATTATATTTTCTTACAACTATGCGTACACAAGTTTTTTTAATAAATATCATAAATGCGTAATCATTTCAAACAAAACACGTGTAAGATAGCGCCTATATAAAAGAATTAGAATATGTTTTGATTTGCATGCAAAAATGTTTATTTTATAATATTTGCAATTGTTAATTGCATGTTCTATAATGTAGCTGTACTAACATATTTTCTTTCATACGTAAATTGAATTCCATTGAAAATTAATTCCTGAAATGAATACCAAAACAATTAGTAAACTATGAAAACATGTAAACAGTTATATAAAAATCTGTTGTTCAATAACACTGGTTTACAGCCAATATGTATTTTGAATGCCACTATTCTTTTTTCATGTAAAATCGGTCGCTAATTCCGAAAAAAACTTTTTTTTTTCTGTCACTCCGTTTTCGAGATATTGCCCACTGTAGGGTTTTCAACGAAAAAAAAAAGTTGGTTCCACTTAATTGCATATATCTCCAGAACAAACAACAGTAATCAAACAAATGATATATCAAATAAAAGCTAATAAAATTTCTTACAAACAATGCAATAATTTTTGATCATTTTTTGGTCGAGTTGTTAGTTTTGGCGGAATAAATTCAAATTTCAGGGATTTTTTTTATTTTTCAGAAAAATTTCCAAAAAAAGACAAAATAGTTGCAAATTTCGTTAAGAAATCAAAATATTTTGTTACTTTTGATATTTTTTATTAAGAGCCTTTATTTTTCCAAAAAAATAAGCTATTGTTGAAGAAAATCTATTGAGAAATAAAAAAGTTGTGTTCAATGGAACGAAAGAACCCAAATTGTGTGATTATCAATTTATGCATTTGGACTTATTTTATTGCCATAAAAAAAAAATGAGAACTAAAGGTTGTTGTAATAAAATAATATATTCTTCATTTTTATTGTTCTTTTAATAATTTACATTATTTACATTGTATATAATTATTATAAATAATTTTTATTGTTGCATTAAATCATTTATAATGTTATTTACATTGTAAATGATTTTTATTTATCATTCAGAAATTAAAAATGATTAGAATTCTTGTTTTGTCGTTTATTTAACTCGGGATCGGTTTCTCTGATGAGAAACCAACAATAGCCGCCCATCATTCCTTTGTCCCAAAATCCTTGGTACCGATTCTCAATTACTTTTATCTGTTGGTGGAATCTTTCCCCATCTTCGTCGCTCTCGTCATCTCGCCGAGATTCTTCGCTTTCTTTGTCTAACGCCTTGACAGTGTTTTTCATAAGTCCAAGTTTGATGTGCAACGGTGGGAGAATTATGTTTTCCTTTTTGACGAGTGGGACGTTTTTGACGTTGTTCTCTCCAACTTTCGACTCAATTCTTTCTGGCCAGTCCTTTTTGTAATAGTGGTGTTCACGTGCTCGACTATCCCACTTGCATACAAAATAGCAGTGCTTTGTGTAGCCACTCTGTAAACCACAAAGCATACCAACGACTTTGAGATCAGAACATATTTTCCAGTCGTGTTGTTCATATTTAATACATGTCAATAGCTTCGCCATTGTTTCGTACGTTTCCTTTGTGTTGACTGCATGTGCGATCGGAATCGATGGCTTTTTGTTTCCTATATGAAGTAATACCGCTATCAAGCTCACTTTGCTGCCATCAATAAAAAAACGCCACTCTTTGGAAATGTACGGCCGACCGAAGGTATTAAATAAGCCAGGAATGTCTACGCAATAGCAGATATTGTCATTCTTAGTAAAGTGTATAGCAAACGGATTTTCATGATTTCTTTAGTATGTCACCTTAACATCGGGTCCCAAAAAGTTGAATTGTTGCAAACGAGAACCATGCAATTCCCTTTTTTTCCTTTGACAGTTCCAAATCTCTTATCCAATCATTCAGCTGCGCTTGCGATAAAAGGTGAGTTGTGTTTTCAGTTGTAATAGTACTACCACCTGTGGTTCCTTCCGACTCCACTGAATCTACGGATTTTCGATTGTTTTCACGTGTTGAATCGGGACAAGTAGGATATGGAACATCGTCAGAATGAGATACTGGCAATGAAACATTCGGGACAGTGGCATATATCACTCGTTTGTGTTATCCAACACCAGTCACTTTGGCCAGACAAAAATAGCAATCGTTTAGGTGGCAAAACGGTTGTCTACATATCATCGGAACATCGAATTTCATGTATCGTTTTTTACCCGAGCTCCATTCAGACAATATTAATTTGCACGATTGACACAAAATACTTGGCGTCCATGATTCACCAATGTTCTCAGCCGCAATATCAAAATAATGTAGATATGACATTTGGAGTAAATTCGTAAAATTGACTCGTTTCTTTTCGAAAGTAAATTCACCGCACACGTAGCAGAAAATGTCTGGGTAGTTTTTACACTGGAATTCTCGCAGTCTTTTACTCATTTTATTTTGAAGTATATCTTATTTTTTCCTTTCGTTACAAATTGTGCGTCCCTTTGTTTGCCACGTTTTTTAGTATAATGCATGAATGGTTTTGCTTTTATGCATCTCGAAAGTGCTGCCGGTACACTAAAGGAAGGTAGATCCACGACTCAGAGCACGACCGCCGAAACTGTCAAAAAAACACAAAATAAGTATGCACATGGCATAATAAAAACAGGTAGGCTCTCTTTCTTATAGCCATAAGTGTCGAAATCAGACGTTTTGCTGTGACGGTTTCGACGGTTGCATTCTCAGTCGTGAGCCTACCAAACCCTTGACTTGATTTCTATGAACAATAAAAATGAAAAATAAAAAATTATAGTAAAATAACCCAATTTATTTATATGATAAAAAAATTTGTAAAAAAAACATGACTTGGGTGCTTTCGTTCCACTTAACACAACTTTTTCATTTCTCAATAGATTTTCTTCAACAATAGCTTATTTTTTTTGGAAAAATAAAGGCTCTTAATAAAAAATATCAAAAGTAACAAAATATTTTGATTTCTTAACGAAATTTGCAACTATTTTGTCTTTTTTTGGAAATTTTTCTGAAAAATAAAAAAAAATCCCCGATATTTGAATTAATTCCGCCAAAACTAACAGCTCGACCAAAAAATGATCAAAAATGATTGCATTGTTTGTAAGAAATTTTATTAGCTTTTATTTGATACATCATTTGTTTGATTACTGTTGTTGGTTCTGGAGATATATGCAATTAAGTGGAACCAACTTTTTTTTTTCATTGAAAACCCTACAGTGGGCAATATCTCGAAAACGGAGTGACAGAAAAAAAAAAAAAGTTGGCATTCAAAGTACAAACAACTTTTCGTTATTTGTAAACCAGTGTAATTTAACATTCCAAGGAGGTAGGTATGCCATAAGTTGTAACAGTCAGTAAGTATATTTTATCTCTATATTCCATTTTCAGGTGAGTAGTGATGCTTAGATGGTTGGTCTATAAAAAGGTGGCCTATATCCCTAAAAAAAATATGCTGAACTAATGAAAATATCTTCGACTTGGCTGAAGTTGAATGGCCCCACAGCTGTGTTAGTATATTCGAATTTATTAAGGTTTTATTATTTTTATGACGTCACTTTGTGTGAGCGTAATTTTCATCAAATTTTTCCAAATATCAAAACTCTGTGTACGTTTAACTGGCAAGACTTATGTGTGAGATATCAATTAAAAAATACATAATTTTTTTTTGAGGAACTTTGAGTGTTTTATATTTTGATGACGTCACTTGATGATGAAAATTTTTCATTCGATTTGACTGAATTTCATCTTCAGCATTTATATTACAAATTAAAGCCTATGTGATGAGTTTCAAGTTATTTATATGGATTTTTATATTGTCATTTGTATGGTTTTATATGGATTTTTGAGAGATTTTCCGTATTGATGACGTTACGGGATATGTTTGGTTTTCACTAATTTTTTTTTAATTTTCGAACAATTTCAAAGCATAAAATTAATGATTCGAAAGTCACTTTGTATGGGAGCTATGCGTGGTGCATATTTGTGTTCATACCTGCCACGCCACTTAATGGGCGTTACAAACATCATCACCAAATTAATATATCTCTTACTCAGTATGCGTGGGTGTATAAAAACAGTACGAGATTGTAAATTAGATAGTATTTCAGATCAAAAAATTTAAATATTATATAAAAAAAACCTTGAATCAAAGCTGAAAATTTAAAAATTTTAGGTAGAGATGGAAAAACCCGAATGTTTGATTCATTAACTAGATTGTCTGATTCATCAACTGAAAGCAGACATATATATCTAATTGTCAAAGTGAGACAGAAAGACGAAACAACCAACTGCTTAATGGCCAATAGTTACTGTTTGCTATGTTTAGCAAAAATTTTTTGAAAAATATACATATATATTCATAAATATAAAAATTAATATTTTATTCGCTAAGTTCGAATAAACCGTTTTATCCGAAACATATTTTATGAAATAAACATATGTTTGCATATTTGTCAAAAACAAAACAGCTTGTATTATTGTTTTGCCGAAGAACTCTAGCTTGGACATGAAATACCACTTTTAAGAATATGTCAAATAAAACAAAAGATTTTTTTTTAGCTTTTGGTGAAGGTTACGAAATTTTAAAAACTATAAATATTGAATGATGATGGCAATGCTGCAGCTTCTTCAATTAACTGTACCGGTTAACGTAAACATACTAGTACCAACATCTATCTATATGTTGCCTAGAAGGCGATGAGATAGTCAGGAAGTAGAAAAAAATAACAATAATAATAATAATAAAAAAAAGCAGCAAAGTGATGAAAAAAAAACACACCAACAAGATGAGGAAACAAATAAACTTTGTTTAATCATAAGCTACACTGAAAAGAAAAACTTAATTGAAACAAGCAAAAAAAAAAACAAAAATAACAAAATTCCACAGACAGAATATTCGGTTAAAAGATAATAAAAGTTATAGGATGTAGCTAAAGAGAAGAGTCGACATGTAGCTAAAGAGAAGAGTTGAAAAAAGCTTTAGTTGTGTGTTGATGATATATATTTTAAAATTTTGTTTTAACCCTTATACGGCACACTTCTATTGTTTAACATACTTGGCACACCACTGGCACCCAGGAGTGAATTTAGAGGGGAGATGGAGGGCCCCGCAGGCTCACTGTCAAAATGTCTAAATTGATTTTTGAATTTTTTTAACTAGAAGCTAAAGTAAAATCTCTTGTTGAAGTATATCGAAATGATATTAAAATAGAACTACTCTATGAATTACATCAATTCATTTCGCTTATGAAACTTTGAGCTGTAGGATTTTCTCTTGTGAGAGATATCAAACTAATTATAACAGAAATATTGCAATAGTTGAATTTAAAAAACTTGGTGTGGTGTGGTTGTGGATTGTGGTGTCAGACATGATCGACATTTTTTCAAATGTTTTATAGCCTACCGATTACTTGAAACAATACCGATAGCAAATTGTGAAGCTGAAAGGTAATTTTCAGCATTAAAAATAATAAAAAATGTACACCGATCTTCTATGTTAGATAAACGTTTATCGTCAATAACGCAACTATGTATTGAAAATGATTTGTTACAAACGATTAATTTTGACGAGTTGATAGAAAGGTTTTGCCATAGTTAAATTGAGAAAAAATTTTTTTTAAATCAAAATTTAAAAGTCTATGAAACCAAATTTGCTTTACTTTTAGACATAAATGCGTAAAACTTATATTTTGATTATTAAAAGATCCGAGCCAAATACTCTGTCCTTTAGAAGGCCCCGTGCCGATTTTAGCCCCATGCCCCGCTATGTGTAAATCCGACGCTACTGGGATCATATGCAAGCCAGCGACAAAAACTGTCATAAAAGTAAACTATGAAATATTTTTACTTGATTGTTTTTTTTTCTTGCAACTTCTTAAAAGTGTAGTTTTTAAATAAAATATAAGTTTCATAAGTAAAAAATTTGATAAAGTAACTTCCGAAAGTAACTTCCGAAAGCATACAAAATTATATATTTGGTCAAATCACAAAAATAGTGGATTGTAAATGATTCCAGTGTGCCGAATAAGGGCTAAGCTTTGCGAGTACTTTGAATATTTTAAAAGAAGATTTATGATTGTTTCGTCTCTCTGACAACTTATTCTATAAACATTTTGACATGTTTGTTTTCGTGCTAATTTTATGCAACGTACTTAGTTTTTTCTTTAAGTGTGGGTTCAAAATAAACGCTCAATCAATGTTTCTTGTGACTTCTTGTTAAAAGTCTAAATATTAATTTTGCTATTAAGGCAATATAATAAAATATATCTTGTACTGGATGAGATTTACGAGCCAACAGGGTCAATGTCATTTTTCGATCTAACCACCATGCAAAATAAATACATAACTACAGGTTTAACGACTTGTTAGAAGGTTTGGCTGAATTTTTTTTCTAATGCATTAAAACGAGTGATTTTATTTTGGTAATATTTTGCTTGATTTGTCAAGAACAAATGTCCGTATAAATGTCACATCCACTCCAAGGATTAATCAATGGGCTTGACTAAATTGAATGTTGTTAGCCTTTACGTCAGACTCATGGCCCAGTAACTTAGTAACATTGTTTATATGCTTGTTTTTGGAAGGTGTTTTTTGTTAATGTGTGTTTAGAAAAAAAAGGTATTCTCAGAATTGCAAATTCTTCTGACAAGTGTTGACCTTAACCGTCAAGCTCTTTCTTGTCTGGCATTGGGGGAAGTTGCTGTTATTCGGTTTAAGTTAAAGAGTAAGAAATTTTTTAAGATATCGTTTACTCATGTGCTTTTGCTGGTTTTAATTAAGTAAAAATAACATTGAAACTTGCTGTCCTACAGAATAGGCTGTTAGTATTATTTACCTGACTAACATGCTTCTATAAAATTTGTATTATTAATTATAAAAATAAAAGGAAGTAGTCATTATTTATTCTGTCGACCGAAGCGATTAGAGCAGCATCATTTTAGAAAAACGAAAAAAAAAAAGAAACAGTTTCGAAAGTATCGTAAGTGTAGACGCAGAATTCCGTTTAAGTTGTAACCTCTTCTATTTTGTCTCTTTGGTCCGATTGTTTTGTTCATTTTGCACATATTTTTATTGATCTTCCAAAAATTAACAAATAAATGAATAACACTCAATTATGGACTACTTATCAAGGCCAAAACAAAGAAAAAGTTAAAAAGTAAGTATGATTAAATGAGCAAGCAAAAAGAAACAAGCAAAATTTCAAATTTTTTCGATCATTTCGTTAAGTTTGATAGGTTGAGTTCATTGACTTAGTTGAAAAGAAGGCGAAGCAAATGCACTTTCCATTGGTGCCACTTTCGTCTCTGCCCGATATATATTTAGTTTGCGAGCTACAGTCAGTTTAACTACTAATTTCAAATTAAAATTAAGATCCCGATTTTTAAAAATTGTATGGTAACTATATTTCACGCTGAGCACATGCCTTTTCAATTAAAGCCACTCTCGTCACTGTCCGATATTTAGTTCGCGAAATACCCTTTCCTCTCCGTTCGATGTATAGTTTGCGAACTACACTGTATAAAAATTAAACACATAAAAACAAAAATTAAAATTTTACGCCATCTATTGGGTAAAAGCATAAAACGAAATATGATCCAACTCGTTTTTTTTCATAAGAGTTAAATCTAACCGGATCACAGACCCATTTCGTTAAATTTAACAGTTCGAGTTCATTGACTGAGTTGAAAAGAGATTCATGACCTCTGGTTTCAAAATAAAGCACTTATTAAACTAGAACAGAAGTGCATAAATACACCCAATGCGAACCAATGCTTACAATGCTACCAATACGAACTAGAACTTCCAGTTTCACGTAGTAGTTCGTATTCACGTGAAAGTGCCAATGACCCACTTGTGACCTCAGAAAATCCCACTGCATCCGATTGGTCATAGAATCATCCATTTCGGTCCAAAAGTTCCATGGAAACCATAAAAGTGCCAATGACTCACCTGTGATCTCAGATAATCCCACTGAATCCGATTGGCCATAGAATCATCCAGTTTGGTCCAAATGTTCCATGGAACCCATTATAGTACCTACCAATGACTCGCCTGTGACCTCAGATAATCCCACTGCATCCGATTGGTCATAGAATCATCCATTTTGGTCCAAATGTTCCATGGAACCCATCAAAGTACCAATGACCCACCTGTGACCTCAGATAATCCCACTGCATCCGATTGGCCATAGAATCATCCATTTTGGTCCAAATGTTCCATGGAACCCATCAAAGTACCAATGACCCGCCTGTGACCTCAGATAATCCCACTGCATCCGATTGGCTATAGAATCATCCATTTTGGTCCAAATGTTCCATGGAACCCATAAATGTGCCAATGACCCACCTGTGACCTCAGATAATCCCACTTCATCCGATTGGCCATAGAATCATCCATTTTGGTCCAAATGTTCCATGGAACCCATAAATGTGCCAAAGACCCACCTGTGACCTCAGATAATCCCACTGCATCCGATTGGCCATAGAATCATCCATTTTGGTCCAAATGTTCCATGGAACCCATAAATGTGCCAAAGACCCACCTGTGACCTCAGATAATCCCACTGCATCCGATTGGCCATAGAATCATCCATTTTGGTCCAAATGTTCCATGGAACCCATCAAAGTACCAATGACCCGCCTGTGACCTCAGATAATCCCACTGCATCCGATTGGCTATAGAATCATCCATTTTGGTCCAAATGTTCCATGGAACCCATAAATGTGCCAATGACCCACCTGTGACCTCAGATAATCCCACTGCATCCGATTGGCCATAGAATCATCCATTTTGGTCCAAATGTTCCATGGAACCCATCAAAGTACCAATGACCCACCTGTGACCTCAGATAATCCCACTGCATCCGATTGGCCATAGAATCATCCATTTTGGTCCAAATGTTCCATGGAACCCATCAAAGTACCAATGACCCACCTGTGACCTCAGATAATCCCACTGCATCCGATTGGCCATAGAATCATCCATTTTGGTCCAAATGTTCCATGCAAACCATCAAAGTACCAATGACCCGCCTGTGATCTTAGATAATTGCATCCCACTGCATCCGATTGGCTATAGAATCATCCATTTTGGTCCAAATGTTCCATGGAACCCATAAATGTGCCAATGACCCACCTGTGACCTCAGATAATCCCACTGTATCCGATTGGCCATAGAATCATCCATTTTGGTCCAAATGTTCCATGGAACCCATAAATGTGCCAAAGACCCACCTGTGACCTCAGATAATCCCACTGCATCCGATTGGCCATAGAATCATCCATTTTGGTCCAAATGTTCCATGGAACCCATCAAAGTACCAATGACCCGCCTGTGACCTCAGATAATCCCACTGCATCCGATTGGCTATAGAATCATCCATTTTGGTCCAAATGTTCCATGGAACCCATAAATGTGCCAATGACCCACCTGTGACCTCAGATAATCCCACTGCATCCGATTGGCCATAGAATCATCCATTTTGGTCCAAATGTTCCATGGAACCCATCAAAGTACCAATGACCCACCTGTGACCTCAGATAATCCCACTGCATCCGATTGGCCATAGAATCATCCATTTTGGTCCAAATGTTCCATGGAACCCATCAAAGTACTAATGACCCGGCTGTGACCTCAGATAATCCCACTGCATCCGATTGGCCATAGAATCATCCATTTTGGTCCAAATGTTCCATGGAACCCATCAAAGTACCAATGACCCGCCTGTGACCTCAGATAATCCCACTGCATCCGATTGGCTATAGAATCATCCATTTTGGTCCAAATGTTCCATGGAACCCATCAAAGTACCAATGACCCACCTGTGACCTCAGATAATCCCACTGCATCCGATTGGCTATAGAATCATCCATTTTGGTCCAAATGTTCCATGGAACCCATCAAAGTACCAATGACCCACCTGTGACCTCAGATAATCCCACTGCATCCGATTGGCTATAGAATCATCCATTTTGGTCCAAATGTTCCATGGAACCCATCAAAGTACCAATGACCCACCTGTGACCTCAGATAATCCCACTGCATCCGATTGGCCATAGAATCATCCATTTTGGTCCAAATGTTCCATGCAAACCATCAAAGTACCAATGACCCGCCTGTGACCTTAGATAATTGCATCCCACTGCATCCGATTGGCTATAGAATCATCCATTTTGGTCCAAATGTTCCATGGAACCCATAAATGTGCCAATGACCCACCTGTGACCTCAGATAATCCCACTGTATCCGATTGGCTATAGAATCATCCATTTTGGTCCAAATGTTCCATGGAACCCATCAAAGTACCAATGACCCACCTGTGACCTCAGATAATCCCACTGCATCCGATTGGCTATAGAATCATCCATTTTGGTCCAAATGTTCCATGGAACCCATCAAAGTACCAATGACCCACCTGTGACCTCAGATAATCCCACTGCATCCGATTGGCCATAGAATCATCCATTTTGGTCCAAATGTTCCATGCAAACCATCAAAGTACCAATGACCCGGCTGTGACCTCAGATAATCCCACTGCATCCGATTGGCCATAGAATCATCCATTTTGGTCCAAATGTTCCATGGAACCCATCAAAGTACCAATGACCCGCCTGTGACCTCAGATAATCCCACTGCATCCGATTGGCTATAGAATCATCCATTTTGGTCCAAATGTTCCATGGAACCCATCAAAGTACCAATGACCCACCTGTGACCTCAGATAATCCCACTGCATCCGATTGGCCATAGAATCATCCATTTTGGTCCAAATGTTCCATGCAAACCATCAAAGTACCAATGACCCGCCTGTGACCTTAGATAATTGCATCCCACTGCATCCGATTGGCTATAGAATCATCCATTTTGGTCCAAATGTTCCATGGAACCCATAAATGTGCCAATGACCCACCTGTGACCTCAGATAATCCCACTGCATCCGATTGGCCATAGAATCATCCATTTTGGTCCAAATGTTCCATGCAAACCATCAAAGTACCAATGACCCACCTGTGACCTCAGATAATCCCACTGCATCCGATTGGCTATAGAATCATCCATTTTGGTCCAAATGTTCCATGGAACCCATAAATGTGCCAATGACTCACCTGTGACCTCAGATAATCCCACTGCATCCGATTGGCCATAGAATCATCCATTTTGGTCCAAATGTTCCATGGAACCCATAAATGTGCCAATGACTCATCTGTGACCTCAGATAATCCCACTGCATCCGATTGGCCATAGAATCATCCATTTTGGTCCAAATGTTCCATGCAAACCATCAAAGTACCAATGACCCGCCTGTGACCTCAGATAATCCCACTGCATCCGATTGGCTATAGAATCATCCATTTTGGTCCAAATGTTCCATGGAACCCATAAATGTGCCAATGACTCACCTGTGACCTCAGATAATCCCACTGCATCCGATTGGCCATAGAATCATCCATTTTGGTCCAAATGTTCCATGCAAACCATCAAAGTACCAATGACCCGCCTGTGACCTCAGATAATCCCACTGCATCCGATTGGCTATAGAATCATCCATTTTGGTCCAAATGTTCCATGGAACCCATCAAAGTACCAATGACCCACCTGTGACCTCAGATAATCCCACTGCATCCGATTGGCCATAGAATCATCCATTTTGGTCCAAATGTTCCATGGAACCCATAAATGTGCCAATGACTCATCTGTGACCTCAGATAATCCCACTGCATCCGATTGGCCATAGAATCATCCATTTTGGTCCAAATGTTCCATGGAACCCATCAAAGTACCAATGACCCGCCTATGACCTCAGATAATCCCACTGCATCCGATTGGCCATAGAATCATTCTGAAGCTGAATACGAACCAATCAGTTCGTGCAAAATAAAAACAATACAACCATAAACAACGAAACAAAAACAAAGAAAGCAGCAGGCACAGCAATACATTATAAGCAGCTGATGATTGATTTTCTTATATAAAAACATGCATTTTTCTTCTTATATTTTACTATTTTCTGACTTTCATATAATAGTGACAAAATCCAAAATTAGATATTCATTCAGCGTAGGATATATCTGATATTTAAGTATATATATTATCTTTGAACGATAAGTATTAAAGGCTGTAGGTATACCCTAAAGTATTCGCCAAAAACGTTGCATGACCTTCAAAAAATTTGTTAAAACGACCCCATACAAACCGCGCTGTAAGACGTAATTCTACGTCAAAAGATTTAAGATAACGATAGGTATGACTCACTCCTTTGGTTATCTCTAAACGTTTCTTGTTATTTTGAAGTCTTGCATGAATATGTCTTTAAATAAATGTCGTTTTACACTAATATTTAACATTTTGTTTTCAATTACTTTTGTGTTGTTGACAATTGAGGAGTTTACATTCAAAACCAGATAAGTCACATAGATCGAATTGTTGGGAAATCGAAGAAAACGTCTTAATTTTGTAAGACATTTTTTATAAACAAATCAGTTATGCAAAATTATGCTCCACAAGAATAGATATATTCTGCGAAAAATAAAATTAGTGTCATAGTGCAAAAAAATTTCAAATTTGGACTTGTCTGGTTTTGAAAGTTAGAAATGAATCAACATTAAGATTCCGCCGTTCGGGGTCTCATAAGTTAGAGGAACTCATTAAAATGATTTTTTTTTAAATCGGAGGAAAGCCACTGAAGCAATTATTTGTATTCTCCTGAAGGTCCTTTTTAGTAAAAAAAAAGGTTTTTTGCTTTGAACTTTCTATTTTTTACAGAACACATACCCAAATCCGCTAAAATGTTAAATTGATTACTTATTTCAAAGTTTTGACATAAAAAAGTTTTTAAAATTTGATTGAAAACTACTCAAATGAAAAATTGCTTGGACTTTTTTGGTTTTGATTGAAAATTTACAGTGGACATATCTGCTTTTGATTGAAAAAGAGATTTTTTAATGTATCTTTCTCTAGGATTTTTAACATTTTTATCAAAGAGGATTTTATGGATCGATATATTGTAACATTAGCTTTACAATGGCATTTCTAACTAACAATTTTTTTTCCTGTGATTTTTCTAAATTTGAATGTAAACTCCTCAATTAGTCAAGTATTAAGGCTCATTTATGCAAACGTAACTCTGCGTAACGCAGTGTATTGAACTCGATAATATATTTAACACTTGTATGTACTCTGTTAGCTGCTTAGACCATGAATTATTAAGCTTTCGGGAGCCTTTGCATTATCCCCTTATTCACAGTTCCTCTGTTCGGTTTGATTGTTTTGCCTTTTAGAGGTAAACTTAACAGGATTGTATTAATTTGTTATGAAAAAGCTGCACTCAGAATAAACGCATATCTTTCTCCGATAAAAATTTTCTCTATTTTCGTTAATAGCAATTTTCTCTTTTCAAATGAAATTTTTTTTTCAATTAGAATAAATTTTCACATTTTCGAAGAAATATTTCTTCACTTGTAGAAAATGGAAATATTTCAATGTCTCTAATAATGATAAGTATTTTTCTCGCACAAACAAATTCTCATTTATAGAGAAAAATTTATTGAAATTATATATTTTGATAAAAAATTCGCTGTGAGAAGTATTTTCTTCAATAAAAACAAATCTTTTCTCAAAAATAAAAAGTCTTTTTCTCTAAAAACTATATATTTTTATATATTTCTCTTTTTCATAGAAGCTTTTATAATAAGAGAACTTTTAAGGATCACATTTAGAGAAATGCTTTCTCTGGAGCAAAGTTTATACCATTTTTCTCTTAATATGATGAATTTTTTATCATATTTCGAGAAACTTTTTTCTGAGTGTAGGTATTTTTTTTGAGAGGATTACGAAATAACGGTTACAGATATTAAATGAATATTTTTTGTAGATCTTTAAAAAATTATTTAATATGTAGGAACAAATTAGTATTTAATTGATATCATTTCTTCGTTAAAGTATGATGAAATAGTAAGAAAAAATGTCTCTTATCAAAAATCTTGTAAATAAAATAAAATTATTTAAAAAAAAAATGGTCTCTCTGAACGAGTTAAAATCATTATCGTTAGCAGAAATTCAGCTAATCTAAAGGAATTTTATAATTTTTATAAAAGCAAACAGTTATTTCAAATACAATAACAATCAATTTAGAATCTTAACAAAAAGATATTAACAAAAGGTCAAAGACAATAAAGTAAAGAGCAAGTAATTAGTATTATTATAAAGTGAGTTCAATAAGTGACTACATAAAAAACAGTTTTTATTGACATTGCATTTTATTGGGAAATTTTAAGTTAGTAAGTTTAATTTTAATTTGATTTAATTTCATTTAAATGTCAATCCATAAAAAATATAATATGTGTCGAATTGGAAAATGGTTTGTGTGTTTTGACCCCAAAATAACATGCCGGACCGAAAGCAGACTCACTGCTTAGCCGTGGAGTTATTTTCGGGTTTCTGCTTGTTAATAATTGGTGTATATATTTTTGTGATTCAGAAATGGCCGAAAGACGTGTATTACTAGGGATGTTAGTCAGTGGAATAGAAGTTTAATTTTAATGCAACGTGTAACGGAGATCTGCAGGAGCTGATGGATTCCTTTTCTTTGGAGAGAATACAATCAATCGACGGGCATAGAGATGCTTTTGTAACATGTAAAGATGAGGAAATATTTTAAATGAATTTAAAAAGAACTTGTTTGAAATATTGCCAAGGCGTATGAAAAACTTTTGTAAAAACAAGAGATTGTGAAAACCGTATTAAAATTGGTACTCTATTGTCAATCATTATATTGAATATCATATTATTTTGCTAACAGAATTAGAAATAAATTATGAAAGTTTATGACGCTTTATGTAAAAATATGCTGAACATACACTTACTCTTGCTGGCCAGTTCACGTTATTACCAGGGCCCGGATTTTGTGGCACTAAAAAAGCAAATCAAAACAAGGCAAATAAGACATTTGAAAAGACATTTATTAATTTTTCTTTCAAATATAAATCGGATAATCGTAGCAGTTTAATACTACCCGATCTTTTTAAGTTGTATTTGTATATTATTTATATATAAAATAAAAATAATTTTAATATTAAATTGCTAGTTGCAACCAATTGTGGATTATGTATAAATCATATATTTTTAAATATTATAAGCAAATTTTTCCGATACTATCAAAAGTTTTAGATATTAATTTTGTGTGTATATTCTTAGATACACTGCATCCAGCAGACATTTTGTGCTTCTCTCATCAGCCTTGTCGAAAATTGCTTTCAGGAGGACAACTTCTAAAAGGCTATTTGAATAGCTTCCAAGAATGCTTTCATGGCATGGCTTGTGCAAGGCAATGTTTTAGTAGTTTCTTAGAACTATTTTGACGTATGTCTTCTGAATCATGGAATGCCTTCTTAAAGTTTTCCTGAAAAATACTTACTAGAATCTTTTTATTGAAGGCCTCAAAGAAATCTTCCATTGAAATATTTACTTCTATAGCACTTCTAGAGAAGACTTAGGAAAGCATTCCTTTCAATGGCATGCATATGTTTTAAGAATGCCTTCTGAGTATGAAAGTAGTAGGGATGGAACTTAAGACTTTCTCTTCTTTTGCAAGAACTTTTTTGATGGGTTTTTCTGTAAGTTTTCTGGAAAATTCTGAAAACTTTTAAAATGTTCTTTTCAAATATGTCGTTAAAAAAACATACTCTAAACATAAATTTTTGACTAGTCAATAGCTATCTGCTTCTTACACATTATTTTTATATTTTGCACATTTTATTAAAAAGAAATGGAAAACAGGATCTCTTCAAAAAGAAACAATTTGGAAACACTTAACAAATATTTTGTTTTAATGTTGCTTTAGAAAAAATAATATAACTAGAATTAATTGCCACTAAAAAGATTAAAAAAATTACAAAACTTTATATTTAGTGAAAGATCAATAAAATTTGAAATATGCTAAAAAAGGCAAAATACTGTAAAAAAAGTCAAAATAAAATTTTGTATTTGGAACTAAAAACGTGTGATTCTTTTATCCCCAGAGAAAAAAAGGCAAAGTCAACAAAATCCGGGACATGGATATTACCATTGCTAGGTATATATATCTGCTCGTGGTATCCACATTCTAAACGACCGACGGAAAAAGATAATAAATTACAGAAAAAGAAAATAGAAAATAAAGTGCAACCATGGTGGACAATTTTTTCTCTTATACGTTACATTCAAACGTTTATATGTATTTGCAAATAAAACAAAAATATTCCATGAAACTAATAAATTTTGTATGTGTACATTAGACCGTACCACCTCCTATGCAAAAACAAAAAAGTGCGCCGTAAACCAGCGAATATGACGCATTTGTGCACGACAATTACGAAAAAAAATTTTTTTTTTTTTGGTCGAACGTAGGGGTCGCGCATTGACATATTTCTTCATATCTCTGGTGTTTACAGTCGGATTTTAAAGTTTGGTACAACAATGCTTATGTCTCAAGAAGATCAATATGACCTCTTTAGAAGTCATTGACCTCAGGTGTACCGTTCTAGTACTTAACCTCCAGATCTCAGTTTATACCATCCTAATGTACCATCCTTATATCAAAAAAAATAAAGCTCTTAAAATATCATTAATCTTTTGCCCAGGAAGTATATCGAAATTTCTTACAGAACTATTTTTAAAAAATTTTTGAAAAATTTTTGCCGAACGTAGGGCTCCCTTTTTTCATTTTCATCATATCTTCGGTATTAAAAGTCTGATCATATTAAATGACATATCGATGTTTTTGCTTAAAAGAGACCAATTATTTTTTTCCAAAATAAAAAAAAGATATTCCTACAAGTCCTTGGAAGGCCTCGAATTGATTTTGAGGAACTTTAAAGCTCGTAAAAGAATAAAAAATAATACCAATGCTAACAGAGGTTTCAACACTATTTTTGTTATGATTTTCTAAATATACAATGTATAATTATTTTCACAGCCACATTGAAAATAGCAATTTCAAACACTGGCTATTGCAATTCGTTTTTCCCCGTAAAAAAACAGTTAAAAATTGCATCCGTCTAATATTTATTTCAAACGAGAGTTTTATATAGTTTTGATAATCGATATACTTCCTGGGCAAAAGATTAATGAGATCTGGAGGGTAAGTACTAGAACGGTACACCTGAGTTCAATGACTTCTCATATTGATCTTTTTGAGACAAAAACATTGTTGTACCAAACTTTAAAATCCGACTGTAAACACCAGAGATATGAAGAAATATGTTAATGCGCGACCCCTACGTTGGGTCAAAAATAAAAAAATTTTTTTTCTTAATTGTCTGTATGCGTTACTCTTATAAAAAAATTGACCACGTGGTACTGGTATTTCCACAATTCTGTGGAAAAACAAAAAACTTTCGTCTAGTTTTCACTTATCTTGGTGTAAAACAATTGCAAACCTCTAATCCATCTACTCAACTATCGAATATGATAAAAAAAGCACAAAATTCCTGATTTTATGCGTGGAGTTAAAAATTTTATATCCCCATGAAAAAAGTTTTGATGACTATTATAGATAAGTATGTTCATTTTCCTTTGTGGATAACTGCCTGAAAAACAAAAATGCTATATAAAATTGTTATACACATTTATGCTGCTTCACGACAAGAAATTCAAAAGTTTGTTTTCATGTTAATCATAATTAAAAATAGAAGATTAACATGTTTAAAACACGACGGTTCAACTTTATTACACTTTTTTTGCAATAAACATATAAAAACTTTATTTTGTTCCAAAAAACCCCTTTATTTTTTCAAAGTAGCCCTGTAAGCCAGCTAGTGTAGCTAAAATATTGCCATAATAGCATCAAATTCCGTTTTTCGACCCAAAGTTTCCGGAAACCCAAATTCTTCTGGTCGATTGAGAGTTAAATTAAGTGTTTTGAAAAGTAGTCTTTTTAGAAGAACTCTTCGACTCAGATTTAACTACATTCTTAACAAAAAAAATGGCACCGTGAGTACATCAATCAAAGTATTTAATTTATATCAACAGATATTTAAATTCTTTTGTGTTGTGTTGAAATTGTCATGACTTTTCTGGTCCATCACTAAGATTCCTGGATCGATTGTACGACTCACTATCAACTTCCTGCTGGAACTATTACCATGTTTAAGCTCAGTATGTAGTACTAAGCAACAAAATACCGAAGGCACGTTAGTGTAACAGTAACCAAAACCAATAATGAGTTCGCCTGGAAGCTAATCGTCACATGCTCGTTAAAAATTCACAAATAAATAATAGATAAATTTCGGCTGTAAAATATTAGGAAACCGGAAATCACATTTTTATACATACAAACGCGTATTTTGTCTGTCAGTCTGTCTGTCTATAGATATAAGAATAAGTTGTATTTATCTTTTTGTATAGTTATTGCTGGCGGACTAACAGCAATACCTGTTTAAGACTGGTCCACATATTCTCATTTCTTTCCTGCCTGTTTCTTTGCATAGTTGTTATTTTTTATTTTTTTTTTGTTTTGTAGTTGTGACTTTTGATTCTATATTTCGTTTTAGTTCCTCATCGCTTATTCGTTGCATTCCATAAGTACGCCGCCGATGGCCAGTTAGTCGTTTTTACTGGTTCTTTTGTACGTTGTGACAAAATTGGCACTAAATTGACATTGACTTTGACCAAGAAATTGAATATTAAAGAAAACTAGAAATTGTTGTTTTATAAATAGTTGTGTTTGGGTAGATAGATTGAGTCATTAAAATTGGTCGAGCAATTGGTAAATATGTCAGATAAGGTAAATGTGTAATGTGTAAATGTAACTCTGCGTAACGCAGCTGGTAGGTAGGGTTCTATTTCGAATTGAACCCAACACTGTGCTACGTTGCGTTACGATTTCGATAAATATGATCAATACTTGCAAGAACATATCCAAATCGTAGGTCAACATAGCATTTCGATGACTACTATGGCAAATACAACTTTACCTATGCTGCGTTACGCAGCAATACGTTTGCATAACTGAGTCTTTAGATGTGCAAAAAAAATGGACGTCATTTTTCCACAAACACGCCTAACTCCCATACAACCCACAATAGCTAAACCTTTAAAGGGGTCAATTTGAGTTACAAAGATAAAACTTGGGATGTGGGTAAATTATATTAAAACTAAGATATTTACAAAACATGAAAGCAAATAACTAGAGACACACTCACCTTCAATATAACCCACAGTAGTTAAATCATTATAAACCTATGACAAATACATGGATTTTAAAAAAAGTAAGAAGTTATTTCCATTTGTTGTATAGTATTTTAAAATACCATATATGAAGGTGTACGGAAAACATTAGTTCAAGTGTCATAAATTTTATTTTTCAATAACAAGGCATTACAGTTAAGCGGCTCTTGTTGAATTTTTAGGTAACATTTTCTCGAAAAAAGTTTTAGTTCTACTAAAAAAGGAATGAAAAATTAGCTAACAAAAATAGTTTTTCGCAAAATTGCCATTTTCTGTTATCTGTGCTATTTTTTTCACTTGTATCATAAATTTTTTTTATGTCTCTTAGGGCAATAGTAGTACAATTGCACTTGGACTGGTTATTAAGCCGGAATGATTTGCACGGAGAAAAAAAAGAAGACCGACTTAAAAGTTGGAGCGATTCTTAAGAACTAGTTCTGCGTAATTTTTTTTTGGATCGAAGAAATCCCCATGGAATAGTTTTGATTCTCCTGACCTCTTTTTAAAATCAATAAAAATCATAAAAAAATCAAGTTTTTTGCATATAACTTTGTTTTTACTTCAGAATGCATGCTCAAGATAAGCAAAAAAGAAAAGCCTTTGATTGTACACAAATGAGTTAACATTCAAATCCAGAAAAGTTAGAGGAAAACAAAATTTTAGTAAGAAATTCTATTGTAAAGTTAATGTTACAAAACATCGATCTATAAAAACCTCTTTGATAAAAATCTTAAAAGAAAGTATTAAGAAAATCTCCTTTTCAATCAAAAGCAGGCTTACTTATCCACTGTAAATTTTCAATAAAAACCAGATAAGTCCAAGCAAATTTTAATTTGTGTAGTTTTCATTAAAATTTTAAAAATTTGTTATCTCAAAAGGTTGGTATGAGTAATAAATTTAAAATTTTAGCGGTTTTGGGTATGCGTTCTGTAAAAAATAAAAAATTAAAAGCAAAAAACAGTTTTTTTACTAAAAAGGATCTTAAGGAGATTCAAAATTGCTTCGGCGTATTTCCTTCGATATGAAAAAAAGTATGCAGAAATTATTTTAATGATTTCTTCTAACTTTTGAGACCCCGAACGGCAGAATCTAAATTTTTATTCATTTCTAACTTTCAAAACCAGACAAGTCCAAATTTGAAATTGAAAATATGCATGTTTTTTTGCACTATGAGACTATTTTTTTTTTCGCATAATATATACCTGTGAAGCATAATTGGTTTGTTTATTCAAAATGTCTGTCAAAATTAAGACTTTTTTTCGATTTCCCAACAATTTGATTTGTTTCCCTTTCATTTTTGCTTTTCCCTGCCTTTTTATAACCACATCAGATTTTTGAAATGAAAAAATAAGCAAAAAATTGATTTTGTTTTGTTTTAATTTGGTGGAATGGAGGTGAAAATATATGAAAAAGGATTTTCCCTTTCCACTGTATTTTTTTCTTAGACCAAGTTGCTTCTTTGGTATTAAAGTTGTATAAAAAACGTTGGCGGCGTCGATAGTCGAGTAGTAAGCTGGCTTGACTGCCAACCTAGAGGTGCCGGGTTCGAGTACTGTACAGACGCTTGAACCTTTTCCTTAAGGGCGGGGTAAAGTTTGTTTGGTTAAAAAAAAAATCTACTTTTGAATAAACAAACAAAAACAAATTGGCCATTTCAGCCCTTGAAAGGACTTTGACCGAGCTTCTTATGATCAATTGTGTTGTGTGTGTTATTAAATGTTTGCACACAATTGACCGAGAACTAGACCTACATGTTTTATGCCGACTCCGAACGGCTAAAGTTCATGTTCTCAAGAAGCTTTACATGGCATTGTTTACCCTCTGAGGTTTGCCATTGTCTGCAGAGAGGTGGTGACCGATCAGAAAAATTTTTTATTGAAAAAAACTTTTCGCCGCGGCTGGGGATCGAACCCGGGCTTCGAGCATGCTAGGCCACACACTTAACCAGCATGCCACGGTCACCTTTTGAATAACATATTGTTAAAATAGATTAATTTTGAAAATAAGTTTATTATCATACAACATTTGAAAAATATTTAAAGACATTTTGATACAGAAATATAAAGTAATAATATATGAAATAAAAAATAAAATATTTTGATTAGTTAATTAGTTCTCCTTAATTAACGTAGAGTTTATTTTATTGTATTAAATTCAAAATTTTGTGCGCCATTTAAAAAGTTAAAATACCGACTTTTTTCCAATAAAATCAATCTATTTGTTGTTGAAAGATTGATAGAAATTATTTTAATTCAATAATCAATAATAATTGAAAATTTTAAAAAACTCGACGTCAGGTGAGATTAATTGGAATGTAGAATAAGTGTAAAAATTTTTAAAACGATCGGTAGTTTGGGAAAAATCAATTTAAAGTTTTGCTCAATGATTGCTGATTGGACCTTATCAGAGTGGTTTCAGACCTGGAAAGTCCACCATCGACCAGATCTTCACGCTCCGACTAATCTTGGAAAAGACCCTCGAAAAACAAATCGACACACACACCATCTCTTTGTCGATTTCAAAGCCGACTTCGACAGTCCAATAAGGACTCACCTCTACTCCATCATGTCTGAATTTGGTATTCCTGCGAAGATAATACGTCTTTGCAGGATGACGCTGAAGAACACCAGCAGCGCAGTGAAAGTTGGGAAGGACTTCTCCCTTCCGTTCAATACCAAGCGAGGTTTCAGACAAGGTGATTCCTTATCATGCGACTTCTTTAATATAGTAATGGAGAAGATCATCCAAGCTGCTGACCTGAGACGCAGCGGCACAATTTTCTATAAGAGTGTTATGCTGCTGGCGTATGCAGATGATATTGACATCATTGGGCAAAATACGCGCGAAGTCAGTGCAGCATTCTCCAGGCTAGAAAAAGAGTCGAGTCGAATGGGTCTTGCAGTGAACGCAGATAAAACGAAGTATCTTGTGTCAACAAACAAACAGTCCCAGCGTCTTGGAAACCACGTCACTGTTGACAACATCTCCTTTGAGGTAGTGAAGGACTTTGTTTACCTGGGATCCAGCATTAACTCCTCCAACGATATCAGTATTGAGATTAAACGAAGGATAACTCTTGCCAACAGGTGTTACTTTGGGTTCAGTAGGCAATTGAGAAGCAGAACTCTCTCTCGACAAACAAAACTGACGCTCTATAAGTCAATAATCATGCTCGTCCTACTATACGCATCACAAACCTGGACGTTGAGCAGCTCTGATGAAAGGACTTTGGGAGCGTTCGAGAGAAAAATTCTTCACAATGGCGAGTACCGAATACGATGGAACCACGAGCTGTATCAGCTATATGCCGACATTGATATAGTCAAGCGTATTAAAATAGAGCGGCTTCGCTGGCTAGGTCATGTCGAGAGAATGAACGACGAAGCTCCAGCGAAAAAGATATTGGATTCGGTACCCAGCGGTGGCCAACGCAGACGAGGAAGACCGCATCTTCGTTGGAAAGACTAGGCATTGGAAAACCTGACAACGCTTGGAGTTTCCAACTGGCGCCAGCAAGCGCACGACAAAAGAGGCTGGCGCAAATTCTTAGACCAGGCCAAAACCGACCAACGGTTGTAAGCGCCATCTAAGTAAGTAAGTAAGTAATGATTGCTGGTAGCTGAGTTGGAGCAATGGTCTTTCAAACTATCATAAATCCGTCAGTTTCCGTAAAAAATAGGTTCAATAATCAATCAACTGAAATTCAAGTTGTAGTTGGTGGTAGTGTTTTTTGTGGAATTAGATTACTTAATAACTCGAATAGACTGTTGTAAAGGCGTAAAACTTGCCTCGGATTCAAATTTCCAAGTTGATAATAGCGCTCCGTCATACATTGACCATTCTAAACTTGTTTCACTTGATTTTCCTTTCTCTCCCCTATCTATCTCTTATCTATCTCTTATCTTAGAAATGGCGACATTTCTGAAGCTTTTACTTATTGGATATGTTTCGGGTACATTAGAGTTAACAAGTTTTTCAAAGAATTTTGTGTAAAACATCAAGCAAATTTTAAGTTGAAAAGTCAAGTACTTTTGGCATATCAATTAGCCATCTTTTGCATTCGGTTTCATATCAATGTTCGATTCTTTTTTTTCATTAGCTTCGCAGTTGTTCGTTGCTACTCGTAGCTTTAAAAAATCAAATTATGTCTGATATTCCGGACTTCTGTGCCTGAGCACTTTCGTACGAGCACAGGTTGTTTCTCGGGAGTACAGTTTCGGGAAGCGAAAAAGTAAGCAATATCCTAAGTTAATGGGCCCTTTATGAAATATTAACTTAATTTTTTTTTTAATAATTTTTACATCTTTGAAGATTAAAAAAAAACTTTTTCATAATTTATGTGAGTTATAGTGAAGTGCTGAAAAATCCGGTGTCCATATAGTGGACAGTTAATCTTTGGAATGGGAGATCTGAAGAAAAAAAACAAAAAAAAATCTTAAAGAGGGATGCCTCCGCCCGGCAATCTACTTTAATATTTCAAAAATTGAAGAAAGAAAAAAATTGGGCAATATTTAAAAAAATAAAATAATACCCGACCACATGTTTGGACCTTTTACCTGCTAATTTTTTTTGTAAAATTTCTTTAAGATTTTTTGGTAGACTGTCTTAGAACATATCGCACACTAAATACAAAACAGTCACAACTCAAAATTTTTTATATCGACTTTTTGCTATAAATCAATTCACAAAACATATATCACACAATCTTTTTCATTGTTTTCTTCATTAACTGGAAGAATGAAGTTTGTGTGTTTAAATTAAAATTGGTTTTCTTCTGCAGTTTCAACCAAAGGGTTTTATTTTTCGCTTCTCCTGAAAAGTCATGTTTTTTGAGTTGTGACTGTTTTGTATTTAGTGTGCGATATGTTAATAAAGAAAATAAAACAAAGTTTATCAAACTGTCTGCCTGTTGAAAAAATGTTATTTGAGAACGCTCAAAACGCTCACAAGCTTTATATCGTTTTATACTATTGTTCTTTAACCTCGAAAACCCTCTTGACTAGCCTAAAATTAGGGCAAGCAGTCTACTGTAGCGAACTAAGTACCTACGCATGTCTAAAAATACCTCCAATTGCATAATTTTTTCATTTAAACGAGAAACCATTTTAAAAATTATCATCTAGTTATACTCTATGAATATAGTATAGGGTTACCTGCTTAGAAGTTTAACATACCTTTTGCCCACAATTAAACTAAACTGGATTTTTCAATGTGAGCTAAATAATTGCTTAAAATCACCACCAACCAAAAATTCTTAACCCTTTCGGCCACGCTCTTGTACTAGTTGTCGAAAATTTTTGTTTTTCATAATTCCTGTGGTTATTAGATCTAAGGGTTTTTCAATATTTCAGACTTCTGTAGTTATAGGGTCACTAGATATTGGAAGTTGCATTTTTTTCAAATGTTTTATTTTTGTATTTTTGTACCACCTTTTATTGTAAAAACTACGTTCTTGTTTTTTAAACTTATGATTTTTGTATATTTTTATTTATTTCCTAACTTTTATGCTATTTGCAGTTCTTGCACGATTTCACCTGTAGGCAACTTTGCTGTCGAAAGGGTTAACTAACTTAACAAAATTAAATTAAATAACATTTGTTAAAGAAATTATAATGTTAATTAACAAAAATCGATTTTTAATGTTCTATAAATTCTAATCTTAAGAGACAAGGCCAACTTTAAATAACTGGAAATAATAATGATACCAGAATGAATCGTCTGAATGAATTAATTCAATAGTTCTAATATAAATGCTTCCTGCATGGTAAACAACAGCTGTGCGCCCTAAGCTTGTTTGTCATAGAGAAGGACATTTGCCCAAACAGGGCATTTGTTAGTGCTTGCTTGTCATGTGAATAGTTAAGCCAACAAAGAAAGTGTTGACTGTATTTATGCAGTTGATTAGGTACGATCATGTGTTGTAGCCAACAGGCTACAACAATGTTAATGGAACAAAAACAAACAAAACAAAAAAAAAAAAAAAAATACAGTGGCACATAGAAGTTTATAAACGCCTCAATAAAACTTGTTGACTCTTGTCTGGTAGTCATTTTTTTACCCTACACTGCACATAACTTCTAACAATTAATTGCGATTTGATGTTCGATTTATTGAAAACATCTTTGGAACGAGAATGACAGTAATATTCGATAAATACATAGAATATAATGTATGAATATTAAAAATACTACAACAATGAAGCAAAAAATGCAAATATGTTTCATAGAAACAAAAAAAAAAAAAAATAAAAACCTAGCAAAAATGGTTACAGAACCAAAAAAGTTGAATAGAATTAAATTTATATTCTTATCAGGTTCTTGATTGATTCAAGTAGTTGTTGTTATTTTTTCCAATCTTTTTGAATTGAATTCCATAAAATTATAGAAATATCCTCATCTAATGCCAAGTCAAGCATAGTCTAGCTAGGCCAAGTATAAACAGGGCAAGTGTTTCTAAATGCTTTGATGTTACCTATCAAAAACAAATCAAGAGTTGCGTGAAATCACGAAATATTCTTCAAACAATAAAAACAGAAATCAAAACATTAAATCCGAACTCAAAAGGCGGAAGCATTAGAAACTGGATAGTCAAAATTCGAATACATTCGACTAAAACTTGCACGTGATTAATATTTTTTTTTGTTTTTCCTATTTTTTTTTTTTTTTTTGCTATGTTAAGTGTGGAAGAGTTCTAATCGATTTTTCTGTCTTTAGTGGTTTTTAATAATGTATTATTTAAATTTAAAATTCTAGTTCAAAAGATCGTACCAATCAATTTGTAGCACAAATGAAGATACTTCAGATGCTAACGTTAAGAAAAATAAAAAATAAAGAACTAAAATGTTTGGCACTTTTAAAAACAAGTTTGCCATGTATTGGTTTGAATTTTAATGATGTATCTGAAGCTTGATTCTTTTAGAACAACATTTAAATCATGTTTTATATAACAGTCAGTAAAACAAGATCTGATGATGTGAAATCATAGTCAGTTCAAGGTGTTCTTTTGTTAAGAGGTTGGTTGGTTCTTCATGATTAGTTATCAAATTATGTGCGGTTTGAGGCGTAAACATGAAATTTGCTATAACATAATATTAGTTTTTATATTAAAATTATGCTCAACACATATCCTACTTAAAGTTACCAGACATCGGATGTTAGGAGTTGAAAATTGTCATCGACAATAATACGTACCTATTTTATTGTTTTAGATATATTTTTTGTGAGATTGATACAGATAAAAAATGGAAAAAAGATATGCGTGGCCGCCTACAATTGTGGATCTCAGGTCAATAGACAAAGGCGGGCTTTTATGGTTACGATCATAAAATAATTGTAAGAAGTCACGAAAATTGTTTTTTTATATCCTTAAGAGTCAATTTTATCCTAAGAAAACTGGGCAAAGTTGGTTTGGAGATATTTCATATATTTTTTAAAGCCTTGGTCAGAAAATAAGTTTCAAGTTATCCCCGACTAACAATTGAACATCCAGAAATCTATTGCAAAGAAAACTTTGTACTCCCTCTTAAGCACTAGATCGAAGCTTCTTCGAAGCTGATTTATAGCACTCACTCGTGAGAGTTTTCGTATTTCATTTCATAAAGTTTGAGTTAGAAATAGTCTCGATATCAGCCTCGATCTTTTCCAACAAGTAACAAAGAAAGTGTTTTAAAGCTAACTGAACTTCGGAAACATGACTTCACAAATAAACAGCGATTGAAAGTGGGTTATTGTTTAGGTTTACTATAAAGGCGTTTTAGTATATGTGAGATACAGGAATAAAACTTGGTATGTGCATGTGTTTCATTAAAGCTGAGCTGTGTACAAATAATGAGTTTCATCCGAACATGGACACACCTACCTTCCAGTCAACCCGAAAAGTGAAAACTAACTAAATATGCTTGCATTTTCCACACCAGTATCTGCATCTGTATTTGTTTTTTTTTTTTTTTTTTTTTTTTATTTTGTTCGCGAAGGGGGAATCTTCAAAAGGCCCCACCGTGCAGGTGGGAGTGTGCGATTCCTACGCACTAAACCTAAACCTCCGCATTGAATCTTCGACCCAGTATGAATCCCGTGGAACCGCCGTAAGGCATAACTTCGCGGGATGGGGGAACAGCACTAAGCTGAAACTGATGGACTACTTTTGTCTGTCGGATGACTGTCAAGTTAAGAGCCTTAATTTTCTCCTTAACTTGATGTCGACTCTGGGTCGGGGAGAACCCTAAACTTCGAATATAGTTCCCTATCTCAAGCTGAACTATTTTGAAAACGCTCGACTCTTCGAAGTTCGTCGATTATGCGTTTGGACAAAGAGCTTACCACTGACCAGCTTCTCAACATGAGGTTCACCAAGTTTTGGGGTGTCACCACTTCGCATGGAAGCGTCGCAAGCTCTCCTGACTTGGTCAGTAGTTTGTCTTGCCATATCGGTTGCTGTGCCGGCGAGGTGTTTGTTGGCCATCATAACTCTGAAGATGTCTCCATCTAGCGAATCTGTTTTATAAACAGATCTGTTTTCGCTACTATTCCTTCGGCTACTATGCTGTCTACTTAACGTGTATGTAATGGCGTGGTGGTCACTGTGCGTGTAAAAATCTTGCACCATCCACCCAGTCTGAATACCAAGCTCACTACTAGCGAAGGTCAGATCAATAAAAGAGCTACCTACTGCACTACTAAATGTGTGCTGCAATCCGGTATTGAGCAGCACCACGTCAAGTGATGCGAACGCCTCGAGAAGAATGAAGCCTCTTTGGTTTTTACGTTGACTGCCCCATTCTACAGCCCAAGCGTTAAAGTCGCCAGCTATTAGAACTGGCTTAGTCCCTTGTACGTCCTCAACTATGGCATCTATGGTCTCGCCAAACTCTTCAACTGACAAACTTGGGGCAAGGTAGCAGCTCACAATCTGAACACCCTCTACCTCGACTCGAACAAAGCCGTTTGCGCGTGTACGAAGGTGTATACGGAGGGGTCCCTCCCGCACGACCATACGGCAGCTTTGCCAGTGTTGTCTGAGGCCCAAACTCCTGGGTTTTTGCAGGCATACGGTTCGCTTAGAATTGCAAGATCGGTGCTCTGTTCTCTGACCGTTTGCGCTAGTAGGTCTTGTGCTGTCCGGCAGTTGTTAAGGTTTAGCTGCAGGAATCTCATCTTCGCTTAGGCTTCGTAGCTTTTTTGAAGGATGGACATCTCCAGCTTCCGGCACGGTGGCTTGTCTCTGTGCTTTTCTTGGCTATGCATAAAAAGCAGCTTGCCTCCGCACTACACTCTTTCGCCTTGTGGCCCTCTTTACCGCACTTCATGCAGCACTTACTTCGGTCAGTGTTGTTACAGCTTTTTGCGCTTTGACCAAAGTCGAGGCACTTGAAGCACCTGGTTTGAGTAAATTTTTCTCGAACCCTACATATGACCCAGCCAACTTTAAGCTTGCCAGTTTCGGTCATCTTTCTTGCCTGTGTCAGAGGTAGGCTTACAACCGCCGTTTGTGTGCCAGCATAGGCTTTACGAAGTGACTTCACGCTCACCACTATAGGCTCACCCAGATACTTCTGGACTTCCAGGTCTTTAATTTCGACCTGCATCTCCTCTGTAAGGGCTCTCGTCTCGGCTTGGCCATTATACCATGTCGAACTCTTCTTTTAGCTTCTGAGTCGACTGGGTTGTGGACCGCTTTAGCTGAATAAGTACTTCACCTTTTTCAGTGCGTCTAACTCTTGAGACGTTTTCACCGAACCCTTCAAGTGCCTTTTCTTCTTTCATCTTCTTGATGATGTCGCTATATGAGAGCTCACCTGCTTTCGCTACAACGATGGCATCTGGTCTGGCTAGCTTCTGGGGCGATTTTTTACGTTTTTTGCGTTTTTTCGCCTTGCTTAGGACCTTGGTCCAAGTCTCGACCTTGCGCTTCGCCGATGAAATTTCGGGTTGCGTGGACGGATTTTCTTCGTTGGAGATGGGCTTAGGGCTGCCCTCCTCGACAGCCAGCTGCTGTAATCGAGTCTTCTTTGGTGGCGTTTTCCGAGAGCCGCTGCTGAATTCGCTTGCTCTTTTAAGAGTGGCCTTTGGGATCCTCTTGAAAATCGGATCCGTCTGGGAGTCTTTATGCAATCGCACAGTTGAATTGTGCGATTGCGAGCAACTATACTGCTGTTGTTTTTTCGCAGTATCTGCTTAGACTTCGAATGAGAGGTCAACGCAAGCCAGATTTGCCAGGTTTATTAGCCTCTTGATTTCTTGATGAACGTTGTTTTTGCTCTTCACAAAATCTGCCAGGCCTTGGATAAGTGATTTCACTTTATCCAGCTTTTTGATGACGGGGTCGTCAACTCCGGCGCTTGGTGCTTCTTGGGTGGATGATGTATTCACCGACTCTCTCGATTGTGGCTCTATTGGGGTGCCACCGGCTGTGCTTTTTTTTGGCGATCGCTGGATCCTGGAACTCATTTTAAATGGGTTCGCAGTGAGATCGCTGTTACTCGTAGCTTTAACTGGTGCAGCGGCCGAGTATGCCACCGCTGCAGCAGTGAATGTTGATATGTTGGTTGGGGCCTCCAGAATCTTTGCCCCGACCGTGGGAGTTCCCTCGGGTGGATTTCCACTATTGTGGCTGCCACCTGGAGTAATAGTGTTATTACCAGACATTTATGCGAAGATGGTTTATTTTCAGGGTGTTCTTCCCATATCCTTTTATACCTTCGGACAGGTTTTAAAGACTGCCGACCGCTACAGTACAGACGCAGACCAGAAAGCCGCCCACTATGGGTCAGACGCTACTGGGTCTAATTTTTTTTTTTTTCAATATTTTTCCGTTTATACCTACGGACAGGTCAAAAAACTGCCGGCCGCTACGGCGCAGACGCAGACCAGGGAGCCGCTCAATCTGAGACAGACGCGCCTGGGTTTGGTTAACTGGGGACCGCGGGGTTGTTAGGCCCGAAGGATCTCAAAATTTTTGATCCTCCCCTGCGGGTATCTGCATCTGCATCTGTATCTGCATCTGTATCTGTATCTGTATATGCATCTGTATCTGTATCTGTATCTGTATATGTATCTGTATTGTATCTGCATCTGTATCTGTATCTGTATCTGTATCAGTATCTGTATCTGTATCTGTATCTAAATCTGTATCTGTATCTGTATCTGTATCTGTATCAGTATCTGTATCTGTATCTGTATCTGTATCTGTATCTGTATCTGTATCTGTATCTGTATCTGTATCTGTATCTGTATCTGTATCTGTATCTGTATCTCTATCTGTATCTGTATCTGTATCTGTATCTGTATCTGTATCTGTATCTGTATCTGTATCTGTATCTGTATCTGTATCTGTATCTGTATCTGTATCTGTATCTGTATCTGTATCTGTATCTGTATCTGTATCTGTATCTGTATCTGTATCTGTATCTGTATCTGTATCTGTATCTGTATCTGTATCTGTATCTGTATCTGTATCTGTATCTGTATCTGTATCTGTATCTGTATCTGTATCTGTATCTGTATCTGTATCTGTATCTGTATCTGTATCTGTATCTGTATCTGTATCTGTATCTGTATCTGTATCTGTATCTGTATCTGTATCTGTATCTGTATCTGTATCTGTATCTGTATCTGTATCTGTATCTGTATCTGTATCTGTATCTGTATCTGTATCTGTATCTGTATCTGTATCTGTATCTGTATCTGTATCTGTATCTGTATCTGTATCTGTATCTGTATCTGTATCTGTATCTGTATCTGTATCTGTATCTGTATCTGTATCTGTATCTGTATCTGTATCTGTATCTGTATCTGTATCTGTATCTGTATCTGTATCTGTATCTGTATCTGTATCTGTATCTGTATCTGTATCTGTATCTGTATCTGTATCTGTATCTGTATCTGTATCTGTATCTGTATCTGTGTCTGTAACTGTGTCTGTATCTGTTTTTGTATCTGCATCTGTATCTGTATCTGTATCTGTATCTGTATCTGTATCTGTATCTGTATCTGTATCTGTATCTGTATCTGTATCTGTATCTGTATCTGTATCTGTATCTGTATCTGTATCTGTATCTGTATCTGTGTCTGTAACTGTGTCTGTATCTGTTTTTGTATCTGCATCTGTATCTGTATCTGTATCTGTATCTGTATCTGTATCTGTATCTGTATCTGTATCTGTATCTGTATCTGTATCTGTATCTGTATCTGTATCTGTATCTGTATCTGTATCTGTATCTGTATCTGTATCTGTATCTGTATCTGTATCTGTATCTGTATCTGTATCTGTATCTGTATCTGTATCTGTATCTGTATCTGTATCTGTATCTGTATCTGTATCTGTATCTGTATCTGTATCTGTATCTGTATCTGTATCTGTATCTGTATCTGTATCTGTATCTGTATCTGTATCTGTATCTGTATCTGTATCTGTATCTGTATCTGTATCTGTATCTGTATCTGTATCTGTATCTGTATCTGTATATGTATCTGTATCTGTATCTGTATCTGTATCTGTATCTGTATCTGTATCTGTATCTGTATCTGTATCTGTATCTGTATCTGTATCTGTATCTGTATCTGTATCTGTATCTGTATCTGTATCTGTATCTGTATCTGTATCTGTATCTGTATCTGTATCTGTATCTGTATCTGTATCTGTATCTGTATCTGTGTCTGTAACTGTGTCTGTATCTGTTTTTGTATCTGCATCTGTATCTGTATCTGTATCTGTATCTGTATCTGTATCTGTATCTGTATCTGTATCTGTATCTGTATCTGTATCTGTATCTGTATCTGTATCTGTATCTGTATCTGTATCTGTATCTGTATCTGTATCTGTATCTGTATCTGTATCTGTATCTGTATCTGTATCTGTATCTGTATCTGTATCTGTATCTGTATCTGTATCTGTATCTGTATCTGTGTCTGTAACTGTGTCTGTATCTGTTTTTGTATCTGCATCTGTATCTGTATCTGTATCTGTATCTGTATCTGTATCTGTATCTGTATCTGTATCTGTATCTGTATCTGTATCTGTATCTGTATCTGTATCTGTATCTGTATCTGTATCTGTATCTGTATCTGTATCTGTATCTGTATCTGTATCTGTATCTGTATCTGTATCTGTATCTGTATCTGTATCTGTATCTGTATCTGTATCTGTATCTGTATCTGTATCTGTATCTGTATCTGTATCTGTATCTGTATCTGTATCTGTATCTGTATCTGTATCTGTATCTGTATCTGTATCTGTATCTGTATCTGTATCTGTATCTGTATCTGTATCTGTATCTGTATCTGTATCTGTATCTGTAGGAATCTCATCTTCGCTTAGGCCGAGTAGCTTTTTTGAATGATGGATACCTCCAGCTTCCGAAAAATATAATTTATGTAAGGAACGTATTTTTAGTTTAATAATATTTTATTAAAAGTTTTTTCTGAGGAATTTTGTAACAGTGAAAATTGTCATTTATGCAGTTACTACTTTGTAAAGGATTACTATTCGTAGCACCGTCACCAAATTTGGAACCAATTTTACACTATTGGATATTCATCATTCAATTTCTGATGAATTTCTTCATCAAGACTACAATTTTGAGAATATTGCTGCAGTAGCAAAGGGTGTTCGTGAAAACCGTGAACAGCCGATTAGTCGCTGATCTCAGGCTTTGGGAAAATTGGACCCACAAAATGGACCATTCAGAGGCTAGTCGTGGGCAACATTTGAAGCAAATAATTTTTAAACAATGTGTTGTAGGAACCAAACTTTTATACCAACTAAAGATTTGCATCAAAACATTGATTTTTATGTATTTTATTTAGAAAACAAAGTAGGAAATTCTTATTTGATCACGCTTTAGTACCAACTTGTCTTATGATTACATAAAAATTTCTGGAAATAACGTGTGTCTTTTCGTCTTTTCGGACATTACATCTTATCAGCTCATAACTTCACTGAAACGCGTTGCTAGACTTAGTTTTCTTTATAATTGATTTGAGCTATCTTCGGTGTTAATTTTTGTGCACCGCATACTTAATTGCAGCCATTAGTCGGTTCAAGCTTTAGTAGAACGTTTAATTTCTACAATTTATGTGTGAACTTCACTGAAACAGGTTACTGGCCTTAAAATTTATTTTGTTCTGTATGATACTTAGATTTGATCTTCGGTTTTTTTTTTGTACACCGAAATACTTTGGCTAAGTGGCACGTTTAATAGTTTCGTAATGTGCATGACGGGCATGTGTTCAGTTTGTTTAGTAAAAAGTAAAAGCAAAAGAGGCGACAAAAGAATGAAATGTGGATGTTACTTCTACTACTTGTAGCGGACTTTATGGTAAATATTAAATTGAACTTGCAAAGTAGGATTTAGCATTAGTGCTAAAATAGCACTGTTGTATTATACTTATTATTGAATAAAAATGTTGTTTTCTGAAGATTTTAACATTATTTCATATCTCAGTTATTGCTCTAAAAGCATAGAATTCTTTAAAAGGGTAATTTAGTAAAGAAAATTTCGTTAGAGGGATTCTGTAAATTGGAATTTTGTTAGGGGAGAATATAATAATGGAGAATTTTAAAATGATTAATTTTGAAAAGAATCAATTCTGTACAGAGTGAAGTTTTTGAAGGTGAATTGCCAGCCACTCCCTCTGTATCTCGATCTGTATGTTAGAATGAAAAGCCGGATGCTGAATGTTTCAAAAAATTTATTTCGTCTTATTAAAGGTCATATTGCCTCATTAGAAAAGTAAACGTAGCAGCCCTTGTGCTGACTGTGTCAAAAATGATTTATTTTTAAAATTTTCTGCAACATTTAATTGAGTAAAACTTTGATACAGATAACAACTAGAAGTAATCTTGCTTTAAAATCGCATTAATTACCGTCTGGGTTGCACAAAATTTCACATGCTTAATATAAGCAATATATTTAATAGTCTATGAAAATGTGATTTGAGCCAAAACTACACACTAAAAATCAAAACAAGCACATTTATTTTGGTAATTAATAGACTAAAACAATTTAATTCTTATTTAATTATTTATTTGCACAAAACCAAAAAATTAGACAAACATTATTACTGTTTTTTTGTTTTTTTTTTGTTTATCACTTATGCCTCTTGGCATTGTGTCTTTCCTGTCTAAATGTCTGTTTGCATAAATATCTGTCTGTATTCGACTTTGACGTTTATTTACATACAAAGCAGATAATCATATTTGTCATAAGTTTTACTCTAGTGCTTAAACGAGCCTCTTTTAATGCTACGTTAAGTTTTGCACGCATCAAAATCTAAAGTGATTCACTTAATGAGTGATGAAAATCAGTCACCTTAAAAAAAAGTTATTATTTTGTAATGTGTACTTTATGTAATGTGCCAATGAAACCTTGTTTAATAAGATGTTTTGAAAGATGTACAATTTTAGTAGTAATTTTATTGTAAAATGCATTCTTAGACAAAGGCTAAATGTGCCCAAAAGATGTGTTGTTAAGATTGATGTAGTCATGCATAGATCATTTTACTTTGTGTTACATGCTGTACCGAAGTTCAATGTAATATTTTTAAGATTCAAGATTAACTGTCATAAATTTTTCTTTAAATACCTAGCAATATTTGCTTAAGCCTTTGAACATAAATAATAAAGATCAACCATAACAAACCGGTAAGAAGGGATAGTCAAAAATTTGCATTTTTAAGAATACTGAATAATATATTCTACAAAAAAACGAAGAACTAAAAAAAAGAAATGAATAAACAAGTTTGGCATTCGAAGATACTAGGGCGAATAATCACCTCTGACCAATCGTAGTCTGACATTCAAATATCATAAGAAGCAACTATTTGACTACCAAACATTATGCAGTATGTTTTAACCGAATCATTTAACTTTAATAGTGTTGATAAAAATTTTTTTTCAGATTCATATTTTTTTTACGCATAACTTAACATAAATAACATAGAGCACGTTTTGCAAAAAATACAAAAAATTAGCAAAACAAAAAAACAAAACATAACTAGAATCTATGTTTAAGTTTTAAAGGATAGCAACTTCGCAACTGCATCAAGTAACTGTATACTATATACACGCATGTCATATACGTGGCACTTTGTTTATAAACTTGATTTTTGACAAAAAATATAAAATTAATTTAAAAAAAAGTATATAATTAATTTATTTTATTTTCATTATTAGAGCCAGCCATGAAGATGGAATTTAGGGAGATAGAGCTAAATAAGCTTACAAGGCCGCTGATGTGAAAAATTAAGACGCGCTGCTAAAATCTCAATATATTAGCTTCTTTAACATTGTAGAGAGAGATGTTTTATGCCAAGATTGTTGACATTGTTAGTTTCTTTAATTGTTTAATGTTCATTAAAAGTTGTACTCGAACATTCATGTTCTTCCCTACGTCAAATTAATTGAGCATGCATTTTTTCACTTGCCATGTAAATTCACATCAACATGCATAGATTCCCTTGATGATAACTACAGTCATTCACACCTGCGACCCTCAACTTTTTACGGGTTGCTGACAAGTGTCACTTTTAGCTGTTTGTTGTACCAACATCGTAGAACAATCAAGCAGCCGAAAAGTGAACTTTGCAACATGCAGTGCAGTAACGACCTCGTGCGATCAAAGAACCTTGCATAAAATAGGCAAACATGAGTGCAATGTGAGAATGTCTGTCTCACTTTATGAGCGATGAATGAGGCAGTATTTTGAATAGAGCTGTTGGCGCTATAATTATATCCAATGCATCTCTCAAAGAAGCCAAGCTTATTGCAACAAATACTGCCAAGGCTAATTTAATTTTATTACTAGGTAGATGTTTTGCCAAAACCGCATAAATATGACTAAAAATTGTTGAATTCATCTTGACCGCAAACTATAAAAAAATTAATTTTTATTTACAACCGAAAAATTTTCATTATAATTTTGACATACAACATAGTTTATGGTGGATCCTCTTAGATATTCTGAGATTGAATGTTCCTGAAAACCAATATAGGATTCCTTTTCGGAAACAATGAATTTTCCTAATTATACCCTAAACCTGAAAGGTCAGGGTATATTAACTTTGTGCAAACGTTTGTAACGCATAGAACGAAGCGAGTCCGGTATAGAAAAGTATATATTCTTGATCAGCGTCACCACGTGAGTCGAGCTATCCATGTCCGTCCGTCCGTCTGTGTGTTGTCCGTATACACAGGATAAGAAGAAGGAGTTGAGAGAATTGGATGAAACTTGATACACATGGTCACATGGACCCAAGGATCTGCACTATTGAATATTTTTGGAATCCGCCCACGGACACGCCTACCTCCCATACAACGCGAAAATTGAAAACTGCATTACTCAGCTCATAATTAGGCTACAACAATCAAATTTGGTATGTATGTGTTTTATATCAACGCAAAGATGGTTTTGAAAAATGGACGTCATCCGCTTACGGACACGCCCACCTCCCATACAACCCAAAAATTGAAAACGCAATAAATAAGCCTCTGTTTAACCTACAGAGCTAAAATTTGGCACATATGTTTTTTGTAACAAAAAAAAGATGGTTTTGAAAAGTGGACATTATCCGCCCACGGACACGCCTACCTCCCATACAACGCGAAAATTGAAAACTGCATAACTCAGCTCATAATTAGGCTACAACAATAAAATTGGATATGTATGTGTTTTGTACAAACACAAAGATGGTTTTGAAAAATGGACGTCATCCGCTCACGGACACGCCCACCTCCCATGCAACCCAAAAATTGAAAACGCAATAAATAAGCCTCTGTTTAACCTACAGAGCTAAAATTTGGAACGTATGTTTTTTATGACAAGACAAAGATGGTTTTGAAAAATGGACGTCATCCGCCTACGGACACGCCCACCTCCCATACAACCCAAAAAGTTTAAAACTCAATAAATAAGGTTATGTTTGTCATAGGGAAATTAAATTTGGTATGCATGTATTTTATACCAAAACTAAGGTGTGTTCAAAAATTGGAAGAAATCCGTCCATGAACACGCCCACCTCCCATAGCGAAAGCACAATAAAGCCATTAACTGTGAGCTACAGGAATAAAACTTGGTATGTGTAAATTTTTCATCAACATTTAAATGCATATAAAATATAGGCTTCATCCGCCCTTGGAGACGCCCATTTACAATAAAAATTTTTTGTTTTTGAAAAGTGGGTTTAGGGTATTTCATAGTCGGCCTAGACCTACTTTAGACTTTCTTTACTTGTTTTTTATTTCGAGATTGGATTTTTAATGTTATGCTTGGAGGGTTTATTGATAGAAAATCCATAAAAATCGACAGATACATTGGAACATCCAACTGTCGAAGTTGGATTTCACGCTGTGAAAGTCAAAAAAAAAAAAAAATGTTGAGAAACGACGTTTTCATCATATTTCGGGGGTTAGTTTTTGTACACATTTATACAACAAATTTTTTTATGAAAATTTTGACCCAAGAGAAGCTTTTCAGATTTTTTATCCTACTGAATGGTTTCTAACTTGTATTTACATATGTAAATTTTTTAGACAAAATTTGCTTAAAACCTTGTTCAGAATTCTAATTCTAATAATTGTTATTCTAATTGAAATTCAAATTCAAATTAAAATTAAAATTCAAATTCAAATTCAAATTCAAATTCAAATTCAAATTCAAACTCAAATTCAAATTCAAATTCAAATTCAAATTCAAATTCAAATTCAAATTCAAATTCAAATTCAAATTCAAATTCAAATTCAAATTCAAATTCAAATTCAAATTCAAATTCAAATTCAAATTCAAATTCAAATTCAAATTCAAATTCAAATTCAAATTCAAATTCAAATTCAAATTCAAATTCAAATTCAAATTCAAATTCAAATTCAAATTCAAATCCAAATTCAAATTCAAATTCAAATTCAAATTCAAATTCAAATTCAAATTCAAATTCAAATTCAAATTCAAATTCAAATTCAAATTCAAATTCAAATTCAAATTCAAATTCAAATTCAAATTCAAATTCAAATTCAAATTCAAATTCAAATTCAAATTCAAATTCAAATTCAAATTCAAATTCAAATTCAAATTCAAATTCAAATTCAAATTCAAATTCAAATTCAAATTCAAATTTAAATTCAAATTCAAATTCAAATTCAAATTCAAATTCAAATTCAAATTCAAATTCAAATTCAAATTCAAATTCAAATTCAAATTCAAATTCAAATTCAAATTCAAATTCAAATTCAAATTCAAATTCAAATTCAAATTCAAATTCAAATTCAAATTCAAATTCAAATTCAAATTCAAATTCAAATTCAAATTCAAATTCAAATTCAAATTCAAATTCAAATTCAAATTCAAATTCAAATTCAAATTCAAATTCAAATTCAAATTCAAATTCAAATTCAAATTCAAATTCAAATTCAAATTCAAATTCAAATTCAAATTCAAATTCAAATTCAAATTCAAATTCAAATTCAAATTCAAATTCAAATTCAAATTCAAATTCAAATTCAAATTCAAATTCAAATTCAAATTCAAATTCAAATTCAAATTGAACTTTAGCCGTTCGGACACAAAACACAATCGATCATAAAAAACTCAGTGAAAGTCCTTTCAAGGGATGAAATGGCACATTTTTTTTGTTTATGTAAAATAATGTAACCTAAATAACACAATTTCTTATTGATTTATGGATAATGTTGGTTCGAGATATAGAGGTTTTTCTGTGTAATTATAAATTTTGATTAGACCCGTTCTAGTTTTCTAGTGATGGGACTTTATCAAATAGTCACTCCATTCTGAGTTTCAAAGTTCTGTATATTGGAAATGGATGCTGCTCCCATTTCGAGTTTCTAATTCTGATACCGAAACTTTGTATCAGATTGTAGAACAAGTCTCACACACCTCTATCAACGTCCATAATATATAACCAGTGGAACGGTACATACAAGATAAGGTCGAATACCGAATTCAGAGGCTATGTGAATAATAACTCCAAAGCTATACGATATCGCAATTTTTGGTTGTATGGGCGATGTCATCCTGCTTTTTAAATTTTCATCAAACTATGCCTATAATCTTCGCACAATCGGATGAACGGTAGTGAAGCGTATAAAGTGCAATGAACGAACATACATTTTTCTAAGAATTAGGTTTCACGTCTGAAGAGGCGAATATTTGAATTAAAAATTAAGTGCTATCTTTAGAGAACGGTCATGACTGTCAGGTCTAAATTCTATGCTGAATATATTTTCAAGGCCAATACCTTATTTTAAAGGTAATCAAATTATAATCACTGTGAACCTATTGAAACGTTCTAAAACGAATTGAATTTCAAACGACTATTAATTTCCGTTCAAATTAAACTGCCCAAATTAATGGTGAAACCAGTTTTTATTGTTTTTATTTAACAATTAAAAATTTAATTTGTTCAACTTTCAGGTCTCTACAAAATAAAATGTAAAAAAGATATTATTTTCTAGTTTCAGATTAAAATTACAGCTAGAATACTGATCACAGCTGTAATATTATGTTCTAAAAGAAATAAAATGATGCTGTTAATTTTTAATTAGTGATTTTATAAAACTTATCAGCATGTATTTCTTTAATTATAATTTGAGTTTTATGTCGAATAATTCATGAAATTAAAGGTTGCTACAATAAAAAGGTTTTACACTAAAAATAGCCGTTTCGTCGGTCGCTGCGCCAGTTTATTAGTACTTTTAAATGTTGTTGAAGTTTAGAATTAAAAATATCATAAAATATCTTGAACAATATTAATTTTTTAGTACACTTTTGTATGTTTTTGAAGCCTGGGAAAAATACCGACTCTTGTGATAACTAGTGAAAACTTTTACATTAAAAAGCTCAAAGTTTAACTTATAAGATAAGAATTAATATTTACCGGCATCTTTGAAAAAAGGTCAACATCAACATATAAAGAGATTTATTGGATTTCATTTTGCAATTAAGCTAAACTAACTATTAGGCAATACTATTAAAATTCAACAGAGTTGTAAAAGAATGACCTTTGCAGAGCAATGCAACACAAATAAATATTAATGAAGTTTTGCCAGAACAAATAAAGAAAAACAATAATTTTTTGTTGTTGGTAATTCAAAAACAGTGTCAAAAAATAATATTCTCAGAAGATACATGGCGATAAAAATTAAAAAAAACAAAACAAAAATGAAAACAACAAATATAACCATGCTTTGCCAAGCATTGTTGACTCTTCTTGGAGTCTTGGTCAATATTGACACATCATAAACAGCACTAATTAATGGCGTTAAACGAGCTATTAAGAAAAATTTAAGAACTGTAACAAAATAGCGCTGTTTACGCCGTCAAACCTTGAAGTCAAGCCGATAAAGCTAATTCGTACAACATAGTTTTCATGTGACATTTAAAGGGTTCGACATTTGTGCCGAGCTAAGATAAGATTATTATTTCACATATTTACGTTTTTTGCATAACTTCAACATGCCTAACGAGGCATGAAAATGACATTTTAACAAATATGATGAGTTATGCTATGACTGAAAAAGTAAATAGATTAAAAATCTGATGTCCTAACATTGCAGTTTTTCTACAAAAAATACTTATAAGTCGCAAACAATAACACACAAAAAGCACCGAAAAATTACTGAAACGCGCTGGAACTGACGCGCTCAGCAAGCAATAGAAATTATCTGCTCTGCATAGAATTCAATTAAATGAGCCCCAACTGATAGATTTAAGTCGCTGTCAACGTCGTTGCTCTTGCTGCCAACGATAACATAGCAGCAGAACTTTAAGAAAACCCAGCGGCAGACTCGTAACAATTACCAGTTCGCAGCGAACGTGACAGCGACGACCCGGCCCAAACAAGACAGCACAAATAAAGTCTCTCAACACGCGCTCCAATCATTAAACACAACACAGCCAAAGTGTTGCCAGAGGTCGGAACACCTCGATCGGAACTTGAAAAATTTTGTCTTTAAAATTCGGTGTAATTATTTCGTGGCTAACTGTTTGCAAACTGACTTCGTGCCAGTCAGCAGTCCAGAAGAGAGCTCGGGTTTAACATAGCAAAAAAAAAAAATAAATAAAACATAACTACAATAACGTTAGCAAGTTTTAAAAAACCGTTAAGGACAATTGTGTCGAACAATGTTGATCCTTGCGCCAAGGCAACAACGAAAAAAATTGAACGAAAGTGTTATAATAGTGTTTGAAAAATACTAAGTGAACATTAGTATAAGTACTAGGCTATCCAAAATAAATAATTACAATAAAAAGTAGAAACTTTTCTGTGAACAACGATTTCAAACGGTTGTCTTTTTATAAAATTCGTCCAGTGAATTTTATAAATTCGAAGGATTACTCAAAAATTTGTGGATAACTTATTTAGTGAAGGACGCAGACAAATAAAGGTGAGCAAGATAAAATGGGAGTCACACTTATGGAGAGGGTTACTGTCAAGACACACAATGTGAGAGACATTTTGATGGAGCTTAATTTTAGTGCTCAATTTTAAGGAGCATAAAAGTGTTAGAAGAAAATAGTGTAGAAAATTAATTCAAGTTTTATTGGCAAAATTGCAATATATGTAAATATACTTAAATATATAATTTATATTAAAAAAAAATACTTTCAGCCAGGGCTGCCATTTTATATTTTTCAAAACTTACAAGATTGTAGTTTTTGGCAAGTTTTTTTTGAATTTTGAGCAGATAAAAAATAGTTGAATAAAATATTTTCTTAATTCTTTATAAACTTTTAAAGCAAAACAGCAGCAAAATATAAGAAATACACTTGAATTCAATTGAAGTCTGTTAAAATAAAACTGCATTCTTGGAGTTTTAATTCTCCTCATCAAAGGAGATTTTTGATACAAAACCAATTTTTAAAAGTTTCTTAAAAGTCCTGCAAATTTAAATGTTTATGCATTAAAAAAATTTTTATTTTGAAAAAAAAAACAATTATTAATTTTAATTTTAATTGTTATAAAAAAATTAAAATTTCAATTAATATAATAATTTTTTATTATTGCATGTATGCAAAAATATCTTTAGTGCATGATTAGTGAGCTGCTCGAAATAGCCCGTAACGAAATTCACCTTCACCAAATTTCATTTCACAAAATTCATTCTTATTAAAATTGATCTTTTTTAAAAATTCTACTTTACAAAACTCCCCCTTAAAGAAATTTTCTTTAACAAAATTTCGTTTAACAAATTAGGAATTTTCTCCATAGGAATTCCCTTTTTATGAAAAGTACGTGCTTTTTGCAGTATCAGTAACTCTTTTAAAGAATTTTGTTAAGGGTAATTATTTGAAAATAAGAATTTTTGTGAAGGGACAATTTTGTAAAGCTACAACCAGAAAAACTACCTTCCTCTCTCCGATGAAAAATTTCTCTATTTTCGATAAAAGCTATTTTCTGTTTTTCAAATATATTTTCGTCAATTAGAATACACTTTCATATTTTCGAAGATACATTTCAGATAATAAAGATAAGTATTTTTCTCGCTCGCAGTCGTGGTGACCGTGGCATGCAGGTTAAGTGTGTGGCCTAGCATGCTCGGAGCCCGGGTTCGATCCCCAGCCGTGGCGAAAAAAGTTTTTTCAATAAATCTGATCGGTCACCACCTCTCTGCAGACAATGGCAAACCTCAGAGAGTAAACAATGCCATGTATAGCTTCTAGAGAACATGAACTTTAGCCGTTCGGAGTCGGCATAAAACATGTAGGTCCAGTTCTCGGTCAATTGTGTGCAAACTTAATAACACACACAACACAATTGATCATAAGAAGCTCGGTCAAAGTCCTTTCAAGGGCTGAAATGGCCAATTTGTTTTTTTTGTTTATTTTTCTCGCCCAAAAAAAATTCTAATAAAGAAAAATTTATTGAAAAGGAACAATGTTTCATATATTTTTATAAAAAATTCAGTATGTGAAGTATTTTCTTCAATTAAGGAGGGACATTACATTCGCGGCAGAGAATACAAACCTTTTTTTAAAAATTCATAACTCAGTCAAAAACAAACTTTTTTCAAAATTTTATTTCATTATTATTATTGTAGAGAATTGAACAAATTACAAGAAAAAAAATTCAAAAAAATATATTTTTCACTCCAACATGGTTTTATAGAGCTAAAAAACTGGCGCAGAGAAAAAAACGGGGCCTCGTTGTTGCAGCGCTGGGAGTCGCAAAAATTGTTCGATCTGGAAAAAAAATTACTTTTTTAAATTTTAACAAAATTGGTTATCGTATGACAGGAGCTTTTTTTAAATTTTTTTTCAATTTTTGGTTACGTTCCAAATTTGAAAGTGTGTTTTTTTGAAAAAAGTATTGACTTTAAAAATTCATAAAAAATCGAAAAAAATTTTTTAAAAAAGCTCGAGTTATACGATAGCGAATAAAGTTTAAAAAAATAAAAAAAAAAATTTGGTCACAAAATTAACCCGCTAGTGCCGCAACCAGAACAAAAAACATGGTTTCGAGATAAACGCGTTAAAAAAAAGGCGACTTTTGAACCCGTCAGAATTTTTCCATGAATTTTTGTTTCTTAGAATCTTAAGAATATTAACTAAAATACAAAATACTTATATTTTTCGATTTAAAAAAACGGCCAATGACATGTCCGCCCTTAAAAGAAATCTTTTCTCAATAATAACAAGTCTTCTTCTCTAAAAACGATATATTTTTATATATATATCTCATTTTCATGGCAGCTTTTTATCATTTTTAGGAACATATTTAGAGAAAAGTATTCTCTGGAGCAAAGTCTATACCATTTTGTTCTAAATTTGATGCCTTTTTTTATCATATTCCGAGAAACTTCTTTCTCAGTGTAAATATAAAAAAGAATGCATTTTGAAAATGGGCCTTTTCATAAAAGACATTTTGTAAAAAAAAATTTTATAAGGGGAATTTTCCCCAACACGGTTACAAGTAATATACTTTTATTTTTTTGAACCTTACGTGTTATTTTTCAAAATGATATCTAATTTTTTATGTTTGTTTTAAAATGCGTATAAATTGAGCATTTTAAAACAAACAAAACAATTTGCTTGAAGGTGTCATGTCGCCTTAAGAAATAGTAGTACTTTTCCTATTTGGGTTGTATAGTAGAACGCAATAGCCAATAGCAGCAAAATGCTACAATTGTACTACTTTCGGCAGCGCTGTTTCTTGCAAACAACTTTGAGAGAGTTTTCTCTATGCATTTTTGCAGAGAAAGAAATTATTTTTTTTTATATAATCAAACAAAAAAATAAAGCTTACAATTTTTTCGAAATTATAATTTGTAACTGAAGAGAAAAATTTAAATTGAAAAGAGATGTCAGTACAAGCTTTAAGTCTTGGTTAAATTATTTAATATAATATTCGAACATTCTTAAAGCTTTTTAAAAAAAAGGTTCAAGTGTTGGTTTTAAAATAAGCATGAGTGTTGAAAAATTTCAGAGAAGAGTTCAGCTGAAATATGTAATTTATTGGAATATTCCGAATAGGTAGTTAGTTTTGAAAGTATAAAAATATTCATATAATGATGCTAGAAAATTATATTCTATAAAATTATTCTTGTATAATTTTTTGTGTGCTTTTTAAATAAAGCTTTGCGAGAGTTTTCTCTCAGAATTATGCATGCAATGAACATTATTAAGTTTCGATGTTTTTAAAAACATTTTTAAGAACTGATATTTTAAATAAATACTTATTATAACACTTCCAATTCAAATGCACTACTTGGGTTCAAGAAAATTCACGAAGTTTTGTTCGAAGAAAATGGTTCGAAAATTCCATGAAAAGCTATAAAAAACAACAAAACAAAATGGGGTTCAGTTCTCTGTCTTTGAAAATAATTTATTCATATTTCTTTAAGTTTAGGATAAATTGTTAAAAAGTACAAAATATTGGTGCAAAATAAAAATGTTTTTAAATGTTTTGAAAAGGTAGGATCAAAGGAATAGAACTCAAAAGAGACCAAGTATTCAGCACAAAAATTTAATACAAAAAATTGCCAATTTTTCTTTGATGAAAAATAGCTTGTATCAGATTTAATACAAGTATTCGTTCAAATTGTGATGCCCATGGCCATGCGTTCTTAGAACTGTGACAACCCGTGTTCAATCCATACATCTGACAGAAAGTTTTTTCATATTTTTGACCAATATGTTAAACAAAAAAGCGTGCCATGCGTGCTAAGAACTGTGAAAACCCGTGTTCAATCCATACATCTTTCAGAAAGTTTTTTTCAAATTTTTTGACCAATATTTTTTACTTAAATGCTCAATATATATAGTCCTTAATGCTTGGTTCTGACTGTCATTTTCGATTTGATATGCAAGTTTAAACCCTAAAATATCGCATAAATAACATTTTTTAGGATATTTTTGGCTTAAAATCTGTCAATAGATCAGGACTTTTTCTTTTTCGTCATTGTCGAACGGCACAAAAATTGACCAGATGTTGGAATTTTTCATTAGACTGCCAACAACTGACTATCGAAAATGACACAGTGAAAACAGACCTTAAGCTGGAAGTTGTTATTTTGTAAAAAACCATGAGATTATGAATGCCTTACAGTGGACCTCAACAGGATTATATTTGATTAGAAAAACATTTATAAAGGTTCTTCAGACCAAAAATTAACATTTTGTTAAATATTCGCGTGCTAAAAGTTTCTTAATTTCTTGGATGCGAAACGAACACTTTGGGACAAGATTGGGTTAAAACACTATTGAAAGTTTCACTAAATCTATAAAAAAAATAGTTTGATTATTTTTTTATGCCCTTGGTAAAAAATACTATGGTAACTGGAACTATCTGAAGATATTCGAAATAAACCGAAATAAAAAAATGTATCTTTTCCGAATAAAACTGAAAAATGACTTGGATTTTGGTTGTTTTTTTTTTTGTGTGAATGCTTTAAGTTTGTCTTTAAGTGCTAATAAAATTAGTGGTATTCGTGATAAATTAGAGATGCTCTTTTGAATTTTGAAAAAAAAAATACAAATTAAAAGGTTTTGATTCTTTTTTTACTTTATATTACTAAAAAAATAAAAAATACAAAATCAATTTTGATGGAATAGCGGTATTCACGGTATTCAATATATGTAAAAAATTTTTTGTTTTAAATTTTTTAAAAATACCAAAAAATTATTATAAATAGCGGTAATATAATAGCGGTGAAATAGCAGTATTCACGGTATTCAATATATGTAAACAAATTTTTTGTTTTACATTTTTTAGAAATACCATAAAAATAATTTTAAAAAATTAAAACACACAAGAATTTTTCCTAATTTTCTTCTTAAAACCAACTTCAATAAAATTTTCAGGAGACATCATAACTATTAAGAATTTTTCAATATATATAAAAAAATTTTTTGTTTTAAATTTTTTAGAAATACCATAAAAATAATTTTACAAAATTAAAACACAAAAGGATTTTTCCTAATTTTCTTCTTAAAACCAACTTCAATAAAATTTTCAGGAGACATCAAAACTATCAAGAATTTTTATGGTAAATTTTCATACCCAATTTTTATTTTCGTATCCAATCCATCAGGAAAATAGAATGACAAGTAATATAATAATTAAAAATAAAAGAAAAGGATTTTACCTACTTTTTTAAAATCGAACCCAATCAAGAAAGTTTTCGCAAATATTAACACTCTGGTTCCAAAGCGTATTTGCTTTTTCTTTTGAATTTTGCTTCCTTTCTTTGTTCTATCAACTCCGGGGAATCCCAAATTTTATATTGATTGCAAGTGCATGTACACTGCGATGCAAACAGCAGCGGAAACAGTCAATTCCATTTAGAATTAAATTCAATTTGGGAATTTTATCAGTTCAATTTGGGAACGAGAGGGTTCGAACTTACGAAAATTTTGTTGATCAATATTCATTTAGTATGAGTTCTCGTCAGAAATAAAGATATGCTAAGGAAAATGTCTTATAACCTCATTGTTAAAAAAAAAAAATTTTAAATCTGTATTGAATTTAGTTTTTAATCTAATTGTTTAAATTTAATTAAAAAAACTATTGCGAATTTTTATTGGAATTTTATTTTCCAAAAAAAAAATAACATGCTTTCGAGTTATATGAGTGTCGTAATACTAAAAACTTAACGACAAAATAACTTTTCACATAATCTTTTTTATAAATAAACAATAAAAAATAATTAAAAAAAACCAGTAAATACATAATTTAATATTTATTTGCTTAAACTTAGTAAAAATTAAAACATGTTTTCAATTTGAATTTCAAATCTGATTCTTCTTGTTTTTAAAAAATTTTAAATTTTGCTTAGAATTAATGTTTTTTGATTAGAAGTTTAATTTTATTTAAATGCATTTGCGAAATTTTATAACTTTTATTATTATACTTTGTTTTAATATTCTATTTATTCTCTTATTCGTTCGTTATGCCTTCTTGTTTGGTCTCTTGATCTTCAGTGTTTTAGCTAAATAAACTACGGAAGTTGAATTTTTTCACATTTATGCAAATTTCTGAAAATTTTTAATTCCCGACAAACCGAAAAATCCAGTTTAAGATTTAAATATTCTGTTTCTAGATTAAGTTCGAACATGTCTCATCTATGATTTCGGATAATTTCAGATCATGTTTATTGAAGGCATCATGAAATTTCTGGTATGTTTTGAAATTTTGGTTTGCCATAACAAGGAACTAAGAACAAGCATTCCATTGATATTGTTATGTCATGTCTGTATATTATTTAAATAAGCCATAAATAAAGAAAAAGCTTCTGAGAATATGACAATTGATAGGCGGCCGTCTTATATTAGTCTACACAGACGGCACACGCGTGCGAATGGAATTTGCATAATTTTTAATGTAATATCATGCAAAAATATTTCTAAAAATGATTATGATTCGGTGGTAAAATATGCCAAAGACGAAAACAAAATAAACTTTATTTGTTATTCAGTTAACAGAGAGTTTTCAGTGTTATTATTAATATAAATGTAATTTTTCAAAACCTGAAATTTTGTGTAAAAAAGTCTGGTGAATAAGTACATAATACTCATGAATGACTGACTGGTGCAAATTTGCCGTATTTGAGTACATAATACTCATGAATGACTGACTGGTGCAAACCGTCCGAAAAAGGCATCACCACATTTTCAAGAAAGTCAATATACTGGAACCTGTCCATACCGTCTTGAATTTTATGCAGAGCTGCGACACCACGCCACGACATAGCATCCCCCAAACCATGATACTTCCTCTATCATGCTTCAGAGTAGCTCGAGTCTACTTAGGGTCAAAATCTTTTGACCTCGGACATATAATTTTCCATCAGCAGAAACTCTATTAATTTAAGTTTCTTCGGAAAACAAAAAGTCCAATCACGGTAATTTTTTGCAAACTTAAGTTTTTTCTATCGATTACGTTCGGTTAGTAGCGGCTTCTTCCGAGAAATCCATCCAAAGATACCGGCTTCACGGAAACGTCATAGATAGCCACCCGAACTTTCCTTGTTGACTTGTGAGGATTTTCTTTTCTTCTGCCTTTTCTAAATAACAACAAAACAGTTGTAGTTACTAGATTGTTGGAGACTTTTTGGACTACTGTATCTACTCTATGGTTCCTAAAAAATGAAAAAAATAAATGTAACGAAAAAAAATTGTTAATTCTCATAATAAACAAGCAATTACTTGAAATTATATGACTGTTATTCGTTAATTAATAAATGATATTTAACATTTCACGTTGTAATTACTTAAAATATACCATATGTATTAAGTTGTTGATGTCTTGATTATGCAGAGTATTGCTATGAAGTCTGACAGACCCGCTAGGGCAGTTATAAGTAAAAGTTGTTTTTGAGGAAGCATATTTTTTAAATGAGTCATTTTGCGAGTAAGTTCTAGAGTTAATATTTTAAGATATCATAACCATTCAAGCAATATTTAAAACAGTAGCTTTTTGTTTTTGTGCCTATTTTATGCTGATTCTTAATGTAAAATTTGTTATTTGTTAAATGTTGTACTTGTAATAAAACCATAACTTTTTTATGACTTAAAATTTTATTTTGTTTCTCTTGTTTGTACGATCAACTCATATTGATTATTTTGGAACAATGTTAAAGAATCATAAAATTAAATAGACTCTACTTTATTCATACCAATTAGGTGTTATCAGTTCACACAAAAGGACATCCATTGCTGGGTAAACTTGACCGCTGTCCATTCTGGTTTTTATTACCTGCACACGTTTGTTATTTTGTTCATGCTGAAAATGTACGCTTTGTAAATTAATCATTCTTAAGAATTCCTCACACTGATTGCTAGAGTTGTTAAAACTTTCTTTACTCTTGCCATATTATTCTTTACTGTTGCCACTGGGCTAGACCTAAATTTAAAAGTTGTTGAACGCCGAAACTTCAACCTCGACGCAAATTTAACATGTGACAGATTTAAAGCACGTAGTTGCGTTGCAGAACAAGAAAACTATAAAAATTAAAAAGAACCCAAAAAAAAAAAACACCACAGAATATAAAAAATAACTAAATTCAAAATAATTCGTGCCTCATTCGTTGACCATAAAAAAAAGTACAATAAATTCAAGTTATTTTTCTGTTGTATCTTTTTTATGTCGCTTTGAAGTCACAACTCTAATTGATAATTCATTGCGAACATTTTTGGTTTAGTGTAGTTTTGCATATTGATTAATTTTTAATTTATTTAAAATTTTTTGCGTATGATAAAAACTTCCTTAAAAATAAGTTTGCAATGCGTCGTATATAGTTGGATAATCTTAATTATGAATGTTTGTCGCGTACAGAACGATGCCTATGACCAAAGGCATGGCTGTAGACTTGAGTAGCGTCATCCAACAGATACAGTCAGTCAGTCCAAGATCGAGTGAGTACCAATAAGCAAAATCTAGTTAAATTTTCAAATTCGCAAATTCTTGAGAAAGCCTTGAGTGAGCCACAAAACATGTGGTAATGATTTTTTATAGTTGGTGATACATGGCGAATTCTATTAATATTTAGATGTTTATAAATATGTATGACAAATCTTCACTAATATTAATACTTAAAGATTATTTCATAAAATTCTAGAGTTTGAAGGTTGTTGTTATTTTGTTAGCTTAAAATTAAGACTTAATATGTTTAAATAATTCAAAATAGCTTATTATTGGCAAAATACCGCTATTAATTGGTAAACAACTTTGGAGTTCAGCTTTTGTCTTCAAAAACTTCTTAAATACTACTTTCAAAATTCAATTTGATGCTCTTAGCGACAGCTAAAAATCGAAATAGCAAAATAGCGAAGGTAGCTTCAAAAGTTATAAACATGACCTTGAACTGAGTAGCGCTTTTGATAGTTATTTTTGTAGTTGAATGTAATTTTATTAAGCTTATGATTTATTGTTTTTTTGTAAAGCCTGAAATCAAGCTAAACTGATGCTGCATCAGAACATCAACATGTGAATGTCATTCTTTGATGAGGTGTTGCATTGCAAATCTGTTTGAACTCGACACAATAGTATGAAATGCCACTTAACATTATTTTTTATGATGCTGAACATGCTTTTTGTTTTTAATTAGGCGATTTTTTGTTTTTAAACGTTTCCCATTTTGTTCACAGCAAACCAAATATAATTGGTTTGGTCATAATTTTCATCACTTATGACTTTCGAAGCGATAAGGTATGATATAGAACCATGTCGGTTTTCGATATAAAGCACTCTTATGAAAAACAAATGAAGGATAAAACAAAATAAATTCAAATTATTTTGGATTTTTTTCACATAAAATCCGCCATATTGCTTTTTTCAAGCATACAAAAATGTTATTCTAAGCCTGAATATTCGAAAGAGAACTTACCTTACTTACGGGTGGCCAAGACAGCCCGTGGTAGAGTTACGGCCAATTTCATCAGCCCTTGCCAGGCGCCTCTGCCTTGCGCGCGCCGTCTATAAGTTCTTTCACCAAGCGTGGTAAAGGCATCCTCGGCCTGGTCAATCCATCGGAGGCATGGTCTTCCTCTACGTCGTCTACCCTCGGCATTCGCCTCAAACATCTTTTTCATTGTAGCTTTTTGACGCTTTTTGACGCTTTTTGACGTTGAACCAAGTCAATGTCGTCGTAGATCTCGTACAATTCATGGTATATTCGAATGCGATAGTTGTCGTCAACTCGCACAGAACCAAAGATTTTGCGAAGAACTTTCCTCTCGAACACCCCAAGAGCGGCTGCATCTGTTTGAGATACCACCCATGCCTCAGCGCCATAGAGAAGCACAGATATGATGACCGTCTTGTAGAGTGTTAGTTTTGTCGATCGAGAGAGAGTTCTGGAACCTAATTGTTTACTTAGCCCTTAGTAGCACCTATTAGCAATTTATATTCTTCGCTTTATCTCCAGGCTGACATTGTTGTTGCTGTTTACGGCAGTGCCAAGGTATGTAAACTCCTTGACAACTTCAAAGTTATATTTGTTTGCTGTAACATAGCAGCCTAGACGCCGCACTTGCCTATTTGCAGACAGCACATACTATATTTTGCCCTCGTTCAACGGTAAACCCACTTTGGTTGATTGCTTTTTTGATAGCGGTGAAGTTGCACATCTCTTGGTTCGCCCGATAATATCGATATTATCAGCATACGTAAGGAGCTGGACACCTTTGTAGAATATGATACCATTCAAATATACACCTGCCTTTTGTAGGATCCCCTCCATGATGAAATTGAAGAGATCGCATGATAGCGGGTCGCCTTGTCTGAAACCTCATTCGATATTAAAAGTTTCGGAGAGGTAATTTCCTACCTTGACGGAGCTGCATGTATTGCTCAACGTCATCCTGCAGAGCCTTATCAACTTTACAGGTATACCGAACTCAGACATTGCTGAGTACAGGTAATCCCTAATTGCGCTATCGAACGCAGGTTTGTAATCAACGGGTGTTAATAATAATGGTGTCAATTTGATTTTCGTGGGTTTTTTCCAGGATTTGGTGTAGTGTAAAAATTTGGTCTATGGTGGACTTGCCAGGACGAAAACCACACTGATAAGGTCTAACCAGTGTAAATATTCAATCTCCAACCAGTCAATCTTATACACAATGCACTTGAAAGAACCTTGTACGCGATGGAAATAGACTGATACTTCGGCAGTGTTGGCGCAAATTATCGGGTCTTCTTTGTTACTGAGATACCAATCTTCGGGCATGCCTTCCACTAGCCATATTTTGCTAATAAGTTGATGCATGCACCTTATTAATTCAACGCTGCCGGTTTTAAACAATCTAGCAGCCAGGCCGTCAGCACTTGCTGCTTTGTTAGTTTTGAGTCGCTTGATAGCAACTTTAACCTCGTCATGGCTGGGTGGAGAAATTTCCACTCCATCATCGTCAATTGGTAGTATCGGACCGTATTCTCCAAGGGCGGCATTGTTGGAATCGTCGCCTGCAAGCAGATTGGAAAGACGCTGTCCTGCGTATCTGTAGCCAGATCACCATTTTCATCTCTACAACTGGATGATCCGGGCTTGAAACCTTGGATTAGACGCTAAACCTATTGGTAGGATTTTCAAGCATTCTTCTTTGCCTGGTACACCTCAATTTTTTCTTGCTCACACTTTTTCTGCTCTCTTTTTTCACGTCTGAAAATGCATCTCTCTTCCTTCCACTTATAGCCATAATTTTCGCGCATAGCTCTCGTTGCAGGTGATGCAAGGTCTTTTTATATTAGGTGTATTTTGCGGCTGTCAGGTCGCGCATGGAGTGGGATATATGCGCCCAAAGTCCGACAGCGTCATCGAGGTAAGAGTTAGGTTGGTTGAGCTTAACCGAGAGTTGAGCGAGAGTAGGCTTTGGCGGTCTTTTGTGATAGCAGCTTATCGACAACTAGCTTTCCTTGTATACCTGTGCGTACATTCTTTGCAGTGCACAATTACATGCGGATGCAACAAGATAATGGTCGGAGTCTATATTGAACCCCCGAAATGTGCGCATATCCAGTACGCTTAAAGCGTGCCTTCCTTCGATCACAACATGATCAATTTGGTTTCGCGTTTTTCTATCCGAGGACAGCCAGGTGCAAGTAACTACCATGTTTCGCGCCACGGCGAAGTTCATCGGTCTTGGACCGTTGTTCGAAGTGGTCTCATGGTGACTGAAATGAACGTCAGAGGAGCCAAAATGCCTTCTTTTCCGCCTTTCGCGTTGAAATCGCTGAGGACTATTTTTTTGTAATGGGGTTTTGTAACCTAATGCCTCTAGGTTCGCGTAAGAGGCATTCTTGACAGCATCGTGCTTTTCCTTCGTGGGTCCCAGTTGCTCAAATTAGGCTTATGTGGAAGAATTTCGCCTTGATCCGGATTGAGGCCAGACTCAATTCACAGGTGTGAACTGGGAAACAAGGTGGCGTAATTTCCGGCTTACGACGAATCCGCTGCCAAATTCGTGCTTCTCCGCATGACAGCTGTCTGCTCTCTTAAAGAAACCTTGCCCTTTCCATCACATTTGCTGGATGGCGGTGATGCCAGGCTTTATTGTTTCGAGGGCTAACTCCAATTGGACAGAAGCACCTACCCTATAATGGTTCCGGACATTCCAGGTGCTAATCCGTTAATCATTGTCCGTTTTTCAGTTGCGGTGGTCGTCAACGTAGTGGGGGTTCATATCCGAGGCTGGTTTTGTTTTCATTGGGATGTTATAATGTGGTTGGCACTCAAACAATATGCATAATTAATTTTTAAGGTCTTGTAAAGACCGCTTAAGTTAAGACCGCTTAATTGTAGAGTATAGAACAAACAGGGAGTTTTGGACATTGAGCTCTTGAGGTGGCTCCGACTCGCCTTGGCAGTGTCAGTTGCAGGCTATGTGTTTTTTTCTGGAACCGCAAAAGGCGGCTAACCTCCGTATCCAAAGGCCGCCTACTATACGCAACCTGTGTCCCGTGAGGCAGCCTTCGCAGATTTCTCCACGGTTCCGAAAGAAAACATCAAATATACAAAAATAGGAAATAAATTACTTTTGTCTATATTTTTGGTTAATGTTTTTCAATTTGTCTGCAAGACTCAAAAATGAATTAAAAATCCATGATTTTGTACCTCTAATGGTTTAATATGAACAATGTGTTAAAATTTGAAAATAGCAAAAAAAATTTATAAATGTATGCGTTCTTTTCGAAGAGAACAAATGTACACTCAACAAGATTTCTTAAGCTGGTGGTCTGGGAAGTGAAAGACAATTAAGGAATTATGAAGCAAAAAGAGCATTCATTTCAAATAAGTTTATTAAGAGAGATAGAGAGAGAGAGAGACCTTGAAAGTTATTGTAGGGGAATTACCGGTGGTTTTTTAATTTTCATTGGTACAAATCTGTACTGGCATGCCATTTGAGTTTTAATAAGTATAATAAATTCAAATATTAAAGCGTGAAAATCTTGGTAAGGCTCAACCGGAATTTGAACCCAAGGCCACACCAGACTAACAGACGCCCATTCTATTATCTCCTCATGTTTTTATTATTTAAAATATTTAGTTATTAGTTGAAATGTTTGACACTTTGTAAGAGACACAATAAAAGTTAGAATAAAAGTCTTAGACTATATCTTATATTTTTCTTTTTTACCATAACAATACAGCAGATAGAGCGAATAAATTTCGAATGTATGCAGCTGGACATATAAGCCTTAAACTAGTTTTGACCAATCAGGTTTTCAATTAGTCAGACAACAGGTAATAATATTCGCCACTAAAAAAAACGTAACTAGTTGATTTGTTCTTGTGACAAAGTTAAATAGTAAATTTATGGTTTAGAGCAGGGACTGTCTTAAGTGTATTTTTTTGCTAGAAAAACACGCTTTGAAAGAATTTTTTGTCAATATCGATATTAAATGCTGTTTTTTTAAGATACTTTTAAGCTAGATGCTTCAAGAATATCTGTTGTTCTTATTTAAAAAAAAATTCTTTTAACCAAATCAAAGATCTTTTAACAAACAGTCTAAACTCGAGTCTTTATGCGGTAACAGTCATGAATAAGTTTGCTGTGTGCTAGCAGTATTTTAAATTGGTATTTTTGTTGTTTTTTTTTTCGATATTTTTTCTTTATTTTAAGCAGTAAATTCGAATATTATAGATAGCATGAGTATGATTTATAAGAGTATTAAGCGGAAATTAAATTTTAAATAACTAACGTGCCTAAGGGTGCTGGTTGTGTTGTGCCTTGAACTTGACTGACTGAGAAATATTGAAAATAACTTCAAAACTATGCAAATTAATGCATAATAACTTCCTAAAACTAAACAGCAACAAGAAAAAAAAAAAAAAACTACAACAGCTTTAAAAAACAACGGTAAGAAATAATACAACAATGTCAATGACATTGATTTAACGCTCGATCGGTCAACGCTTAAAGTAACAGAAATTGTGCAGCAGAAAAAAAAAACAATTTGTTAACAACAAAACCAAAACAAACAAAAAATAAAACAAGCCAATTCCAAATAATAACTGTTGCAGTTCATCTGTCCGTCCAGTTGTTGGGCTGATCGTGCTGACCTTAAAGAAATTAATGTCTACATAACTGCCGGAATTAGATAAAGAAACGTTAAATGATGCTTTAAGAGCTGACGATAACGTGACAAAAACAATGTTAATGAGTTAATGGCGTTGGTGAACGCGTCTAAGAGCGTGATGACGCTGAAAAGTAACGTTAATATTTTTAGTGCCATAGGTTAGGTTTATGCAAATGAACTGTGAGACTGTCAATGAAAGTGAAAAATGAATAAAAAAAAAAAAAAAAATAAACAAGAAATAATGCGATGATGAGTGATAATTAAAATATTGTAACGCGATTAAACAATCCAACCAAATAAAAAAAAAAAATCATACAAAATCAAAAAAGTAATTATAAAAACAGATTGCATTGACCGAATAAAAAATTTGCTTATTTAAAAGCCAAGTTAAAAACATGTATCGATTGCTATAATTAGTCAGAAGAGACTTGGAGAAAAGGGTCAAGTCTTGAAAAGTTTTAAGTGTGCCCTTAGTTTAAAAACTATTGCAGAAATTAAAAAATTGTTAGTCAACTACGTATTAACTACGTGATCTACGTGTTAAAGAAATAATAAATAATAACTATTGAATTTACTATTAGTTGATTTATTAGCTGTTTCACTCCACTAGTGAAGAGAGTTAGTTTTTTAATAGTGAGAGAAAAATGATCGGTGGTCCAAACATTTTCGAAAATTTTAAAACTATGTATGTTTAGTATTAAGACATGTTTAGTTGTGCTTGGTACATAAGGTTAAGTTTAGGTAAGGTTTAAGTAAGGTTTAGGTAAGGTGTAGGTTAGGTTAAGGTTAGGTTTAGGGGTAGGTTAGGTTTAGATTAGGTTTAGGTTAGGTTTAGGTTAGGTATAGGTTAGGTTAATTTTAGGTTAGGTTAAGGTTAGGTTAAGGTTAGGTTAAGGTTAGGTTTAGGTTAGGTTTAGGTTAGGTTTAGGTTAGGTTTAGGTTAGGTTTAGGTTATATGTAGGTTTAGATTAGGTTTAGGTTAGGTTTAGGTTAGGTTTAGGTTAGGTTTAGGTTAGGTTTAGGTTAGGTTTAGGTTAGGTTTAGGTTAGGTTTATGTTAGGTTTAGGTTAGGTTTAGGTTAGGTTTAGGTTAGGTTTAGGTTAGGTTTAGGTTAGGTTTAGGTTAGGTTTATGTTAGGTTTAGGTTAAGGTTAGATTTAGGACAGATGTAGGTAAAGTTTAGATTAGGTAAAGGTTTGGGTTAAGGTTTCAATTTAGGTCTAGGTCTAGGTTTAGGTTTAGGTTTAGGTTTAGAATTAAGATTAAGATTAAGATTAAGTTTAAGTTTAGGTTTAGGTTTAGGCTTAGGTTTGGGTTTAAGTTAGGTTTAAGTTAAGTTTCGGGGCTTACCCTCTAAAAATAATAGTAGTACCAAGCAAAAAAGCAGTCAATCAAAGTGAAAGTCACATTAAAAGCAATCACACATCTTATGACATACGTAAAACCGCAAAGGTATATTTCAAATCGATTCTGTTTGATGCATAATCTACTAAATTAGTTATGTTTTATTCCTTCAGACTACATATGAAGCTGGGTCGATTTTGTATGGAGAAAAAAAATGTGAGTCGGACAACGACTCAAATGTAAGAGGTACTCTTAAAAACTTTTTAATATTTTGTTTAAATACCTATCACATGCATTAAAGCTTATTAGAAATATATTGCGCTCTCCTTTCTTTGGCATATCGTATGGTGTAGTTTAATCCATTAAACCATTTCATACGATATATTAATGGAAAGAAGGGCTCAATAATTTTTCAACAAGCTTAAATCCATGTGAATACTGTGAAAATACATTTTGTACAGGTGTTTAAAAAAACTTATTTTTGAAAATGACGAAATATCGAATTTTTGGGGACTCAAAAGAGTTTGTAAGAACTAAAAATGTAAAAAATTTTGCTAGTTATGCAAAAATCTTGTGCAGAAAAGGGGCTCAGAAGAACCAAAATCGCTTCTGAATTCCTCCGATAGCAAAAAAAGTTTTATAGAAATTGCTTTTTTTTTGAAATTGTGCCTCTAACGTTTGAGTCAGTATCCGGTGAAATTTAAATTTTGATCCGGATTGTAACTCATGTTAAATTATTGTTATGTTCTGCTTCTGATCATTTGAGGAGGCGTTACTGAGTTATCTTTTCATCTTCTAGCATGGAAACCACTAAGCGGACTTGAAATATTTGGAAAAAAAATAGTTTAAAAGTGACACAAAATAAAAAACCCTGAATTTGAGGAAAACCAGTTTAGCCTCTCGCCATCGAAATAAGGAATTTCTTCATAAATTGTTATTTTTCGTCCTTTTTTATGTTTTTTTTTTTAATATTACTAACCAAACTCTGCAAAATGAAGTTTAAAGTGAAGTCATGTGATTCAGTAAAATACTAATTCCGATAAGGCTACCGACCGAAACTGGAGAAAAATTCACAATTCCTTATTTTCCATCGTATTTTCCCGAATTAAAAAAACGAAAAAAAAAAAACAAATTGGCCATTTTAGCTCTTGAAAGGACTTTCACCGAGCTTCTAATGATCAATTGTGTTGTGTGTGTTATTAAATTTTGCACACTATTGACCGAGAACTGGACCTAAATGTTTTATACCAACTCCGAACGGCTAAAGTTCATGTTTTCAAGAAGCTTTAGAGGTGGTGACCGATCAGAAAAAATTTTTTTCGAATCGGTCACCGAAATATCGAATTTTTGGGGGGATCGAACTCGGGCTTCGAGCATGATAAGTCACACACTTAACCTGCATGCCAGGGTCACCACATTTTCCCGAATATGTTTCATAAACATGTCTCTAAGTTGTCAAATATTATCCGAATTTTAGGAATAAGGACTAATTAGGTAAAAAGATGTTGGTTTGATTTTTCTTTTGTTCACCCGTTTATATCCAGGACATATTATAGTTATACGGTATAATTTATACAAAATATATCTTTTTAACGATAGGTTTTTACAACACTTTTCCAAAGAGCCCTCATTCATTAAAATCGGACAATATTTGCGCAATTTTGAGAGATTTTCATGAAATTGATTTTGAAAATCCAACGGAAGATTATGAATAAGAATTTAAAAGTCGATTTTAGAGGAAATTTCATCGGCTTATTGGGGGCGAAGCACTCAAAAGATTTTTTAAAAATTCACGCTCTTTGTTGGTCATCGCATCAGGTGTCAGAAACATAGCTTTTTTTTACTTTCGTAACTGAGCATAATTAGTACTCATCAAAGGACGAATTTGAAGACATGCGCCAGCCAATTGCCTATTTTTATAACGAAATGCAATATGAATGAAAAATTTTCACTGTGGGGAAAAAAAATTGCTTTTTTGGTGACCCTATTGGGACCCAAGTAAAAATGAAAATATTTTAGCTCAACCTTTACAACCTTCGTGCCGATATAACTGCCGAATAACTGCCGAATAAAGAAAAAATGCCGTACAAGAAAAAATCCGTAAAACGGCGTATAACAAGCGCTTGCAATACATTTTGGCCGTACAGATCCTAAACAACACTGAAGCAAGTTTATTTTAAAACGAACACAACCACTGCTGTTCACCTTCTTCACGGACAAAATGTCCTGCCAGTGACCGTTTAAAATTTTTTTTTGGAAAAATAAAGACAAGGAACCATTAGTGCAAGTATTTTACGCACTTACCGCTACAACACAGTCGGTATAATAACGTTACACCGTGTTTATATTTAATTTCTACATTTGATAAAACCCTTTTCTACATTTGATAAAAATTTCGATAGTATCGTAAGTGTAGACGTAAAATTCCGTTTAAATAGTAACCTTTTATTTTATTTTTGTTTTGTCTCTTTTGCACATATTTTTTATTTATCTTCCGAAAATTAATAAATAAATTAATAACACTCAAGTGATGGACTTATTGGTAGAGAACCAATGCTGCCAAGTTCGTACAAAACAAAACTAACACAAGCAAAAACAACGAAACAAAAAAAAAAGAAAAGCAGCAGGCATAGCATAAGCAGCTGATGATTTATTTTCTTATATGAACAAATGCATTTTTCTTCTTATATTTGACTATTTTGTGACTTTAATATAAAAGTGACAAAATCGAAAATTTGATATTCATTCAGCGCAGAATATATCTGATATTTGAGTATATATATTATCTTTGAATGATTTGTATTAAAGGCTGTAGCTATACCCTAAAGTATTCGTCAAAAAAGTTTCATGGCCTTGAAAAAAACTGTCAAAACAACCCCATGCAAACTGCACTGTAAGACGTAATTCTACTTCAAAATCCTGAATTGACTGAATCCTGAAAATTTATACCATCAGTTCAAAATTTAATAATATTTATTTTATCACCCACAAAATAACCACTATTGGAGGCGATAAATGTATCATTGAATGTATACCATTGTATAAATTAAGAGTTTACTTTCAAATCCAGATAAGTCACACGAAAAAATAATTTTAGTTAGAAATGCCATTGTAAAGCTAATGCTACAATAGATCGATCCATAAAAACCTCTTTGATAAAAATGATAAAAATCCGAGAGAAAAATGCATTAAAAAATCTCCTTTTCAATCAAATGCAGACAAGTCCACTGTAAATTTTCAATCAAAACCAGATAAGTGTAAGCATGTTTTCATTTGTGTAGTTTTCAATAAAATTTTAAAAACTTTTTTATGTCAAAACGTTGGAATAAGTAATAAATTTAACATTTTAGTGGATTTCTGTAAAAAATAGAAAGTTCAAAGCAAAAAACCCTTTTTTTGGCTAAAAAGGACCTTCAGGAGAATCAAAATTGCTTCGGCGGTTTTCTTCCGATTTGAAAAAAAAGTATGCAGAAATCATTTTAATGAGTTCATTTAACTTTTGAGACCTCGAACGGCGTAATCTAAATTTTGATTCATTTCTAACTTTCAAAACCAGACAAGTTCAAATTTGAAATTGAAAATGCGAGTTTTTTTTGCACTCTGAGAGAATTTTTTTTTTTGCATAATGTATCTATTCTTGTGGAGCATAATTTTGCATAATTGATTTGTTTATAAAAAATATCTGACAAAATTAGCAGGTTTTTTTCGATTTCCCAACAATTGGATCTGTGTGACTTATCTGGCTTACAATGTAAACACCTCAAATGTATAAATGTATACCCCAATGCTTTTTCCATTTTTCAAAACATTTTTGATAGGCCAAATTAGGAATGCCCTTTCGGTTCCTGTGCGAATTCTCTTTGACGACTTCAATCGTTTTAAAAATGTTGTCCACGAAGCGATAATTTGAGTTTGGGAAAAGGGAAAAAGTCACACGGGGCTGTGAGGCTTTCGGCTCATCTGGATAGCGCCACTTGAGCTGTTTCAACATCATACTCGTTCAGCCAAGTATCGTGACCAATAATAATGCGCTGTTAGTCTGTACCAACCATTAAAAGCATCTGCTGAGTGACAGTTTTGCGAAACTTTTTTTGAAAGAACTTAAGCACTTTTGGCACAAGTCGCGCTGTTGGGAATTATCCTGAAGACATAAAGCCAATCTAAGAGAAAGTTAAATTGTTACAAAAAAAATGTATTAAAAATAGTTTCTTGCAAATGATAGTTTAAGATTACCATAAATAACAAAAACAAAATAAAAAATAAATAGCGATTTTTAACCTTCCAAGGTGAATGTAACTTCTTAAGCAAAACCAGTATTTTGGGTTCAATTAACCGCGATCTTAGCTTTAAGAACATTGAAAAATATCAATAAAAATGTAGAACCAAATTAAAACTGATCGCCGCTGTATCCAATTGATTACAACAAAACAAGTATAAGGCCAACAAGTTTTTTTTTTGTGTTAAATTTTTCTAATGTGGTTAGAAACTTTAAGCCTGAACCAAGCAGCTGGGTTTTGATGATGGTTTGGTGGCAAACATAGTAATGATCATGTTGGCCACAACGACAACAACAATAACAACAACAACAACTACAATTACGAACGAACAAGTTCTCGCCTAACACAGTTCAAACAATTTCAATCGGTGTCCTAATTTTTGCAGTCCAATGCAACCACATCTTTGCATTCAGCTCTAAACAGCGTTGCCAGCTATAAATGTTCAATGTCAAAGCTAATTGCCTGACTTATGCTTGAAGCGGTTCAAAGCTATTGAGTTGTTTGTTGATCTGTGTTGTTGGTAAAAAAAAAAAAAAATTGTTGCCACTTGCACTTAAATGTAACCTTTTGCAAACATTAACATATTTTATGATGAGCGCTTAGCTGCAAAATCGCCCAAGCCCAAATTATGCTGTGCTAAAAATTATTTATGATTTATGAAAGAACACTCAATTTTTATGACTGTAAGTGTTTAAAATTTGAGTGTGCTTGTAATTGGTAATTGCAGTTTAGGCAACATTTAGATTGTTTGGTTAGTAAACATTTTGTAAATATTTTCAAATTTCACAAACAACATGTTTCTTGCGCTTAAAAGAGTCAACTATAAGCAACATTTAATGTTTGTTTACATTTTGTAAATGTTGGTAACAACATATTCCTTGGTATTAATTCAACAATATACACTAACAATTAAACAATTCTAAGCCCACAGCCACTGACCTTTAACTGCTACTCTGATCATGATGAACAGCTGTACATTCAGCTAAAAAAAATCTTAAGACAAACCACGCTGATCTTAGCTGATAGAAATATTTAAATTCTTAACATAAAATTTAATTTAAAACTTCACACAAGATTCTCTCAGCAACTTTTAATGTGGCTTGAGACGTGTTTAGCAGGAAGTCTTCTTTTTTTAACCGCCATTTTGATTAAAATGCAAAGAACCTCTAAACAAATACAAAAGCTTCCTATTCTAATCCAAGCATAGGGGAAAAACATACGAAATTGTTAGGAATTAAAAACCGGTCATTTTGGCTAAGAGTAACCTTGTGCTGAATCGATATTAAGAAATCAGCATCTATGCTTGACCTTTAAATAAACCAAAGTATTGCTCATAAGTTGGATTAATGATAGAAAAATCTTTTGGAAAAAAACAAATTAACATAATATCTTAAAGCTGTGATAGAAAAAACAAAAATGTTTTAACAAAAGTTCGTTGATAAAGCAGCGCATAAGGCGGGAAAAACAAGACAGTATCTGGAAATAAAAAATGTGCTGCAAACATATAGTTAATATTGGTCTATGTATCTCAATCTTTTTTACTTTGAGATTGAGTAAAATTATAAACAGCTATCTAATCAGCTGGGTTTGTTTTAGAGAACTGCAGTGAGTCGCTTTGCACTATTCAGAGTATATTCCAGTGTTGCCAGTTTGAGGGAAATTTCCCTTTTAGATAGATTTTTCTGTCGCCTGTTGAGCTGAAATGGAAAAAGGGAAACATTTAGCTACGTACGTATAAAATAAAGGGCATTTTTAATTCGATAATTTTTGGAAGAATCTAGCGAAAAATGAAAAATCACATGAAGAATACTTTTTAGTAAAAACGGTAGAAAACTGTCCGACTGACAGCAATTCGCCACTTCAAAAGAAACGATTCAAATCAAGATAGCTAGTGGAGGAAAATTTCAAGACTTGGCTTCTACCAGTGGCTTGTGACGTTTGCAAGGTTTTTAACTAGCAAAGTTTTTTTGCAGAGCTAGTTTTGAAGTAGAATTACGTCTTACAGCGTAGCTCTTGTTTTTTAGGAACTTATGAGGGTTTTATACCTATTTTGACGACAACACTAAGAAGTCACTTGATGATGAAAAGTTTTCATTCGATTTGACCGAATTTCATCTTCAGCGTTTATGTTACAAATTAAAGTCTATGGGATGAGTTCAAGTTATATGGATTTTTATATTGTCATTTATATGGTTTTATATGTATTTTTGAGAGATTTTCCGTATTGATGACGCCACGAGAGATATGTTTGGTTTTCACTAAAATCAAAAGCAAATTTTACGTGTAGAATTCAACACATAAAATGAATGATTCAAAAGTTACTTTGTATGGGAGCTAGGCATGATTTTCATCCGATTTGGCTCGTTATACCCTAAACCTGAAAGGTCAGGGTTAATTAACTTTGTGCAAACTTTTGTAACGCATAGAACGAAGCGAGTCCGGTAAAGAAAAGTATGTATATTCTTGATCAGCGTCACCACGTGAGTCGAGCTATCCATGTCCGTCCGTCCGTCCGTCCGTCCGTCCGTCTGTGTGTTGTCCGTAAACACAGAATAAGAAGAAGGAGTTGAGATAATAAGATGAAATCAATGGTCACATGGGTCGAAGAATCTGCACTATTGAATATTTTACAATCCCCCCACGGGCACGCCTACCTCCCATACAACGCAAAAATTTAAACCTACATAAATAAGCTCGTTATGAACCTGTAACAATAAAATTGGTTATGTATGAATTTTATATCAAAACAAAGATGTCTTCGAAAAATGGGTGTCATCCACCCAAGGACACGCCTACCTCCTATACAATGAAAAAATTTAAAACTCGAAAAAGCTTATGCTTAATCTACAGAAATAAATTTTGGTATGCATGTATTTTATATAAAACAAGTAAAGAAAGTCTAAAGTCGGTCTAGGTCGATTATGAAATAGCCTAAACCTACTTTTCAAAAAAAAAAAAAAAATATAAAATTGTATGGGAGAAAGGCGTGTCCCTGGGCGGATGACATCCATTTTTCAAAATCATATTTGTCTTGTCATAAAAAACATACCTGCCAAATTTTATCTCAGAAGGTTATACAGAGGTTTATTTATTCCGTTTTCAATGTTTGGGTTGTATGGGAGGTGGGCGTGTCCGAGAACGGATGACATCCAGTTTTCGAAGTCATGTTTGTGTTGATATAAAACACATACTCGCCAAATTTTATTTTTGTAGGCTAATTATTAGCTTATATATCCAGTTTTAAAGTTTTGGGTTGTATGGGAGGTGGGCGTGTCCGTGAGCGGATGAGCTCCAGCATCTTTGTGTTAATACAAAACACATACATACTAAATTTTGTTGTTGTAGGCTAATTCTGAGCTGAGTTATGCAGTTTTCAATTTTTGCGTTGTATGGGACGTAGGCGTGTCAGTGGGCGGATTCCAAAAATATTCAATAGTGCAGATCCTTAGGTCTATGTAATCATGTTGACCAAGTTTCATTCAATTATCTCTACTCCTGCTTCTTATCCTGTGTTTACGCACAACACACAGACGGACGGACGGACGGACGGACATGAATAGCTCGACTCACGAGCTGACGCTGATCAAGAATATATATACTTTTCTATACCGGACTCGATTCGTTCTATGCGTTACAAACGTTTGCACAAAGTTAATATACCCTCACCTTTCAGGTTGAGGGTATAAAAAGATGTCTTCGAAAAATGGGTGTCACCCGCCCAAGGACACACGCACCTCCCATATAACCCAAAAATTTAAAACTCAATGAATAAGCTTATGTTAAACCTATACAAAAAAAAAAAAAAAACAAATTGGCCATTTCAGCCCTTTAAAAGGACTTTGGCCGAGCTTCTTATGATCAAATTGTGTTGTGTGTGTTATTAAATGTTTGCACACAATTGACCGAGAACTGGACCTACATGTTTTATGCCGACTCCGAACGGCTAAAGTTCATGTACTCAAGAAGCTTTACATGACATTATTTACTCTCTGAGGTTTGCCATTGTCTGCAGAGAGGTGGTGACCGATCAGAAAAATTTTTTATTGAAAAAAAATTTTTTGCCGCGGCTGGGGATCGAACCCAGGCTCCGAGCATGCTAAGCCACACACTTAACCTGCATGCCACGGTCACCACGGTCATGTTTAACCTATAGAGATATGGAAATCGCAGCCTCGGTAGTCGAGTGTTTAGCGTGCTTGACTGCCAACACAGAGGTTCCGGGTTCGAATCCTGGTCTAGCCATGGTCCTACGCTTTTACCTTTCCTTAATTCTTTCCTCTTTCTAATCAATTGAAATTAAACATTCATCAATATATACGACTTTGGAAGTTATAGTTGGTGGTAGAGATGTTTGTGGAATGAGATTGCTTTATAACTCGAATTGACGAGTTAAAGGCATAACACTTGCCTCAGGTTCAAATTTGCATATTAATAGAGCTCTACGCCACACATACAACATTCTACACTTGTTTCTCTTGACTTCACTTTCTGTCCTACTTATCTATCTCCACATCTGCCGAGCCAAGGCAGACTTGACTGAATAGGTTTGACACCTGAAATCCTTGGTTCAAAGCTAAAAAAGAAAAGACGTTTTGAGAAATGTGTTTCATCCGCCCACGGGTACGCCTACCTCCCATACAATGCAAAAATTGAAAACACAATAAATGCGGAGTTTACATACAAAACCAGATAAGTCACACAGATCAAATTGTTGGGAAATCGCAAAAAAAGTCTTAATTTTGACAGACATTTTTTATAAAGAAACCAATTATGCAAAATTATGCTCCACAGGAATAGATTTATTATGCAAAAAAAAAATAGTATCATAGTGTGGAAAAATTCGTATTTTCAATTTAAAATATGGACTTGTCTGGTTTTGAATGCTAGAAAGGAATCAAAATTTATATTCCGTCGTTCGGGTTCTCAAAAGTTAGAGGAAATCATAAAAATGATTTCTGTATACTTTTTTTCAAATCGAAGGAAATCCGCCGAAGCAATTTTGAATCTCCTGAAGGTTCTTTTTAGTAAAAAAATGGTTTTTGCTTTTAGCTTTTTTTTTTGGCAGAACGCATACCCAAAGCTGCTAAAATGTTAAATTTATTACTCATTTTCTTTTTTAAATGGGCTTCATCCACCCACGGATACGCCTACCACCGGTTCTACCCAAGCATTTAAAACTTCATAAAAAAACTTATGTTGAACCCACAGAGATAAAATTTTGTATGCATGTATTTTACACCAAAAATACGATGTGTTCAAAAATTGGGCGTTATGCGTCCACGAACACGCCTACCTTCCATACACACGACAATAGCGAAAACACTATTAAGGTATTATTATGTGAGCTACAGGAATGGAAATTTGGTAAATATAAATTTTTATCAAAATTGAAATGCAAATAAAATATGGGCTTCATCCGTCCATGGACACGCCCATTTTCAATAATATTATTGTATTTTGAAAAAGTAGGTTTAGGGTATTTCATAGTCGGGCTAGACCGACTTTAGACTTTCTTTACTTGTTATTGTTTTAATCTTTGCTTATATCTAACTATCGTAGAAGAAGAAGTCTTTGATGATATTTGTTGTGTTTTTTTTTTTACAAACAGCAAATATATTATTTGAGTCTGTATTCCTTCATGATTTTGTTAGTGTGTCAAAAACAAGATCGTATCAGAAACAGATTCTAATTTAAGGTTTTTCTCTGTTTATACATAAGTATATAAAAAGAGCTTTCAATTAAGTCGATTAATAAATTTTTTTGATTCATTTCGTTAATTTTATTTGAACAAATTGCTGTAATTTTTTATAATTAACATACGTTATGATTTAGACATTGTTAACGTAGAAACGGATGTGCTAAATAGCTTAATATTTAAGCCGCATTTTAAAGCAACTTTAAGAATGTTTTTTTTAATAACTTTCAGCATGATTTCTTTTTCTAATATTTTAATTTTATTGTTTTGCCAAATTAACTATTCACAGAGCATACAGCCTGTTTAAGACTTGAATTATTGATTAATCAAAAGCTAAACATTAAAAGAAAAAAAAAACAAAAACAAAAACAAAACCCGAGATAAACAAATTCTGTGTTGCCGGGCAGTTAGTTAGAAACCATGAAAGAGCACTACGAATATTTTGAAAGTTTGATTATTATATAACAGACGCGTTTAAAACTTACTTAAGACCTGCGGCTTAACTTAACTTCCGTCATATTTTCTAAACAATATTGCCTAAAGTGTGCGTTTCTATACATGCGTTTCTATAAATGTCAAAACATATTTCGCCCATATAATGTACATAATCTTAAGAAACATATGCTTATTCATAACATGCTTCTATTGCTAAATGCAACTCAATTTATCATCGATAGCTTTGGCTAAAGTGTAAATAATTTGTCAATCAACTCATATCTTTCTGATTTATTGTCAACAGCTACTTAAGATTCTTGCACAGTATTCACCTCAACGGGATGTATCTTTGAGGTCTCTGCTAGTGTTTTGTTAACATGCACTGCATAGTAATAATAATTGTTGTTAAGTTTTAAAATTGACAACTATCTCAACAATTTATCACTTGCGACAAACAAGTCAACAATAAAGAATGTGCACGAAAAATATTGGTCGAGTGTTCATAAATTTTGTTAACATATTTATCAGTGAATAAAAGACATTTATACCTTATAAAAAACTTTATTATTTGAACTTTATATTAAAAAAAAACAAAAATTAATTTGTTGTTGTATAAGCGAATTTACGCAGCTTTGCCACTATGCCCGACATAAGATGTTGCACATCGTCTTTTGTCACTGTATCTGTGACCTTCTGCCATTTTGACTTAAATTCTTTTTCATTTTTCACACATTTCTTTCTTTTTAACAATTTTCTTTTAATATTGGCCCAATAAGTTTCAATTGGCCTTAGTTGCGGCGTATTTGGTGGGTTGGCATCACGAGAGACAATTATGACTGCATTTTTTTCATACCACTCCATTGCAACCTTTCCGTAGTGGGCTGAGGCTAAGTCTGGCCAAAACAATACTGAACCACTGTGCATATTTAAAAGTGGCAACAAACATTTCTGTAAGCACTCTTCAACATAAATTTTTTGGTTTATAGTTCCATGACACACAAAAATTTTGCTTTTTAAACCGCATTGACATATTGCCTGCCAAACTAAATATTTTTTTGGAAATTTATCAAGTTTTTTTTCTTTATATTTGTTGTCCACTTCACCTCTCTTTTTTGCGGTATAGAATTGGCGTCCCGGAATTTGTTTGAAGTCCGCTTTAACGTATGTTTCATCATCCATTATGATGCAATCAAAATTTTTTATAACTTTGTCGTACAGTTTTCGAGCGCGTGTTTTAGCAACTTTATTCTGTTTATCGTTTCTATTTGGCGCTGGATTTACTTTAAAAGAACGTAAACCTTTTGCTTTTCGCACTTTTTGTACGTAAGAAGACGATACTTGCATTTTTTTTGCAACATCTCGAACAGAAAGTACGGGATTTGTCTTAAACGCGGTCACAACTGCATTCACATTTTTTTTTGATATAAAACCTTTCGGTCTGCCACTACCACTTTTTCTATTTATGGTTAATGTTTCACTATATTTTTTTAGCACAAAAGTTACTGTGGATTTCGCGACTTTTAACGATTTTGCTATTTCTTTATGTGACAAACACGGATTTTCCTGTTTTTTGCGCACAATTAATTCGCGGACGTCTTGATTGTTTGAAGCCATTTTGCACAATTAGAAACTTAAAGAAAAAAAAAATATACACAAGCAAAGGTAAAATAACAATTATTAATCGCATACAAAAAAAATTAGTTTACCGTTATTCTGAAGAGAGTAACACGTGTTTGATTGCGACCAATATTTTTCGTGCACATTCTTTACTATTTCTTGCATAACTATTTGTTAATGATAACAATAGCATTTATATATGCAGTGTTGCACCCACATTTTTACAACTCAAATGAATAATAAAAACAAAATATTTCATTGTTAAAATTTTACTATTTTTCTTTTCATACAGATGGCTCCGAACATTATTGGTAGCACTTTTCTCTTGGCTGAGACCTCCATTTCCAATAATGATGCTAACAACAATAACATTAGCAACAAAGCATCCTGTCCAAGTGTTGTGATGCCAAATAAAAACATTTCCAACTCAACCACCACCATTACCACCAATACTAAGAGCACCATCAATGATCGTGTACCCACTCAGGGTGAACCTGCCACAATGAGCACCAACAAATCCTCACTGAACATGCAGGTGACATCAAGCAAGACACCCTATAAAATGGAAATTGTTTGGAAGAACGTGTTGGTCTTCATTATTCTGCATTCGATGGCATTTTATGGTGTTTGGCTGATATACGCTGAAAATGCTTATATCGAGTTTTTACTGGGTAAGTTTTCGAGTTTCATTTTTTATATTCAAATATATTTTTGATGACTAAACCATATTAAATTAAGTGTCATATTTATGCAAACATGACGTCGTTCATATTCATTCATTCATTCATTAGCTGTTGTTATTTGATATTTATAAACTCGTAAAGCTTAAAAAAATTTGTAGGCGTGCGTGCGTGCATCGAAATGAATATTAATTATAATAATAGTTTAGGAATTTATTGGCGATGAGCAGAAAATTAACTAAATATTTAATGAAGACTTTAGATGAATATTAAAAAATGAATTTGCTTATTTAGTGATGGCATGAATAGAGGTAATATTGAAGAATGATGTCCAAAATTTGGAGTTTTTGTGATGCAAAATAAAATACAATAGGGCAGTTCACCATCTTAAAAACAAAACAATTTTAACTTTTAATTTTTGAAGTGAAACTTCTTTGGCGGCGAGTGAAATTTCAAGGTCTCTTATTCGTGACGCTAGACTAACGTTTTCAATGCATATGAAAATTTTCAAAAAATGATAGCCGCTAGCGAGAATTGAACCCATACCACCGATGTTGACAGTTGGAAGCTCTACAATCACGTCACATATGCTCATGATGAGAAGGCAAACAATATGTAATTTATATTGAACGCGTAACATTCCGTCCGTAATATTAATTTTCATCCTAAAAGTATGCACGGAAAATTTATTTCTTTACGCTTCAAACGAAAATATTTAGGCACTTCAAGTGGGAAAAATTTACTATTTATTTACCGATAATAGTTTTTGCCATGCCAAAAAAGTCTCAAAGCTAAGAAAAATAGCTAAAACAGGAGCAGAACGCGTTCGTGAATATAAAAAGCGAATTAGAGCTCTTAAGAATGCAGCCGCAGCTGGGTCTACAACTAATGATGAAGGTAAGGTGATTGCAACATCGGCTGAGTTCCAAAATGCATTTTTACGAATCATCAGTGTATTTTGGTGAATCTGCAAAGAACCAATCCCCCGAAAAACACACTGATGCTTTGTAAAAAAGGATTTTGGAACTCAGCCATCGTCTCAACAAAATTTTATAGGCAACCAAGTTGACATACTCAACAATCGACGTTCACTGCCTTACGGGGCCCTCACTCAACATAGCAACTATTATGATCAGGAAGCAAAACACAATAATCTATAAGATTTGCTTCTGCTTTCGGAGGCTGCGTACTATGAGTACTATGCAAATGCAATTTAGCATTTAAAAAGTGACAAAGTCGAAAGCAACTAAAACACCAACTGAATTAAAACAAGTATCGAAAATAACTGTTATTTTACAATTTTCAAATAAAAAAATTGTTGAATGACTTTTTCAAATATACCAAAATGTTACAAATGTCCTCAGCCTCACGAATATAAAGTGCCTTTTAAATTTTAGACTGATTCTTTAAAAGTTAAAATTTAACTGTTATTTTTTGCCTTGCATTTTAGCGGGGAAAAATGAAGGTTGCTTTTGACTTTTATTTTATCGGTCAAAAATAGCAGTTATTTTGTGACTTTAATTTTTTCGGTCAAAAATATCAAGCAATTTTGTTTTTTAATGGCCGCTTGAAAGATTGGTATCAATAGTTAAAAAATAAAGAAAATAAAGGTATCAAAAGTATTTTAGTCTGTAAAATGACTTTTGAAAAAAATAGACATAACTTGATATTTTTTACCGAAAAAATAAACGGCAGAAAATAACTGCTATTTTTGACCGATAAAATAAAAGTTAAATAAACCGATAAAAAAGTAACTAATTTTTGCCCAAAAAACTATAAGGCACAAAATAACTTTTATTTTTGTCGGAAAAAATAAAACGTTAAAGATAACAGTTAATATGTGACACTTTCGATAAAAACTATAGCCGGAACGGTCCCTGGATGTAAATATTGAATCAACCAATTCGTATTCCATTTCGTATTGATTGAATTTCTTTTAGATACTTTCTCACTCTATTTCACTTTCAATTTTAATTTTTTTATTGCAAAATAACAAAATTTATCTCTTTGATTTTGATTTCTTATAAATTTTTGCAACTAGAGCAACACTAGGTTGGAGCATGTAGGTATGTATGTAGCATTTATAAGCTACATGTTTTTAGGTGTTGCATATTTACAACACCGTAGCAAGTGCAAACGTATGTATTTTGTAGGTATGCAATGAACTTTGCACTAAATCGTGAACTCCACTAATATTTTTCGTCTTTAAATTGCTGATCTATTGGCACCATTTGAGAGTGAATTAAATTTACAAAATTTCATATAAATGAAATGTAAACATTTTTTTGTTAAAGAGATAAAAAAAATGTAACTTTAAAGAGAGATTCATTTTCTAAATTCAATGCCATCATAAATTCAACGTTTTCAATTAAGAATGCATATAAAGTGAGCATTACTTGTCCAACTGATATTGGAACAGGTCTTTTTTTAAGAGAAAAATTTAATAAGTGTATTATAAGTGCTGCATTTAGCATCTTACTTAACTGGTAAAAACCGGTTTTTTTTTAAAAACTCGAACATGACGATTTTTTAATAATAGATTATTAACAAAATTTCACATAAAAAAATCGCTTAACGGTTTTAAATGACATCATAACGGATACGACAAAAAACTTGCATAAATTCGATATAAAAATTTAAAAAAATATATTAAAATTAAATTGAGAGTATTTATCGAAAAATCATTAAAAAATAAGATTATACATTTTTATTAATTAACAATACGAGGTTCTTACTTTACGCTCAAAATTTGTGCACATTATCTGTATTGTTTCGTCATAACTAGTGTCATAACTTAACACCATTAAAAATTTTAATGAGAGCGAACTCACATCTACAATTGAAATATATGAAAGAGAGTCGGCGAGTTTCGGTTTCGGCCCTTTTAATCAGTTTCGGCTATACGGCATCAAAAAGGCCGAAACCGAAATCGAATATTCTTTCTTTCATATATTTCAATCGTAGATGTGAGTTCGCTCTCATTAAAATTTTTAATGGTGTTAAGTACAACAAAAACCATTACCGAGTGACAAAGACAAGCTCTTTTTCTTAGACTATAATATTAAGTAATTTAACTTTAAATACTTAAAAGTTCCTTAAAGTGATTTTAAAAATGATCTCTATAGTTATTATTTTAAACTTGAACTTTAATATTCAAAGAATATTTATCGTATTTATACGTTATTATAATCTATTTGAATTGTTATGTTTTTGAAAGATTTTGACAAAAAATGTATGTAGACATTCAGTTTCGGTTTCGGTCGAATATTACAAAAATGGGCGAATTTCGGTTTCGGCCAAAATTTTGGTTTCGGTCGGACACTAGCCATAACCCTTTCGATTATAAGTACATGCCTAGTTCTTTCTCTTCAAAAATGACGGGCCCGGTTTTTATAAAAGTAAAAAGATGAAATATTGTTTTTCTTTAAGCGCAGTTAAAATAAATTTGGCCTCAAATAGAATTAAAATAAAGTTAAATTATACAAAAATCTTATAGTTTTCTACAAATTTTTAAAATTCAATGCACAATTTCATTTCTTCAATTTAATTTCATTTAAATATCCATAAAAAGACGGTCTCAATTTCAACTCGAAATGATCATGATTTTTGGAAGTCGAATTGTCATAAAAATGTAATAAAGTAAGGATCAAGTAAAGTAATAAATAGTAATATTGGTTGCATGCACAGATAGACGTTTTTTTTTTCAAATATGTGACCCTTTTCTAAATAAATGACCTTTAGTATTGTAATAAATTTATTTATTTTATTTGTAATAAAAAAGTGTATCGTGCAACTTTGATGCGCGTCATCAGCAAAAGGAAAATAAGGGACTGTAAAAGGATCTCCTTCTTTATTCAGATTACACATCGTTTTTAAATTAAATTAAAATTACATACTATTTTGTACACTTGCCGGGTTCGCTCCTATTTGAAAGCTTATGTTAAGAGGGTGTTACAATTTTTTATACACTCAGAAAAAAGTGTCTCGGAATACGATAAAAAAGGCATCATATTTAGAGAAAAATGGTATAGACTTTGCTCCAGAGAATGCTATTCTCTAACTGCGATACTAAAAATTATCTAAAAAAGATAAAAAGCTACCATGAAATAGAAAAATATATAATTTTTAGAGAAAAATACTTTTATTTTTTGAGAAAATATTTGTTTTTATTGAAGAAAATACTTCTCATAGTGAATTTTTTATCAAAATATAAAAAAAGTTTTTCATTTTCAATAAAATTTCTCTATAAATGAGAAATTTTTTGTGCGAGAAAAATACTTATCATTATTAGAGACATTGAAATGTTTCCATTTCCTAGAAGTAAAGAAATATTTCTACAAATATGTGAAAATTTATTCTAATTGAAGAAAATTTTATTTGAAAAAGAGAAAATTGCTATTATCAAAAATAGAGAAATTTTTTACCGGAGCAAGGTATGTGTTTTTTTCTCAGTGTAGGTGAACCCAATATCTTCCCAAAATGTATTTTCTGTAGAACTTCATCAGGTAATAATCGATCGTAAAAAAGGCATGTCATTGGATACATCTCAGAAAGCACAATAATTCGTTCTAAGAATTTGTTTACCTCCAATACGATCTTTGTCTAGATATTTAAATTTTTCATCATAATTCCTCAGTATCCTCAAACTATGTTTTTTTTTAGTATAATAAAAATTATAAAAATAAAATCAAAATTTCATAAAAAATCATTAAACTTTTGCTAAAAATGTTGTTAATTTCATTCAGTAGGCAAAACAGTTACAGCGAATAAAGTTTTTGATGAAGTTTGTTCTAATGTTTAACCGACTTCAAAAAGGAGGAAGTTCTCAAGTTCGTTGATTTCTATGTTTTGTTTTTTTTTTGTGTAAATGTATGTACATCTAAGATTACTCCTAAAATATTTGTCCGTAATTTTTTATCAACATATAGATACCATAAGCGCGAAGGTGCCCGTCTATAAAAGTGAGCGGAACTCGACAAAGGGAAGTGTCGTTATAATAAAAAAAAAACACTGTATCTCAGTAAATATTGTCACAGGGGTAATAAAATTCACAGTAAAATTACAAGGGCAGGCACAACTATAAAAAATGACGGTCACTTAAGTGGGTGTTGTTTGAAAAAAACGGTGTGGCAATATTAGAAAAACTCTGTTTCTCGAAAAAATTGACACTAGAGTACTGAAATTTAGTACAGAGGTAGGCATAATAATAAAAAATTACTACCAAGAAAGTGCGCGTTATTTAACTAAGGGGTGTGGCAATATAAGACAACTACTGTATCTCGAATAATATTGATACTAGGGTAATAGAATTCATTGAAATAATGGGTAGAATTATTGCAAAACACTGAATAATTTGGGCGGACTTCAACAAAGAGGCGTGTCACTATTAGAAAACCACTATATCTCAGTCAATACTGACACTGGGTAACTGAAAACGATACAAGAGTCGGCAGAATTATAACAAAACACGATATAGGCGGGATTGGAAAAAGGGCGCGACACTTTAAAAAAATTTGCAAAGAGTTAGAAATTGAAAATAACCAACAAAATATAAATAAGTAAAACAACATTTTTTAGAATAAAGTTTCATATATGAAATTTTCCTTAAAAATAATATAACATAAAATTAATTCCTGCAAATATATTTAAAAAAATTTAAAAAAGTGGCTTAAATAATTATGTTAACATTGTTAACACACTTCTTTCCAAATTTAGTCATATTCTCTAAAAAAGAAAGAAATAAAACTTGTTACCAAAAAAAACATACTTCAAACTAAAAAAATTTCAATTAAAATTTGACCAAGATTAATAGAAAAAGTAAATTAAAATTATTTTTTACTTTGTTAAAAAGTTTTTATTTTAGTCAAACCGTTTTAGAGATCGGCTTACATAAACTTACTTCAAAGTAAAAATAAAGTTACAAATTTTTAATACATATTAAAAATGCCGGTAAGTGAACAAAATACTGCTATTTTTTAAAAAAAATTCCGACGCCTTACAATTTAAAAAATTTATTTAAACTATTCATGACCATTTTTTTCAAATTATTATTATTTATTTGATGTCAGATTTCGATATTAGAAAACTTGTTTTATGATCAGTCAAATAGATTTCATGAATTTTAGTAAAACTTTAATGGTAAAAAAATAACTCATTGTATCATTTAATTTATGTGTATTTTATAAATAAATTATGTCAGTTTTATAAAGTAAAAATATTTAATATGTTTCTACCATGCTTTATTAACATGTGTTTTATTTTTTAGGTTATGTTGCAGCCGTCTTCGGTGGCATGGGCATTACAGCTGGTGTTCACCGCCTCTGGTCACATCGCGCATACAAAGCCAAGGTTCCGCTGCGTATATTTTTAATGCTGTGTCAGTCGCTTGCATTCCAAAATAGCATCTACGAATGGACGCGCGATCATCGTGTACATCACAAGTTCACAGACACCGATGCGGATCCGCATAATTCGCGACGTGGTTTCTTCTTTGCACACATTGGTTGGTTGATGTGCAAAAAGCATCCCGATGTCAAGGAGAAAGGCAAGCAAATCGATATGAGTGATTTGGATGCCGATCCAGTGGTTGTGTTTCAAAAGAAGTAATTTTTTATTGATTTTTATTTGTCTTGCGGTATGTTAAGTTTTCGAAATTTTGACGGATATGAAGTGATTAATTGCCAAAAATTTATGTTTCTTACATTAAGTATAAAGTTAATATTTATCGAGGTGAAAATCAATTTTAAAAACAGACCAAAAATAGAATTTGCAATTGTATTATAACGAGATAACGACAGCGGTGTCCGTTGAGGTGCGTGCTTAATGTGTGTCATGCGAGAAAATGAATCCCGAGTTCAATTCTCAACTCGGGCAAAAGTTTTTTCAATAGAAATACATTTTTCTGTTCGGCCTTTACCTCTCTGCAGACAATGGCAACTAGAAATGAGCTTAACAGAGATTTTTATGAGCGCAGTTCTTAGTGAATGTGATTTCTGAATTACAATTCTTTTAAACAGTGCGATAACTTTTTAAAAACAAGCGATTCCGTGTTATCCAAAACACAAGTCGATTAATAGCGAATACTATTTTATGAAAATATTCTACTTGAAAAAACAGACAAGTAAATGGTGACATGGATAGTTGTAGGTGATGTCACACAATTCTAATTTTAAGAAAATTAAGTTAAAATAAAAAAAAAAAGGTTTAAAGTTGTTTGTAAACACGTAACAACTTCGTAAGCATCCATAAAACTGCAAAAATCTGAATATTCTTCTACTCATGTCTTCATAAAAGAAATCAAAGACAGAGAAGCACAAACAGAAAACTGACAGAGAAAGGACGAAAGTAAAAATCGTGAAATCATTAAACATTATATTTGTAAGAACTGGATCACCACAGTTGCCATTGATTTTTTAATCATGGTGATTAAATCGCCGGTATCGAAATATCGCTCATTTCTAATGGTAGCCCTCAGAGAGTAAACAATGCCATGTAAGCTTCTTAAGAACATGAATATTAGCCGTTTGGAATCGATAAAAAACCGTTTTCGATCAATTGTGTGTAAATATTTAACAACACAATCGATCATAAGAAGCTTAGCCGAAGTCCTTTTTCAAGGACTGCAATGGCCAATATGTTTTTTTATTACAAGATTGCAAATTTGGAATATTGGCATTTTAGAATGGGATCGAAATTTTTATAAAATTACTAAATTATGAATCTTTTTCAACACTTTTAACTTTGAAAATAAAAAAAATATCTTTGAGAGTTGATAACTAAAATGTTTGATGAAAATTACATGATAGTCCTTTTGGAATTTTTTTTTATTCTTACTTTTTTAAATTATTTTTTTTTTATAAAAAAAAAACACTCGTTGACACGGTATGATAAAAGAATTCTGCTTCAAATATTTATTTATTATTTTGTTTTTAATATATTTTTAATTTAAATTACTAAAAATATCCTCACTTCCTTAGATACTACTTTTTGATAATGCCGATCTGTTGTTTTGTGATACCTGCGCTCTTTCCATACTTCTACATGGGCTCATCCATACAGGTGTGCTTCTTTGTGTGCTCCATGTTGCGCTATACAATTTCCTTGCACGGTACCTGGTTGGTCAATAGTGCAGCACATTTCTATGGCATGAAACCATATGAAATCAATATCAGTTCGGTCAACAGTTGGTGGGTGTCGTACATTGCCTTTGGTGAAGGATGGCATAACTATCATCATGTCTTCCCCTGGGATTATAAAGCAGCTGAACTGGGCACATATTATCATAATTGGACCACCCTTTTCATCAACTTCATGGCTTATATTGGTAAGTTAATGCGAAAAAATCAAGCTTATTTGACTTATCAGTTTTAAACGTTTGACTTTTTCGTTTCTAGGTCAAGCTTACGATCTGAAGACTGTCTCCGAAGAAATGGTGCTCAAGCGCGTCAAACGTACTGGCGATGGCAGTCATTCATCTATGATCGATGTCAACAACAACAATACACAGATTACCAATGAAATGGTCGCTCAACTCGATCATGACAATGAAACTACTCTTGTTTGGGGTTGGGATGATAAGGATATCTGTGAGGATGATCGCAAGGGTGCAACCATTATTGAAAAGAAAGATGACTAGGCGATAATATTTGCGAAGCTCCTTTGAGTATAGAGGAAATATTTTCTAGAGTACAGTATTTAATTATATTAATTATAATTGGTGCCTGTTACTAGCTTACAAATTTACTTGAAAAAAAAAACAACAACAACAAGAAAAAATTATTTATGACTTTCCAAAAACTAGAGAGAGGTTTAAAAGCTGCATTCGAAGAAAACAAAAATACAAGAAAACAAAAATCAATTAAAAAATAACATCTAAACATGAGGTTCTATTATATGGTTAGTTATTATAGTTAAGAGTACAGCGTTAAGGTTTAGTTGGTAAGGAAATTGCTTTAAATGTACATGTTTGTTTATTTTTTTTTAATTTATGGTCTTTTTATGATTTCAATATTTTTTATAATATATGTTTTATAGTACCTACACAAAATGGACAATTTTAGCTTATAAGTTGCATTACATTTGTATATTACAATTTGACATAATAACCAAAAATTATTTTTGAAATATAAAAACACAAAATAAAAAAAAAAGAATATAAAACTTCTTAACATAAATTGACTTTTTCTTTTGTGCCGAGGAAACAGTTTAACTCCTGTAGATTTCGAGAAAAGTGATAATAATAAAGAGCTCTCCAAAGTTATGATTTGAGTCTCTTATAGTCAGTGATGGTTTGGAACCTTAAACTTGATCTGGAAAATAACAGCATTAGCAGGCCTCCTATCTAATGAAAATTTTTATTGTTATAATTAAATAAGCAAATTTTTAAGTTTAAGGTATAAAAAAAATCATATTTTGTGATAAATTTTGCTCCATTGGAAAATGTTGATGTTTTCAAAAATTGTTAAAAATAAAAATTATTTAGAATCATTAAAGGTTACGTTTCATGGGTTGAAAAAAGAATATTGTTTTCTGAAAAAAAAACTTTTTTAAATTCAACTATTCTTATGTAAGAAGTGCATACATAAATAAATACAGGGAAACAGAGCTGACACGCAAACATGTTTTTTTTTTTTTTTTTAATATTTACTTCCATAAAATTTGAATGGCCAAAAATGAAACTAATGCACGGTCTGGGCGGGGATCGAACAGGGCTTACTCAAATTATCAAGAGAAATAATTTTTAACGTTATTTCTAATCTATAAAAATTTCGTGTCATGGTGTTTGTAGTCGAAATTTTTTTATATATATGATAGGTAAGAGAGTAGGACGTAAAGTTTATTTTCACTCTCCTACCCGCTAGTGGCGTTTAAGAACATAAATTTTCGATAAACACAACTTTCGACCTATAACTGACCTAGAACTGACTATTGAGTCATGCCGTTCGAGAGAAAAATTTGAGCAATCTTTGGAAGGAGAGCAGGGCAGGGAGCCCATTCTATTCAGGATAAGGATAAGGATAAGGAAAAATGGAAATAGCTTGTTCATATGTCGTTTGTGTTCAGAATTCAATACGACTCAATCATGAATAGACTTACTTCTGAACAACGTTTATACATTGTGGCAACTTACTACCAAAATCAGTCATCAGTTAGAGAATGTTATAAAGTTCTTCAACATACAAGAAAGAAGTGCACTTGTACTTCTCTTGCTCTCTTTCTCTAAATTGTGAAATCCGTGGTTACTCGCTGAAATGATATGTGAAATTACTGATATTTTTTTTGAAATTAAATAAATAAAAAATTAAAAAAAAATTTACATAAAATAAATATACAAAAATCTTTCTTCATTCATACCTGTTATTTCAGAGAATAATTTTTTGAAAATAATACTAATTATTGATAAATATTTTTTTCTTACAATATAACTGTAATGGCCTTATTTTTAAAGATATTTATTATAACAGTTATGTCACTGGAAAAAACAAAATACATTTTAAAAACTGTAAACCATTCTTTGAAGCATTAAAAAAAATTGAATTATTTATAGAAAATGTTTTTAAAAACTAAAACAATTTATATATTATATGTACATTAGACTGGATCAAATGCTTAAGTATTTGGGATTTTGCGTGCCCCCTGGAATTATAAACTATAGTTGCGAATGAAATAGTTTGATGTATTAAAAATGCAAGAATTGTCCAAACCGGCCCGATTCTGCTCAAAAAACTGGTTTTTTGGCAATTTTTTAAAAGACATTTTTGGAAAAAAAAAAATTATGCATTTGAAATTTGCACAAAACTAACAAAACCATCTATTTTGATGTAAAATTTAGTTACAAATCTGATTCTCAACTTGAAATTACCGAATTATTTAGTACGGTGCTGCCAAACTCTCTCGAAAAAAAAATACTAGAAAGAAATATGTTTGTAGTACAACTAAAAAAATTATGGACAAATTAATTTATTGAAATAAAATGAGAAATTGTTTAAGTTAAGCGGGGACATGCCATTGGCATTTTTTTTAAATCGAATCTTTTTTATAATTTTGTTTTTTAATAAATATTCTTAACATTCTAAGAAAAATTTCATGGAAAAATTATTACGGATTCAAAAGTTACAGCCGGATTAGTGAGAGCGCATTTTTAATTTTCAACTTTTTTTTCTTTGTTCACAAACTTTGAACGCGTTTATCTCGAAATCATGTTTTTCGTAGGGGTTTATTGGCACTAGGGGTTCATTTTTTGAAATTTTTTTTTGACGAAATTGTTTTTTTTTTTTTTTTATTTTTTGAACTTGATTCGCTATCGTATGATACGAGCTTTTGTTAAATTTTTTTTTCGTTTTTTTATGAATTTTTAAAGTCAATATATTTTTCTAAAAAACACACTTTAAAATTTGGAATATCACCAAAAATGGAACAAAATGTAAAAAAAAGCTCCTGACATACGATAACCAATTTTGTCCAATACAACCACGAGGCCCCGTTTTTTTCTCCGCCGCCAATTTGGAGCTCTATAAAATCATGTTGGAGTGAAAATTTTAATTTTTTTCTTGTAATTTGTTCAATTCTCTATAATAATAAATAAAATAATAAAATTTTGGAAAAATGTTTGTTTTTGACTAAGTTATGAATTTAAAAAAGGTCTGTTTTCTCTGCCGCGAATGTTATGTCCCACCTTAAGAAAGATGCATTTAAACAGTACCCTTGAAAACTGTGAGAGTTTATAACTTCTTACCAAAAGCTTTGTTAAAACTTCTATAAAGCTTCGGTTAAACTTCTATAAAAGCTTTGGTTAAACTTCTTTAAAGCTTTGGTAAAACTTGTATAAGCCTTCGGTAAATAATATAACTTAGACTTTGAGTTAAAAAAGGAGCTATGAACAGGTGTACCTAAAATATCCCTGACATTAAACAAATTTTGTCTCTATCAATGCCAAAAAGGTTACAAGCCATTAAAAATGCTAAGGACCACCCACAAAATATACTAGTTTTAAAAAAGAATGCCGTAAACATTTTGTTGTTTTTTAGTATTTTTTTATATGTACAAGTTTTTTTTTTAATTCATGCAAAGTGCCCTTTTTGTTTTTTGTTAATTATTTTAAGAACATTACATTTTTATCATTTTTAATGAATTTATTCTAAAAGTGAATAAAGTAAAGAATATTTTGCCATTTTATTTTATATCGTTAAGGTACATATTTTCAGAGATAATTCAACATAAACAAAAGTAAGTATACTGTACAAGTTTTTTTTTTTTGGTCACTGTATCAGAGCCTTAAACAAGTAAGTACTAAAATATTAGTAGTAATATTACTTCTCTTTTATTGAGTTTTACTTCTGAAGTAGTAGTAAAATTAATACACAGATGTTGAATTTAAATACAATAGTAGTTGTATATATTGTTGAATTTTACTACAATAGTAAAAGTAAACGCCCTTTCAGTATTGCAGTTAATTTGAACTAATAATGTTTACAGAGGCTTACAAAGAAAACAGACCATTTTTAACATAATCATTTTTTATTCTACCACATAGTTTGAACCATAGTTCTACCACATTTGAACATTGCGATGCCCTTTAAATCTCAAGATTTTTGAAGATCTTCGAAATATGCTTCAGCTTCAGATATTTTTTGCAATGTGTGAGCTAAGGATGTGAGGATGTGAGCTGAGGATCATTGTCCTCTTAGTAGACGAACGATCTTAAATAAATTTTTTCACTTAGTTGACGACGGTGTTCGCAGAGAAACAATACCATATCATAACAGAGATCTCCCACTAAACTCTGCGGTATGCTGTATAAAATTTGCTAAGATCACATACGTTTTTAATTCTTCAAATTCTTTGTATCAGACTAAATTATGGTTTTTCAGAACGAATTTAGCTTGTCAATATATATTTTTGCAAATGCAAGTCGCTTTTTCTGTTGATCCTTGATATCATTGGTTTTTTTTTTTGCAGCCAAGTTTATCAAAATCATTGATCGTTGCGTGTTTTGAATCGTTCTTTCAGAAATGTTTCAACTGAGCTCTTCTTTCAACTCTCGTGATGGAAGTATCTGAAGTATATCTGAGTTTTCAATTAAACTTGAGAAATAATTACCGATACTTTATAAATATGTTATTTGTTGGTTGTTGTTTTTCAGAAAATTTAAGTTTCAAAGCATCTCTTATTAAATATGCTTGACTTGGGCATTAAAATTCTTAAAATTCTTGTGCTTTGAATTTTCGTCTAATATTGCCTGCAAAGAACGTTTATATTAAAAGTTTAATCGATGACTCGCAATAGATTTTGTGAAAAACTTGATCTTTTTGTTCAAGGTTATTTATTTGATTTTAATTTGCTTCATAAATAAGAACTTAAAAAAATAAACAAATATACTTAATAATATTTTGTTGATAGCAACATTTCAACTAAGAAAAACCTCTTATTCAAGTTTGAAAAACTATAACACGTTAAGCGGCTTCTGTGTACTCTAAAGATATGTTCTACTATATTCAAGATTAAAATATTGACTGAAAAAAATGGAAAAGCTTATCTAAAGTGACAGTACAACTTGTTGATTTTACACCATTGGCGGATTTGTTTAGCTGGATTAAAACAAAAATAAATCCATAAAATTAGTAGACATAATAAATGAAAATGAAACCGAGCAATAATCAAGTTTAATGGTTGGATCTTAAAAAAAAAACATTCAAATTTGAGGAGTTTACATTCAAATCCAGATAAGTCAGAGGAAAAAAAAAATTTTAGTTAAAAATGCCATTGTAAAGCTAATGTTACAATATATCGATCCATAAAGTCCTCTTTGATAAAAATGTTAAAAATTCTAGAAAAAAATGCATTAAAAAAAATCTCCTTTTCAATTAAAACCAGATAAGTTCAAGCACGTTTTCATTTCGTTAGTTTTCATTAAAATTTGTGTCAAAACGTTGGCATAAGTAATAAATTTAACATTTTAGTGGATTCTGTAAAAAATAAAAAGTTGAAAAGCATAAATCATACTTTTTTATTAATAATAACCTTCAGGAGAATCAAAATTGCTCCGGTGGTTATCCTCCGATTTGAAAAAAAAGTATGTCGAAATCATTTTAATGAGTTCCTCCAACTTTTGAGACCCCGAACGGCGGAATCTAAATTTTGATTTATTTCTAAATTTCAAAACCAGACAAGTCCAAATTTGAAATTGAAAATTTTTTGCACTATAAGACTATTTTTTTTCGCATAATATATCTATTCCTGTGGAGCATAATTTTGCATAATTGGTTAGTTTATACAAAAATATCTGACAAAATTAAGACTTTTTTACAATTTCCCAACAATTCGATCTGTGTAACTTATCTGATTTTGTATGTAAACTCCTTAATTGGAAAAACCAAATAGTTTCTTTCTAGTGAAATCGGAGTTAGTTCCGAACTAGTACAAAATACGCTTAACATAAAACAGTTTGAATTTATTTTTTACTCTTTGTCGGCCTGAACCAGAACCTGCTCTAAAATTATGCATTTGAAGTCTTTGTACGTACTGTACTTTTTAAAATCCTTTCAGCCTGGACTAGAACCTGTTATAGAATTATCCATATGAAATCTTTGTACTTACTATACTTTTTAAGACCTGTTCAGCCTGGACCAGAACCTGTTCTTAAATTAAATATTGGAAATCTTTGTACTATCGTCATTTTCCTCGACGTCTATACATCAAACATCATGTCTTGCTATTACAGTGCTTCTTAATTACCAGAACCGGAACCTATTCGGTCTGCAATTATTACATTCAGTGTCAATTGGAATTGCGTGGACAATTTTTTGAGTTAATATTCCCATCATTTAGGCTATAAAAGCATTAATAAAATATCCCTCAGATTTTTACATGAGCTGCTTTGCTTTTGGCAGGCTGTCTAATATAATGGACAAAACCATAATAACGTTGTATTATAATATTAAAGCTCAACTAAAACAACCGGAGTCCAATGCAAATGCGTTATTTATTGTGTTATTATAAAAAAAAAAATTTATTAACACGCGATATAAAAAAAATGTAGGCTTCTGTTGGGCATAAAATCGAAAATCTAACTGAGTTAAACGTTATACTTATATCTCCCTAAAACTATTTTTGTGATGTTGGCACAACTTCATTTCATAATACCAACCTATTTGATTTTAGAAAAGACGTTGGAAAATAAAAAAAAAAATATTTTCCGTAGTGTCCAATACAATGGATAAATGCATTGAAAGGGTTAAAGAGATTTTGGCGATACTTTGACTCCGGATAACATCAGCCGTTATTCCAAAATTGCTATCCTGTGCCCAAAAAATTCCAATGTGAATTTTTCCAGTGACAGATCTGAGCACAGATTAAATTGAAGACAGTGATGTTAACAATAAACAAAATTACCCTGCCGAGTTTTTGAATGAATGTTGTTCTTCAGGAATGCCAATGCATAAGTTAAACCTCAAAATTGGAAGTATTATAATACTCCTTCGAAATTTAAATACCAAAAGAGGTTCTCTGTAATGGAACGCGATTAGTTGTGAAAAACCTGAAAACAAAATTAATCATCGCACAGGTATTGATGATGTAAAACTAAGCTTTATAGATGGCAAGGGACAAGGTGAATTGGTTAAAAATCCTAAAAAAATTGTTTACTAGAATTAATGTATATAAGGAAGTTTTATCAACATAATACATATAATGAACATGTTTTCAAATAAAAACCTTTGTATATAAATTCTATAATTTTTATACCCTAAACCTGAAAGGTCAGGGTATATTAACTTTGTGCAAACGTTTGTAACGCATAGAACGAAGCGAGTCCGGTATAGAAAAGTATATATATTCTTGATCAGCGTCACCACGTGAGTCGAGCTATCTATGTCCGTCCGTCCGTCCGTCCGTCTGTGTGTTGTCCGTATACACAGGATAAGAAGAAGGAGTTGAGATGATTGGATGAAACTGGTCACATGTACCCAAGGATCTGCACTATTGAATATTTTTGGAATCCGCCCACGGACACGCCTACCTCCAATACAACGCAAAAATTTAAAACTGCATAACTCATAATAAGTCTACAACAATAAAATTTGGTATGTGTGTGTTGTATGTCAACACAAAGATGTCTTTGAAAAATGGACGTCATCCGCTCACGGACACGCCCACCTCCCATACAACCCAAAAATTGAAAACGCAATAAATAAGCATGTGTTTAACCTACAGAGCTAAAATTTGGCATGTATGTTTTTTATGTCAAGACAAAGATGGTTTGGAAAAATGGACTTCATCCGCCCACGGACACGCCCATTAACAATAAATTTTTTTTTTTTTTTTAAAAAGTGGGTTTAGGGTATTTCATAGTCGGCCTAGACCGACTTTAGACTTTCTTTACTTGTTTTGTCACATTCTGTTCTCTACATGGTTCCTTCCCGTCGTAGGACGGGCTTTTTTACTAGTAAGTTATATTTTACGAGCTAATGAGGCTAATAATAGGTCTTACAAATGACCACTTTTGGACTGTATCAAAACGGAAACTTCGACTACTGCTGATGATGGTAAGCCACTAGCCTGTTCCAAGCCAGTGAAAAGGAGGAGGGTTGTGGAATGCTCATTTGGACTTCGGTTTAATTATGTATGTCACTAAAAAACATTGCGATGGTTGCCATGAGCCCTCGCTTTGAGATGCAAAATCATGGAAGTGGTACATTAAATCTGGCTATAGTATCTGCGTATCTGTAGCAAGCGATATAAAACATACTGTTAGCACGGGGCTAGTCAATAAACCTGGATTAGCCACGATAATTACTGGTATGAATTAAAATCTGATATATTCTATGGGTGATAGAGTGTAAGTGAGGATAAAGAAACAAATTCCAACGATAAGGTCATATTTATGCCGGAATAAATCGGTCACTAAAGCAGAGTACGAACCTGTGTTCGAGCATGCTTTCATTCTAGTAATGTTGTATGCTGGCTGACCAAGTTTTCTAATCTGATTTAGATAAGGCGGTCAGTTTTGGAATACTTATATTTCTCCAAAACGGAGGAATCCTGAGTGTCATAAAAACAACCCAAAAAGTATCTAGCAGTATTTATTCTAGCAGCTTATCAAGTAATGTATGTCAAAACCATTAAAAATTAATTTCCAGTTTTTGTTAAGTGCTCATTCCAAGGTGGAAACCCTTTTGCCGGGGGACTATCGTGGGCTGGCCCTTCACGGAGTTTTGTGCTGGCTGTGGTAAGCTTAATGTCGCAAGTTAAACAACGAGTCGGCGTGGAGTTGCATCTCAGTACAACCAGGCTGGCATATCCTTTATGCAAGAGATTTAAGATAGGTCTCGCTTCTTACCAATGAAGGTAAATTGAATTTATTCTCAAAATAAATGTTCACATATTGGAACAACTTGAAGCAGGTTAGTAAAGATGAATGCTTGAAATCCTGGGAAGGTTCGTGCCCAAGTAAAGTATAAGTATTTCGTTTCAAAGTAGGGCACTGGTCATGTTTGAAAGAAAAATAATTTATTATGTATGGCAATATTGAATTCCGCATGAAACAAATTGAAAAGAAAAGCATTCACTAAGAATCTTTGGCTGGTGAATGCTTTGAAACAGGTCTGTGTATTAATTGTTTTTCGAAAAACTATTTCTCAAGGTAACTCGAATAAAAAAATCGACCCATTAGAACGAACACTGTCGATTGTTTGAAGGACATTGGATAAAAGAAAAAGGTATAAATTATCATGATAATTTTATTATCCTTTAACTACTGTGGTGATGGTAAATTTTACCCTCTTTAATTAAATTTTTTAGTTTTAAGAAAAGTGAATATGAAATAAAATCCTTGTTTTGCATATCAAGAAGTTTGATTTCTTTATTTTATTACTTTATCCATTTAAAAATGCGTCATCTAATTCCAATTAAAAGCAAATAAATAAAAAAAAAATTTTTTTTGTCAAAATTTTATAAAACTTAAAAAGGGGTAAGATTTACCACTACCACAGCATATACGCCAAAATATTTCACCTCAGTAGTTAAAGGTAATTATCATGATACTAGTCCTGAAAACGCTTTATTGGAGTTTATTTTCTAGAAAGTTGACTACAAGCAAAGTTTCAAGTTGAATAGAGCCTACACGGCAGGGGTTCAACTTTAAACACTAATGAGAGAGATTTCTGTATCAAAACGGACGAGTTTAGAACTATTCATAATGGAACAAGTTCAGATACAGGGAAAAAGGAATGTTTATATGCATGCACAATTGTCTTTTCCGGTGACATCAACCCTAAATCTATTCTAAATCTGGTTCATTTTTCTTCAAGGTACTATAAAGGTGTATTAAATATGGTAAATGAAGTAGGTTGACGTTTTTCAAATCGACAACGTAGTGCTGTCAAATTTCGTAGCAGTGATGCCACTTTTATATATTTTTTATTTAATGTAGTAGAAACACTTTGAGAGAGAGAGAAAATGAGTGTGGCTCCTTGCTTAAAAAAAATGTTTTTATATAAAAGGTTTGAAACAGAAAGATGGTCACAGAATATTGAAACTCAGAGTGGAGTTACTATTTGTTGATAGCCTTTTATTGGAAAACTGGAACGGACATTGGACAATGACGGCAACAACGCGCCGGGTACCAGCTAGTAAATTATAAGTTTCGATAAGAAAACGAATTTGTATAGTCTATGACAAAATTTAGGTGTGTTAGAAAAATGGGCGTCATCCACCCACTAACACGCCCACCTCCCATACAATCCTATTAAAGCTATAAAAGTGAAATTAAATATTTATTATTTTTATATAAAAATTAAGACGTGAGAGAAAAATGGGCGTAGTCCATTCATGAACACGCCCACCTCCTATACAACCCCAAAATTGAAAACTATATAAATAGGCTTCTGTCGAAGCTACAAAAGTAATATTAGATATTTATTCTTTTTATAATAAAACCAAGATGTGTTAGAAAAATGAGCGTCATCCATCGATGAACACGCCCATCGGTGTTCATACAACCCATAATATTGGAAACTCTATAAATAGGCTAATATTTATGCTACAGACCTGAAATTGGGTATTTGTGTATATTTTATCAAAATTGAGGCATGTTAGAAAAATTGGCAAAATTTTTTCAAATTCAAACCCAAAAACACGCCCACCTCCCATACAACCCCTAATTGAAAACTTTATAAAAAGGCTTGTCTTTACTTTGCAGGAAAACAATTTGATATGAATGTATTTTAGACGTCATCAAAATAGTAAAATTTTTTAAATCTCATATAAAAAGAGCTGCAATTCAAGATTTTGTACCATTGCGTATCGCCGGGGGGGCATTTTAACTTCGGCCAAGTCAAAGATATACCTTACTAGTTTTTATTTGAGTTCATTGTATTTTACATGAGTATATTGCATAGAAAGTAGTACCACTCCCCGTTAGCCAATTAAGTTAACTTTTTTAACTTATATTTATATTTGATTGACATCGAAACAACACAATTGTGCAATATTAACATATGTAAGTGTAAGCTATAAGTGTCGAGGGCTCAACTCTCCGTTGTCCGATTTAATTAATTTTAACTTGCCCTAATATTTGATTGTTATTGAAACTACACCAAGTACACAAGTGTGCAAAATTTCAACTCAATCAACACTTCATGATACGCATATATAATTAATTTAAACGCAATAATGCAATGCATTTATTTTAATAATGCTCTTCAAAATAATACAAGAGTGTTTTTAAGTTGCTTTTTGTGTTATTAATCAATAAAGTTAATAAATTAATATCGAAAGAGGATATCGACTAAAAAATTCAACATTTGTAGCGCAGTGTATTTTGATTACACCTTATAATTGTGAACTTTGATTTATGAATTATGCATATAACGATCTTTATTATTTTGTAGTTAGAACTTTGATGAATGAATTATGCATAGAACAATATACATAGTGTTGTTATAAATTTCTAAATCAATATTCCACATCAGTTTCTTAAAATCTTCTCGATTGTTGCAGTATTTGAATTCTACACTATCTTATGGTGATCGATTATAAGATATATAAGAATACTATGTTAAGACTGTCCCAGAAATAACTGTTCTTTTGTTTTTTTTTTTATTGTAAAAAAAAACCAAAGATGTTTTTTTACAAATTTGTTCAGTTTATTATTAAGTGAACATTACAAAATAAATGAAAATTTTATTTAAACTGATAAAAAAACTTAAAAAAAATTATGTACTTTTTGATTAAGGTCCTCCATTTGGATTTTTACCGACCTTTCGTTGACCTTATTAGTGTATGCCCGACGCCATTTAGGTCGAAATATTTCGATGTTTTTCGACGTTTGTTTGGTCTTCTTAAGATTTATTTTCATTAAAGCCCCAATATCTTACGATTGGACGAAGTTCGGGGCAATTCGGAGGATTGGCTTCTCTTGGTACCACTGTGACATTATTGGCTTGGTACCAATCCATCGTGCTCTGGGCGTAGTCACATGTTGCTAGGTCAGGCCAAAACAGTACTGAAACTTGGTGCTGACGTATAAAAGGCAGCAAACGCCGCTCCAGACTAGACATGGGTAACGCAGTAAAAATTGCAGCGCTGATACACTAACTCAAGCGCAGTAAACTGTATCAGCGAAATGCGTTAACGCAATTGCGTCATGCCGCTGTTGAAAATATTATGGTATCTGTATCAACAAGACGCGTATCAGCACAGAAAGTCTCACAGTAGAACATTACATAGTGCGTTGAGTCATATGGTAAAGATCTCATACATATAAAGTAAAAAAAACATCAAAATCCTTTACAATGTTTAATGTTATGGCTATATTCATTAATAAGAATAAAATAAATAGTAGCTAGTATAAAATTTAACTAAATAAAGTGCAGATTTCAGCATCCACCAACAATTAAAAAACCCAAAATTCCAGCAAGTAAGCAGATGGTTGTGTTTTTTATCATTTAATCGAGCTTTCTAACAGATACATACACATTTCTAGTGGGTAAAACAAGTTTGAAGTTCGATTTTAGTTTGCTTATACTTTTGAAATCGAACATGTTCAATTTGAAATAAACTCACACATGTGTGCTCAATCATCATCCAATCAGACATGCTCCAAGAGTTCATGCTTAACAGCATCTTTCCCACAACCTCTTTTCTATATAATACGAGCATAATTTATTTTGTTTGATTCAACTTTCTGTCTTTTCCAACTGTGCTCGATGAACCGTACAACTTGTACATTTGCTTTCAATGTTTTTCTTGCTGTTGGCTTTACTTTGAGTGTTGCATTTGTATTAATGCGCTATTGCGTTACTTTTTTTAAAAGAAGTGTATCAACGCAATAACGAATTTAAATGCTTCAACTCAATAACGCAACGCAACGCTGCGTTACCCATGTCTACTCCAGACACTCTCTGTTGTAAATTTCGGTGTTGATTGTGCTATCTGTCACAAATTCTTTACTTCGAAGGCCACATTTGCAAATGGCCTGCCACACCATGTATTTCTTTGGAAATTTGGTATGTTTTTTGGTGGTAAATTTAGAAAATGCTTTACCCCTTCTAACCGCAGTATATCCGTGTCAAGGTAACTGCTTGAAATCCGCTTTGCAGTAAGTTTTATCGTCCATGATCATGCAATCAAATTTGGACAGGTAATCGCGATACAGTTTTCGAGCCCTCCTCTTGGCTTCGGCGTCATTTTCGTTTGACCTATCAGGTACTTTTTGTACTTTATAGCTCCTTAGGTTGAAAAATTTCTTCGATCTCGGGCTCCGGGAATGCTAAGCCACACACTTAATC